>CM053622.1:711795229-711876751 GCA_028646595.1 Phalanger gymnotis
GGAAGGGAAGAGGGGAGAGAATTTGGAACTCAAAGTTTTAAAAAATAGATTTTCAAAAATAAAAACAAAAAAGTTTTTGCATGCAACTAGAAAATAAGATACACAGGCAATGGGGCATAGAAATTTATCTTGCCCGACAAGAAAGAAGAAAGGGAAAAGGGGATAGGAAAGGAGTGGGGTGACAGAAGGGAGGGTTGATTGGGGAACAGGACAACCAGAATATAGGCCTTCTTGGAGTGGGAGGGAGGGTAGAAATGAGGAGAAAATTTGTAATTCAAACTCCTGTGAAAATCAACGCTGAAAACTAAATATGTGAAATAATAAAAAAAAAATTTAAAAAAAAAGAACTTCTGCCCTAGTAGAATAAAAAAGTCCTTGAGGGCAAAGGCTGTTTTTCTTCCTGTCTTCGCTTTCCAGGTATTAGGCACTTAACATTTGCTAGAATGAAATAAAATTTAACTATCTACAAATGTACTGGGGTCATTAGTTAAAATCTCTTATATACATACTTAAATCTGAAAATAATCTCTAGAAAAACTGAAATGATATTCAGGGTACATTCTTAATATCAGCTCCAGAAATAAAATTTAAATTCTATCCTATACCAAACATTTGTCAGAGAATTCTTGAAATCATACCATCTGCAAAATCCTATTTATATCCTTTCTACATTTCTGTATAGACCAACCATGACAATCATCTCTGTCTGATTCTTATTCAGCTTTCCTGTAAGAATTAACATTCATTTGGCAAGCAAGCTAGATTGAATCTATTCTAAACTATAGAATTGCACAACTGAAACATTCCATGCCCTGGCAAATAAGAGACGAGAAAAAGCCAGAGTTTAGCCACAGACATGCTTCTAATACTTGAAAATCAAAAGTGAACCTGAGACTGCACTGCTCACTTTCTCAATATTTATTAATACCTACTATAGGCAACACAGCTAGAAAAGAAAGAACTTTGTAGGTGACAAACCATTTTTTCTACAATTTCTCATGTTGAACAAATCCAGAAACATAGTGTTAAACATTTATATTTAATTGGTACAAGGTTAGGGAACAGAAATAGCATGTGTTGCTGAGCATTATTTTTTCTCATGAATTCCTTATTAAAAAGCATAGCTGTATGCTTTTTGTATGGCCATATATGAAAAAAAGAAATTACTTCATTATCCCAAATTCTCCTTAGTAATGGGATTTTACCTGTATTACCAATCTCTGACAACAGGAGACTACTGAGAAAATAAGCAGCAAAACATCAGTTTTTCAGAGAAAAAAAAAAAGCTCATGGAAATCCAATATTTTATTAGAGGAAAGTCACTAAATCAATAAACATTCATTAAGTACTTCCTCTTTGTCTGGCACTGTGCTAAGCTCGGTGATACAAAATAAAAGTAAGAGATAGTCCCTGCCCTCAAAAAAAACGATTATTAATAACCAGTGATTTAGGGAGATCCAAAGCTCCCCTTTTTCCTAAAGTCTTCATTTCAAACAAAGGGCATATTTGAGAGATGCTATCGATGTGAAATTGACAGGCCTCGACCACTGATTGGATAAGGAAGGTATTAGAGGGTGAGGAATTGAGGATGAGAACTAGGTTGTATGCCTAGGTATGACTAGGAGGATGGCACAAAATCTCAATATTCACAAATTAAAGCTGAAGATGAGCAAATCGAAGGGAATACAGAATAATATTACAAATCCAGATTTATCTCCCAAAAGGGAACAAGTATAGAACTACAAGCAGAGAATCAAAAGAAAAAAGAAAATTTTCTGAGGGACTACATAAATAGAAGCAAGTGATTAAAAAACTAGCTAAAACATTAAACCCTTTTTATTAAGCTTTCAAGTCAGCATTTTTTTGTTTAAACTAATCTTCATCTTGAATTATTCCATAATCTTCCAGTTATGAAAAAGTCAATTCCCATTCATGTGGCAATTATTTCCTTCCAATTATGGCCTTGGGGAAAAAATATATCAGAAAGGAGGGACAGGAAAGGTATAATCTTATTTTCCATCAACACAGTAGCACTATAAAATTAAAAAGAGAAGATTCTCAAAGTTCTCTGCCCACCCTCAGGCTCACCTACACCAATCCAGACCTTCTGAATCAGAACAGTTCTGTCCTGCTTTACCATAATTTGATGACCTAAGTTCCAGAAGTTCTGATACATGACAACTGACTATCTTCTTCAGGTTTTAATTTTTAAAATGCCGATTTATCAATGTAATGATGGCAATATCAAGAGTCACTGTTTTAGAGAGATTTATTTCTCCAAAGGACAACAATGGATGACTTTTAATTTTTTTCCAAATGAAAGAGATGAGTGGTGTTTAAAAAAATGCCTAAATTTCCCCCCAAAGTTCAAGAGTAGCAACCTAAGTGGCATTTACAGCCAGGTTTGGTTTTGCTTTTAATGTGAATAGATAAAAACAACTTATTTGCTAAAATCCAAGTCTTTAAAACTCAAAGGCACCATATATGTATACACACACACAAACACACACACATATATATTTATACATATATACACATGCATATATGTAGCCTTATCCAATAGTACCATGCTAGGAACTAGAGATACAAAAACAAAAAAAATAGTCCCTACCCTGGAGAATCTGGAGTTGGGAGAAGGAGAGGAAGACTCAAAGAGAGTAAGGAATACAACAATAAAAGGATAAGATATTTAAAAGTAATTCACAAAAGAAATTAAAACTGGGGTGGATCAAGTAAAAATAGCAAAAGAGGTAATATCTAGAAAAAAAAATCAAATAATAAACTAAAGAAGATAATAAATTAATAAAGACTGAGAGTAATAAATTAGTAAAAAAAAAAAACAAAAAAACAACAAACCACTCATTGGTTGCTTACTATGTGCTGTGTGAAGTAGTAAGAGAATAAAGTGTGAAGGCTTCATAGGGAATATGTATATACATGTATTTATATCTAAAATGTTTGAGAATCAATATTTAGAGGAAAGAGAAATGGGATAAAGAGTCTGTGGGAATCTGATTATTTAGCCTTTAGGAATGTCTTTCTCTCCCTCCTTTAGATTTATAGATGTCACCTCAGCTGTGAATGGAATACAAGATTGTGAAAGCTTCCCTATGAATAACTCAGGCAAGGCAATATTCAAATAGAGATAGTACAAATTTAGTTGGGATGTGAACCTCACCAGGCCTAAATTTCATTTTCCTGTAAATCATATGATTTCCGGGAAACCAGTTGATATTTCCCTCTCCCCCTCCCCTAGTCTACTTACAAATGGCCATCTTAGCGTTAAAGTTTCCTTATAAGGTAATTCTGTAGTTTCTGTGCTTGTATTGGGTAAAAACTTATTCCTGGTTAGACTGTGAGGCCACTTGTCTCTGCAAATGGGGAAGGGGTCCAGCCTCTGGTGTGGGATTTCTTAGAATTGTTTGTACAAGGGTATATATCTCCCTGCTTGCCTTCTTCCCCTCACCTCTCTTCATTGCTCTCTCTGCCCTGGTAGTGAGAGATGCCCAATTCTCAGGAGACTTGATCAAATAAAGCTTCTGTTTTTTTCTGCCTTGAGAAACGGAGACACCTGTTTTTTGTTTTGTTTTTTTTTTAACTTGAGTCAGTGGTCTTTTGACCCACACAGTGCCAACTACCATGCTAAGATGTAGAGAGACAAACACAAAAGTGAGTGAATTCCTGCTCTCAAAGGTCTTATGTTTTAATAAGGAGAGACAACAGACAAAGAAGCGGAGCCAGGGAAGTTGACATTATCAAGATTTGGCATGAAAACTTAAGGGGATGGTAAGTGGAAATAACTGATTCACCTGCCCTTCCCATAGCGATAGCAATATTGATTTGACTGTGGTTGCCTAAAGGGGAGGAAAGGGGTTTAACATGACAAGCAGCAAATAGATGGTGAGGGTAGTAGGCCACATGAACCACTTACCAATCACTACAGAATGAGGTTTGGAGCTGGGAGAGTTAAGTCTCCCAAGGCATGGTCTCTGGAGATCCAGGGGTCCAATCAGTGCAGCAGCAGGGAAAATGGCAAGATGTTAAGAGGTATAATGAAAAACATAGCTCTTAGCTGGTTAGACGCAGTAGACAACATGATGCAGTCAGTAAGTCAACAAGTATTTATTAAGCATTTACTACATGTCAGGAACTCTTACCCCTAAGCATGGGGGATAGTAAAAAAGAAAGGCAAACAGCTTTTGCCTCAAAGAGCTCAGTCTAATGGAGGAGACGGAATGCAAACAACTATATACAAATGGTATATACGCAGGGTATATTGGAGGTAATCTCATAGGGAAGACACTAGCATCAAAGGGAGTTCAAGAAAGGCTTCTTGCAAAAGATGGGATTTTAGCTGAGACCTGAAGGAGGCCAAGAAAGCCAGAAGGCAAATAGATGAGAGAGCATTCTAAGTTCTGTGTTAGGCTAAGGAAAGTACCTGGAATCAGAAAATGGAGTATCTTGTTCAAAGAAAAGCAAAGTGTCACTGAATCTCAAGAGTTTGTGGAAAAGAGTAAAGTGTAAGAAGACTGAAGGGTGGGGAGATAGATTTTGAATGCTAAGCAGAGGATTTTTATATGTGATCCTCAAGGACAGAAGAGAATCACTACTGCTAACTTGTGGGGGGGGAGGGGGAGTGTGGAGAGGTAACATAATCACAGCTGAACTTAAGGAAAACACTTTGGCAGCCAAGTGACTAGAGCACCTAGTGACTCAGAACAGGCAGCAAGCTATTGCAATGATCCAGGCACGACGTGAGGAGGACCTGCACTAGAGTATGGGCAGGGTCAGAGAAATGTGAGTTGAGGAGAGAAGCTCTTAGATAATGGACTCAATTTTCTGAATAATAAAAATATAAAGCAAGGTTCTCAGCTGAAACTGAGGGTAGGAGAAGCCATGGGAGGTGCATCTTCTAATAAGCATTCCTTTATTCAAGCAAAAAAGAGAATAGTCACAGCTCTCAAAGAATTTTAAGAGTTAAATTATAGATTATTCTGAATAAGGTACACAGAAGCTAAAGTTTTTGCTGGGTAGTTTCTTTTGACTCGATAAGGAAAATAACAGAAAAATAAGAGGAAAGTTTGAAAAATCTTATGCAAAAAAGGAGATATTAATGAAATTTTAGTTATAAAATACTTCTTCAGCAACAACGCATACAGAACAATTACTAAGAACTCTATTTTATAACAATTGTTTTAGAAAGAAAGCATGTTTCTTTCCTTATTCCAACACAAAATGAGGAGTGCTAAGAGACAATTAAAGTTTGACAAATTTCAACAAATGATGAAAAAAAAATCTTCAATCTCTCTTGTTTTTTGTGTTCCTAAGGAGATTTTCAACCCATGTAACAATCAGTTTAACAAGTATGTGAGGCATCTAAGTGTGTCACAGTGTAAACAGAGAACATTGGATTTGGGGGTGAGGAAGACCTGAGTTCGAATCTTGCCTCAGACACTCACTGTGTGAAGCTGAGCAAGTCATTTAACTTCTCTCAGCTTCAGTTTCCTCATTTGTAAAACAAGAATAATAAGAGCAGCTACTTCATAGGATTATTGGGAGAACTAAGAGATAATACATGTAAAATATTTTGCAAACCTTACAGCATTATATAAATGATAACTGATACTACAACCATAATCTGGTCCCCTCTAGTCCATGCAATTAAGCAAGATACTGGCAAATCACAATTGTGGGTGTAGGTAAGATGGCTAACAGACAAGGAAAGCTGAAAAGGCAGTGTGGTATAGTGGAAGGAATGCAGAATTTGGAAAAAGAAATACCTGGGTTCAAATCGCACTTCAGGCACTTACTAGATATATGACCCTAACCCATTTAACCTCTCTGTGCTTCAGTTTCCATTGTCTATAAAGATAGGGTTGGGCTCAATGACCTTTCAGTCTCATCTAACTTTAAATCTATGATCCAATGATCTTTTCTGGATAGAATTCAAATCAGAAGATGAACAAAGTAATTGGACTCAAAGTTGAACAGACAGGTAAAGCAATCTGAGTTGCCTAACTGTAAGTGAGGACCCAGGAAACCTGAGTACAGTCTTCAAATCTATTAAGCAGAAGGATTACACTTAACAGTCTTGGCTCAAAAAAAAAAAAAGAAAGAAAGAACCAGAACTAATGAATGGAAACCAGAAAACACATGGAGGCAAATTCCAAAACACATGGACTAAAAGATTACAATTATAGCTGTCCATAAATGGAATATTCAGCCTTGAGTTCCTCCAGGAATACAGTTAATACAAGAAAGAGAGAAAAAAAAACACCAAAATAAACTTGGGCTCAATTTCCTCATCCATAAAATTAGGTTCCTTTTAGCTCTAGATGTATGATTCTAGAAACCCTGTATTCTTATAGCATACCAAAGAACAGAGTAGAAATTTGGTGTTTGTTGTATTAAATGGAACATGTCATCATGGACATATGAAAAGTGAACTGTGTACAATGTACTCTACTCAAATCTGTAATTGTAATTTGGTTCATGTGTTGGCCAGATTCAGCCACTTCAGCACTGATTCAGACCCTGGGCATAACCTTTATAATGTTTCTTTTCTCATTAATAAAAGCAAGCTGTTAAAAGATTAATATACAAAGCAAATATTGCCTATTTTAACTAAAATTAGTGGCTTTCGATTGAACACAATTACATGCAGTTAAGTAAGAATACTAGTAAATGTTCAATGCTCTAACGTCCTAACATAAACAGTGAGAAAGAATGCCTTGGGACTACAGCAGAAAAACTCAGCTGCTACAAAACCTTCTTCATTACCAGACCCAGTGATGCTTTTCATATAGGTGATGCAATTCCATAGCAAAAAATGAAAATCAATTAAACCAAAATAATGTTACTGCAAAATAAGCAACAAGTTCATAAATAGAAGATTCAATACATCTAATAGCATTTCCATAAAGATTAAAATGAAATTAAATGGTGATTTCCCCACCATCTTAGCTTTTAAAAGCTCTACGACTAGAATCTCTGGATAGAAGACCCCGAAAATCATCTAGTTCAAACTGTGACCTAGGTATCCCACTCCTGAACACGTGGTCTATGGGTGTCAATATATTACAAAGACCCCACATATATGTACATACATACATACATATATATATATATATGCACACACACACACCCCAAAATATTCATAGCAGCATCTTTTATGGTAGCAAACAACTAGAAATCAAGTAGGTGCCTATCAATTGGGGGATGAATAAACTTTAGCATATGAATTTGATAGAAGATTATTGTGCAGTAACAATACGAATGAGGAATTCAAAGATACACAGGAAGCTTCATGTGAACTGATGCTGAATGAATTAAGCAGCAACCTAAGAACAATTACCACAAGTTACATATAAAGATCACTAAGAGGAAGCTGACTTTGACCAGTTCCAGGAAACAAAATGAAACACACCCCTATCCTTTTGCCAGAGGCTGAGGAGACTACCATAGCCCTCTCTCTTTCTCGACAGACAGACAGACAGACAGACACACACACACACACACACACGCACAGTAGAATATGAAGGTGTTTTAGCTTAATTTGTTCACTACTAAAACTAAGGATTCAATTTTGACAGAGCTATTTTCCAGAAATGTCTGGTGTTTCAAAAAAAAAAATCACTAAAACTTATTTTTTTTTAAATCATCTACTCCAATTTGAACTTGAATAGGAAGCCCCTCTACAACACCACCCAAACACCACCCAACCTCTAGTTGAAGATATCCAATGAGGGAGAAACCATTACCTTCCAGGGCAAGCAGCCCATCCTGTTTTTGGATAGGTTTGAGGAAATGTTTCTACTGTGTCTAAATTTCACCCACTTCTCCTAGGTAGGCTCCAGCTAATCAGAAAATTTCTAATTTCTCATTCATAGGATAGCCTTTCAAATACTTGGGAAATAGAACTCATACCCTCCAAATGGTCTTCTCCAATTCCTTTAACTGACCCATTAAAATATGTAATGATCTCTAGACCCAGACCCTTGACAACCATTCTCCAAAGGCTCTCTACATATGGCTCTCTACATATAGGTACCTAGACCTGAACCCAGGAGGAGAAAGTGAGGCTGGTGACCTTGCACAGCCCTCCCTCACTCAAATCAAAGTCAACTGCAAGCCACCCATCATTTCCCTGATGTCATGGTCCTCTTTGAGAACGAAGGACAAACACATCCTGTGAGTAGCCCCTCCCTCTCCTTTCCCCTCTCCCTCTCCAAGCTTTGCCCAAAGGAAGGTACATTTCGATGGCAGAAGGCTGCCTCTTTACCTTTGGGATTACTGGCTAGATTTCTTTCTCAAAAACCAAGCCTTACTTAAATCCAATTCACTCTGGAGCTCACGGATTGATTGGCCAATAAGTCCTCGCCCTCCTAGGACAGAATGAATGTAAATACTAAATAGAAACTGTTTCTCTTTGGGGCAGGAATCCAGAGGGTCTTCCCCTCCCAGTTTGATCTTTCTTTCCTCTTTTTTTTTTTTTAGTTTTTGATTAAAAGGGCCATCTCTTAATTAACTTCTTCTTAAAGACACCTATTCACTGAATGGACTTTAACTCACTCAAAATGAGAACCTGAAAAGACCATCGCCTGAAAGGGCCAAGGTCTCCTAATGTATCCTGGGCCATCTCCAGTCGTCCTGGTGAGTATCAGGCCACTGGACCCAGATGACTCTGGAGGAGAAAATGAGGGTGATGACCTTGCACAGCCCTCTCACACTCAAATCAAAGTCAACTGCAAGTCATGACATCATTTCCCTGATGTCATAGTCCTCTTTGAGAACAAAGGATAAACATAACAAGACCTGAACCCAATATTCCATCCAGATGGGGTGTGATGAGGACAACAAGAACAACTGTCACTTTCTTTATTCTATGTATTATGCCTGTACCAATGCAGCCTCCAATCAAGTGCCCTTCTTTGGACTGCCACACCACACTTGATAGATAAAGAAAAGCCCAGAACAGAAATTACTTGGAGAAGTTACTTTTCAATTGAGATAGATATCTGCCTATCTTCAATCCTACAACGCCTTTGCCATAATTTTCCCAAAAGCATCAACAATAGTTTATCAATCATACCCATCAATTTTTTCAGTGCTCTAGCATACAGTTCCTCCAGGTCTAAAGTTTGGTACTGATTATCACAATGTCACTTATCTTGCATTTCAAATCCCTTTTAAACATTTGTGTCCTAACTTTCCCAATCTGATGATCATTCTCCTTATCAATCAACTCTTAAGTACATTCCCATTACAAGTAATTATTTACATTTCTGCCATACAGTAATATGCTAACAGTGAAAGAATATCTATTTGCCAGATTCTGATGGTTTTTTAAATCAGTGTTTTTGGCATTGGCATTTGTGGCAATTGAATTTGACTTGAAGAAAGGAAAGGTGATTTGGAAATAATCAGATACTTACATAATAGTCAAGTAAAGGAGTTAACTACAAAAAAGCTAAGAACAAAATGGGAACAGCCACCATATATTCAACTAAATTAAAATAGTACTCTATCCTACAGAGCTTCTTATAAAACATTAAATGAATTAATATTATTGTTTGAATAAGAAATATTGTAACTTTACATCCCTGGCAATTCCAGCTTAACTTAAACACTGCCAAAACAGATGAATTTTATGCTAAATTGGAAAGATGACACTGTGGGTATAACAATAAATTGGCCATTCATTCTAGAAAGCAATTAGGAACATAAAATATTATTAAATTGTGAATACCTTTTGGCTCATTGATACCACTATTAGGTCTATATCCTTATGAGATTATGTACAAAAATATTTTTATCAGCTCTTTTTGTGGCAGCAAAAAATGAGAAACAAAGTTGTTCATCATTTGGAGAATGGTTGAAGTTATGATGTATGAAATTTAATACAATACTATCATCATGTAAGAAATTAGACAGGGAGCCTCTCAGGGACAGGTCAGCCTGGTTTGGGGGAGAGAGGCATCCACAGAATGCTTCTGAGAAACTCAGCTGGGGCTGTGGTACCCCCCCCCACCTCATTCTGGCTGGCAGTGCCTCTGTGGGAGCAGGAATTGACTGACAGCCAACAGACCAATTGCCTCATCCTCCTTCAGCCCATCCCCAAGCTCTGACCTGTGTGGTTATGCCAAGGGACCAGCTTCCTCTGTTCCACATTCATTCCAATGTTCTAGCCTGCAGTATTCCAGTGATGTAGTCAAAATATGGGTATTTGTCTACTGAATAGCAATACGGTGTCCTATTACAACAAACCATACCAGAATTGCTGTTCTTCAGATTAGTCTTAAAGTGAAGAAGACATCTTCCAATGGAAAGAATACTGAGCACACAAACCCTGTACTGCGAATAAATCAGCTAGATGCTCTAGAACTAAACAAAGCCCTAAAACAATTAGTTTGGTCCCAGTTTACTCACTGTTTTCATGGATTTAAGCCAAGGCTGTTATCTGGGTTTGAAGCAGAAGTAAAAGCATTTTTGTGGCTTTTCTTATGAAGATTCACTATTTACTCCAAGACTGCCACTGTGAGACAGTCAATTATGAATATCCAGTAAAAGAATGATTTTTCTCAAGTTCAGAAATACCAGCCACTAAGTAAAAATCAAAAGTTACAGTATGTTATTTACATAGTTGGAAGGTGTTAGAAGATGTTATGATTTATTCCATAACCACCATTTAGCATCATTCTCTAAAATCAAATAGTGCACTAATTTTATTATTGGGTTTTTGAAATTAAATAGTTTGGTTAATTTCCTGATTTTCTTTCAAAAAGGAAAGTTTGCTACACTGACATCTCTTAGATGTTCAATCTGTATTTTGCAAACCCAAAACACTGGGAAAGTTGGCTTTGAGTACACAAATAGGGAACTTTTATGGCATGATTTTGCAGAATTTCTGATCTTTCTCTTACCACTTATTAATAACCAAAATTTGAAAGCCAAGCTGCTGTCTCAGTGCATCCCTATCACAAGTGTTCCTAACAGTGTTAATATATTAGCTACCCGTGGCAAAGAATGTTCCTTCCCTTTGTGTAGAGTGGCCCATTAAACTTTATACCGTAGGTTGTGTACATGTGTTTTGCTATTACTGTGTTACAAGCAGCTACTCATTGGACATGTACTTCACTCTTCCTAAGTGTGACACAGAGGGAGGCACAGAGTCTGCAGACACTCAAGTCAGGGATCAAAATGCTGAAATGAATGCTCCTTAGAAATTGAATCCATCTTTCTTAAGTAAAATAGGTAACATTTAAGAATACATGTCAGAATCACTATTTTAAGTCTCTCTAAAGATATGATTGACATTAATCCTTGGAAACTACATTATATCAGATTTATTATATAAACGCTACTATACCTTAATAATAAGAGTATCATCAGTTTGAACTTCTTTAAAAAAGAAATTATACAGGGGATGGTCTCAGAGAAACCTAGGCAGACTTGTACAAACTAACGCAAAGTAAACAGAACAAGGAAGATAATTTATACAATAACAATATTGTAAGAACAAAACTACTTTGAAAGACTTAAGAATTCTGTTAAATCCAATGACCAAGCAATGATTCCTGAGGACTCGTGATAAAATATGCTCCCCACCTTCTGATAAAGTAATGAATTTTGGATTGCAGACTGAGACATGTACATATACATACATACATGTGTGCGTATACATGTATATATATGTATATATGAGAACATTGACAAAGTATTTTTTAAGACACTAAGTGTTAATTTTAAAACTTTCTCTGCTCAAAACTCACTTCTATAGTTGTTTTTCCAGTTACACTAAAGATTTTTTCTAACCTTTAGGACTGGATAATCTGCCTAAAGGCAATTAGGTAATCTCTCTCGATTCTACTCTAGGAAGTTAATCTTTGTACCAATATACTGTTGTTAGCAAATGTTTTGTCTTTGGCCTTCCTTCTGTTCAAAGTGCTTAACTCACATTCCTTATAGCATGGATTTAGAAAGCATTTTCCTCACCACAGTGAAATGGCTGCGTGGCAATGGGCATGTCACTTAATCCTGTTTAGCTCAGTTCTGCCATCTGTAAAATGAACTAAAGAAGAAAACGGCTAAACACTCCAAGAAAACCACCCAAAAAGAGGTCATTAAGAGTCGGACACGACTGAAACAACTAAATGACAATTACGAATACAATCATCATCCTCATTTTACAGATAAAACTGAGGTTCAGTTAAATGACTTGCCCAAGGGTCACAAGCGAAGTGTCAGAACAGGGTAGACGTCCAAGAACAGTGCTCTTATAACAAATCTACATACAGAAAGGTAGCTTGGTGAAGTGGTAACAATATTTAAGTTCAAAAAATTCAATGCAAGTTTCTAGGCTGCTTTGGACAAAGTCTTCATTTAAGAGGATGAATTATTCATAAATGAAAACTATAGAACAGAAATATACTTTATTTTTTAAGTATAGAAGTTTATATCTATAGAGAACTTTAATTTACAAAGTACCTTCTTCTTAAAACATGTAAGGAAGACTACAATTATTACCTCTGCCATTTCACTGATGAAACAACTGAAGCTCAGAAGGACTAAGTGGCTTTCCCAGAATTCCATATTCAGAAAGTGTTAAGCAACAGAAGGTTTAAGATTACAAATCCAATGCTATTCCCACAATACTCAATGCTTTTCTATCTATAGAGAGATAGACGTAAATATTACCTCTCCATAGATACATTAAAAAAATTAATGCACAAAGGATTTACAGAGAGGAATATGTCCCAGAACAAGTGAATTATTGTACTTTGTGGTTAGGGCTAGTCAAGAAACTGTAACAGAAGTTAGCTTTGAGCTAACTATTAAAGAACAAGGAGAATTTGGCATAAAAAACTGGAGAGTGCCGTCAGCATGAAAACCAAATAATTTAGCCTGAGTAAAACAGTCTATAGATAAGGTGAAAATCAGAACAGGAGAGTAGGAATGGAGAGTAAAAAACTTATGAACTCAACTGCAATTATCAGCAATTTCCCATATAAATGACTGACAAGAGACATAGGAAGATTCTATAAAGGAAGGAATGTCACATAAACCAAATCGCTTATTTTAAAATTTAATGTTGATTATGTCCTAGCATTCTACTTTTGGATACAAAAGAAGCAGTAATAATCTTGAATTTCGACACAGAAAAATATCAAGGTTACTCAGCTGAATAATGAATAAAGTTGGAGCTTAAAGGACTTAAGAGTTAAAATTGCTCATATAAGTACATTTAGTCAGCATCACTTGAAGCTTTTCCTGATTCCCCCACCCCGCTAGCTCCCCACCTCCAATGCTAATGCCTTCCCCCCCCCACCCCCAATGCCAGTGCCTTCCCTCTGAGATTATTTCCAATTTAATCTGCATATGTCTTGTTTGTACACAGTTGTTTGCATGCTGTGTCATTAGACAGTGAACTTCTTGAGAACAGGAACTGTTTTTTGACTTTCTTCGTATCCATCCTTAGCCCTTGGTACAGGGTCTGACATACAGATGGCACTAAATAAATGCTTGTTTACTTTAAGATGGACTAAAGATGATGAAAAAAATCCAGGTGTCAAACTCACAGCCTGCAAAATTCCTGTGTGGTATGAACCAGATTAAAATATAGTTACAAAATGTTTAACAAAATAAATGTTTAACAAAATAAAAATACAAGACAACACAGATAATGTTAATTTGTGACTTTCTAAGTCAATAAGCTATTCCCAAGGATCCCTTTCTATTAGAGTTTGACATCTCCTCTAGAATATCTCAGAAAAAAGTTACTTCACACTTATTCATTTTTCCCCTCACATTTTATTTCTGGGGGGGGGGGGGGAGTTGCAGGAGAAGCAAAATCCATTCTTGTTGATTAGAAACCTAGAAATGCAATATCCTGTACGAGTAATGAATTACGCAAAAGATAATCTGCCAACCTTAGTAAAAACACAAGTTATACAACCACAAACACCCAAAATGCAAATCAGTAAAGATTTCCAGCTGACCAGAAAACTATCATTTTATCCAACGCCAGGCACACAATAGTAAGTCTTCAATAAATACTTATTACAGGGGCACACACACCCTCACTTCTATATGGTGAACAAGGATCCCATTTTATCTGTCCTTCGGTTAAAGGTTTTTTTAAGACCTTACCTAGTAATTTTTTTAAAAATAAGATTTAGTATTAATGTCTGTTTTTTACATAACAATAACTTCCCTATTTGTCCTCAACTCTTTCTTGTAACAATAAAAAACCATTAAGGAAAACCAACCAGATCAATACAGCAACTGAGTCTATTGGCATATTAAGCTTTCCTAGACATCTAACCTCTGGATAAATATTTGTCATTGTGTTTGAGTTCAGATGACTTTTTGTTTTTAAAAGTGTTCATCATTTAGTCACTATGTTTGCATATTCTTCTAGTTCTGCTTACTTCATTTTCTATCAGTTCATATGAATCTTCCCACTTTTCTCTGAATTCCTCATGGTAACTGACAACCAATAATCATGTATTTCTTATTATATGCCAGGCACAGTGCTAAGAAAAGGGGATACAAATTATTTCTTAGGGCATAATACTATTCCATTACACTCAAATACCAAATTTTGTTATACAAGTCCCCCAGTTTTTTGCAACCACAGAAAGTACAGCTATGAATATTTTGATGAAAACAGAACCTTTCTTCTTACCTTTGACTTCTCTAGGGTAATCAATCTGTAAACCAATTGCCCTATTGCCAAATCTTGTTTGTTAAGTCTTGCCACAATTTCCAGGGAAGAGAGCAGTGCAACTGACAACAAGCATCCTGCTTCTCTAGTCAGCTCAGGGATTCGACAACCCTCTTTCCCTCAGCAATTCAAGAGCAATCATCTCAAAGCTTCAAGGAAATGGAAAAAGTTCACATTCATTCAACAATTTTCTCTTATAAGCAGAGCTCTGAGGCGGAGAGGATGATAGATAGGAAAACAGATATGAAATAGTGTGACCTCAAAGAGCTTATAATCTAGTAAGGATTATTAGAAATACATGCACATCGGGGCAGCTAGGTGACACAGTGAGTAGAGCACTGACCTTGGAGTTAGGAGGACCTGAGTTCAAATTTGGATTCAGACACTTGACACACTTACTTGCTGTGTGACCTTGGGCAAGTCACTTAATCCCAATTGCCCTGCCTTCCCCCCTCCCAAAAAAAAAATACATGCATATCAATAACTATGATTCAAAGATGAGTGAAATAAATGTCAAGAAGCAGACCAGGTAAAGTGCTACTAGGTATTTGAGAAGGGAAAGTTTCTCATTGAAGCTGGAAACTCTCAGCTGATGTGGGTCACAACCACATATATCACTTATGGGTTAAAATTCTCAAACTCACTTTATTACCTAACTTTTATATACTGGATTAAAAAAATTCCTTCTAGTCAAAGAATTTGACCTACAGTAATCATAGCTACTCAGACTGCAACCTGTAGGAAGCAACTGTCTTCCCAACCTGATCAACTTTATCTGACTTTCCTGAATATTGTGAATATGAAAAAGGGAATTATTAAATGGTGTTCAATATTTCCATATTCATGTTTTACATCCCAATGCAACCAATGATAGATAATGCAAAACTACATTATATTGGCCCCTAAGCACTTTGAGTCTTCAGTTCCCATATACATATTAATTTCTAGATTAAGTCCAAAACAGTCAAAAAAGCAAGTTATCACCTTAGGCTTTATAAAAAAAAGACATACTGTCCAATATTAGAAAAATAATAGTCCTGTAGCACTCTGTCCCATTTTTACCAAAATATTCATAGCCAAGTGGGTACATCTTGCCTGAGGGAACTGTTAAACAAAATTTGATATCTAAGCTAGGATAGTATGTTCAATTATTGGCATTGCCTTTTAGAAAGCACAACATGAGCTTGGACAGCTTGAAAAGAAGAGCTACCTGGTAGTGAAATGGGTCCAGATCTTGCCATACAAGGTTCAACTGAAGGAACTGGGGATGATAAGCTCCAAAGAGACTTAGATAAGGCATGATCATTTCAAGTATTTCAGATGTTGTCACGGGGTGGAAAGGATTAAATTTGCACTTGGCCCAAAAGATAAAACTAGAAAATGGGCAGAATTTACAAAGAAGCAAATAAGCTTCATCTAAGGAAAAATTTGCTAATAATTAGAACTATCAAAAAAAAGAAATGCCACCCCAAAGAGCTGCCCCTTACCAAAGCCGGACTTACCAAGCACACTGCAGAGGAAGTCTTGCTCAGACATGGGTTGGACTAGATGGCTTGTGATATTCCTTCCAATTCTTTGATTCTGTGACACGGTAGAGATATTCACCTGCACTGACTGCCATCTGTACTTTTGAGACTAATCTTGGAATTCATCTGTCTTTGTAATGAAAAATATTCTCCGCTTGATTCAGTTAACACTTCTCTTAAAAAGTTATGTATTCTTTCATATGCAATAACACTTTTGCTGATTGTCTAGCTTACCAGGAGAGATTCACTAGTCTTAGTTCATCTGTACTTAAAATATAAATTCTGTGAATTTTACCAGAAGTTCACTATAAGGTCTGCAAAAGAAGACCACCTTACATATAAAGAGAACTTTAGAGAAAGATCCTTTAATAAATTCAGATTCCTCAAGTGAAGTACAAGAAAGACTAACACTTAATCTATTCTAGTATTACTAAATAAGTACATGGCCTGGTAAGTATAAGTAGGCTGCAACATATTATCAACAATTACTTTTGGGAGGATGTAAAAGATATGTGGAATACGAATGAGAAAAAAATGTGTCCTTGTCATGTGACAAGGGCAATGGAGAGGCAGCCCAAGAATTATGCTAGCTTAAAGGGCAAAGAGGAACACCAACATGTTAAGTTGTTGTTGCTGTTGTTGTTTGTCCTTCATTCTTGGAAAGGACCATGAAATTAAGAAGATGATACCATGACATACAAATGAATTGTATTTAAGTGAGGGAGAGCTGTGCATTGTCACCAGGCTCACTTTGTCCTGCAGGGCCATCTGGGTCCAGTGGCAAGGTATATAATATAGATCAGGACAAATGGAAATGGCCCCACATGTTAAGTAAACTCTATAAAAGGTTCATCAAAGGACACTGTAGAGTGGTAGAAGAAGCAGAAAAGCAATGTCACAATTTGACAGTATTAAAGACTGCTGAGGAGTTCAGCCACAAAAGGGAAGGGAGTTATAGGTTCACCGCTAGAAGACCGTGAGTATAGAAAGATTTTACAAGCAATTTGAGTAAGAAAGGCATGAGAAATCTGGATTGAGATAAGATGATGTAGAATGGTAACTTGAGAGGATGGTAGCATCTGAAGATGCTTTAAAAAAAAAAAGGCAGAGGAGACTTGGGCAAGTTTGCAGGAAGAAGGAAGGAATCAGATAAGGAGAGGCTAAAAATGCTGGCTGGAGGGAGGGAATCACTGAAGTTGCAATCAACTTGAGAAAATGGGAGGGGCTGAGATCAATGGCACATGAAAGGGGGAAGGATGACTTTTGCAATGAGAAAAATTATCTCTTAATCAGAGACTAGGGGAATATTGGAGAAAGTAGAAAATGGTAGCAAAGAGTTTCAAGATGAAGAGAATAGGAGAAGAGGGGTTTCACAGTGAATTGCTTCAACTTTTCAGTGAAATGAGAACTGAGATCCTCCCTGAGAAAGAGGGAGAATCTGGAGGTGTGGAAGGCTTGAGGAGTCAGAAGATTTGGCATAGTTTTTGAAGGGAGATGGGGAACCAGTTAGGGAGAAAGAAATAAAAGGGTTACCTTGCTACAGGGAGGACCGAATTGAAACCGGTAAGATGAATTTATGTTTATCCAGTCAATAAGTTTATGCAACTTTCTCTAGCCCTGTTCAGCAATATATGAGTAGAAGCAAAGGTGGCAGATGGTGGGAAGGAATCAGGGCTGAGGAGAGTTGAACTGGCTAACTTTAAGGGTCAAGATTTGTGAAAGAGAAGGAAGTGAAGTCAAAGCATTAGTGAGAAAGAACTGAGGGGAGGGAGTCTGTAGGTCATCATAAGAATAAATAATAGATTTAGGATGAGTGAGGCCTAGGAAAAGATGGAATAACAAGAGATTATAGTCAGATAGAAAAATGTCAGTTTTTAATTAAGGAAGAGGAACTCTCACAAGTAATGGTGAGATCCAGTGTGTGACCATCCCTATGTGTAGCTGAAACAGAATGAAGGAGGAGGTCGTAGGCTCTAAAGAGACAGGGAAATTGGGAGATTAGCGATGGGCTTATTATTTCCTTCCTATTTTCATCAAAACTCCAACAAACAAATTTAGGAAATGTTTCTGTAAAGTCTTAAGTTCCTTCAGCACTTACTGCAAGTGACTTTCCATTATCAATAAAACACAAACGAATCAACACTAGCAGATCTCTTATGCAGTACTGACAACTTCTCCCTACCCAGCATGTTGCAACTAGGAAGAGATAAGGATGGATAAACTGGAAAGGCAAACAATGTTGGAAAAATGAGATGCTAGGTCAAATGAAGTACATGAGAAATGATTCTCTACTTCAGCAAAAGTACTGACTCACAAGCAATGACATTTATATGCAGCAGAACCTGTCATGAGCATGATGCCAACGCACTTCAGACCCTCAAGAAAACTGCAAAAATCAAAAGAGTAAACAATTTATTCAACAATGTGATTTTGGAATCAGTAAGTATATGTTACTAGAGCTTTATTAAATCCCACTGAGTATCATGTAAAAAATGTAAACCATATTTCTTTAAAGAGGATTACTTTGTCTAATATTAGACAAAAGTTAGCTATAAATTGCTTTATATGAATGTAATGGAATATTAAGGCACCATAAGAAATTATGAATAGGAGGAAATCAGGGAAGTATGAGATTTCTATGAACTGATACAGAATGAAGTTAGCAAAAGAATACAACCATGTACATGAAAATAACACAAAATGCAGACAAACTATGATTAACTATACTGAATGATCTTAGTCTCAGAGAATATAGCTAATAGTTGATGAAACCCACTTCCTTCCTCTAGGAAGAATTTGGAGACTACAGATGCATAATCTCTTGGATGTGCTTTCAGATGAAGTTTACTGTGCTGTTCTTTTTTGCTCCGTTTTTCTGCGTAGAAAGGAGAAGCAAGATCCTGAGAAAGGATAATGACATTGATGACAACACCACTATAAGCTAGTATTTATTATAGCACCTACTATGCGGCAGGCTAATGCCTGCACTTCACAAATATCACATCATTTGATCCTCATAACAACCCTTCAAGCTTCAAGGTAAATACTATTATTATCTCCATTTTGCAGATCAAGAAAATGAGGTAAAAGGAGAGGGAAGCGGTGTGGCAAGTGACTTGCCCAAGGGCATACGTTTCCTAAGTATCAGGCCACATCTGAATTCAGGTCTTCCTGACTCTAGGGCCAGCACTCTATTCACTGTTCCTCCTAACTCATCATGATGGAAAAATAAAATGCATCAAAAAAAACTTTAAAATAAAGTTAGCTATACCTACAATTTCATATACAATTTTTGTCTTTGATGAAATACAGTTGCCTGAATCATGATGGAAAATGCTGTCCACATCCAGAGGAATAATTACTGAGTCTGAATGCAAATCAAAGTATGCTATTTGCTCTCTCTTTTTTGTTTTGTTTCTCCTTTCTTGTGGTTCATTCCATTGGTTATAATTCTTCTTTACAACATGACTAATGTAAATATATGTTTAATAGGAATGTATATGTAGAGCCCATATCAGATTGCATGCCATCTTAGGGAGGAGAAAGGTGGGGAGGGGAAGAAAATTTAAAACTCAAAGCTTGTGGAACTTAATGTTGCAAACTAAAAATAAATAATTTTTTAAAAAGGGGGGAGGGGAAAGAAATACAGTACCTGTGATTGCTTTAAAAATTGCATATAAAATGTAGAGTCTACTAAATATCTCATCAGTTCTACAAATCTTTGTAACATCTCTTAATATACTATATAATATCCTAGAGGAAAAAAAGAAAAATGTAGTACTCTCTCTCATCAAGATTTAGTTTAAGTCTCAAACAATTTTTCTAAACTTAACGAAGTGCAAAAATCTGATGAAATACACCAACACTTGCACTCTTTCTTCCCAAGCTAAGTGCTATAAAAATTGCAAACTATTATCGTGACCATTACTTACCTATTTTATTTTATATCCTTTGTAAACAACTACAACCAAAAGCCACAAGGTGTCATAGTCTTAGAATTAACACTCACAATTTATGCTGCCAACATCTTCACTGTAAAAGGCTACTACTAGTATGTCTACTGAGCTATTATATGATATGAAACAGAGCACGTTGTAGTGTAGAATATTAACAAGATAACTGGAAAATGAATTTTGGAATTCTAAGATTTAAAAGTAATTCATCATCACAAAAAAAGTAGCATGGATTCATAAAGCTTTTGTTAACAGGAGAGAAGAAAAGCAAATATGCCTTGAGAACCTAAACAGTTCACGTTAAGTTGAAAACGAACAGCTATATTTTTCACCTCAAAATAAAACCTAACTTAAAATTTTAGAGAAAAATATGATCAATTTAGACTAAGTTTAAGAATTTAAGGCCCTAAAATATGCAGTGTGAATTAAAAACAGCATCGCCCCCAAAATTCAGACTAAACTTGCTCATATTTTGATAGAATAAAAAAAAAAGACATATACTTGAGGCTAAAATTTTCCTTGGAGAGACATAAATTAATGGCTTTTTCAAGCAAACTAAACAGCTTTGCATCACACCAAGAAGCAAGCAATGGCATCCCCAAAGTGTACAAGAGCTACTTTACAGTCTTACACGTCAATATTCACTTGAGTAGGTTATTTTATACTCATATTAGGCCTAAAAAATGCTATAAAATGGCGGGACCAAGAACTTCATTCATATCAGGTAACTCACCTAAAAACAACCCTAAACTTGCTTCCTGTAAATTTATGAGCCAAATATTTTCTCTGTTTACTACACAAGAAAAACAATAATTTGCTCATAAAGGAAGAAAAAATATGCTTGATTAAATTCATACAATGAGGTACAAAAATAGGATGGATACTTTCAACCAATGCTATGGTTTTAGGTGCAAATTAGATTTCTGAATTTGGTATTAGCATGTCTTCCAGGATTTTCTATGGCAGACACTAATTTTGCCCGACAGCTTGACTCTTAGAGATAAAAATGGGAGAAACTGGGTAATGAAGAAATAGGTGATATGTAATCCTTTTTATCTCCAAATTAAATAATTAGGTTTCAAGTTCATCCTTTAAAACTGAATTGCATTAAAAAACTGCTACAAAAAGTAACCTTAGAGAAAACCATTATAAAATTAAAATCTTGTAGGCTAATTCAGGGAACTAACCTAGGCAAACACCAAAAGGAAATCTTACTTGTGGAATTACTAAGACTTAAGACTTAAGCATTAAGCCACTTAAAATTTCAGCTAAGTATCACTTCTTAAAATTTAAATAACAAGATCATTGACACTCTGCTTCATCCCTTCCTATCCCCTCAAAAAACATGTTGCTTAGCTGTCAATTTTTTTCTCCAACAGAACTTGTATCAAATCATCTTTCACAAGAATCCTAAACATATTTATAATTGGAAAATACTCTAACATAAATTAATAATTAATGATTATCCATAGGCCCCTGTGGGCAGGAGAATCGGACACTGGTTGATGTTGGGAGACGAAAAGAAACGTGAGAAATTCCAAGTAAATGGATCATGACAAGGTATCAGCCGGCGATGGGGGGGAGGGGGAAGGGGAAGCAATCAAAACTACCAGAAAACCTAAGTGAGGAAATGAAAAGTCAAGAGAAGAATTCTGAGGTTTTTAATATGCCACTGCCTAACCCTTCTACCTCCAAGGGCAGTGCCACTTACGAAAACCCCTAATATCACTGCCCAATTCCTGGAGATTTTTACTCCAATCTCCCCCTCCCCCCCAGAAATCCGAAGACATTCCAGCCCCCGCCCCATCCTCAGGCGCATAGAACTCGATCCTAATTTCCAAAGGCCAAATGAGGGGGAGGGAGGAAGGGGCAACGCCCAGATCCCACCCCGATCCCTATAAAGCCTCTACTAAGGTGGGTCACATAAAGGCGCTGGGCTCACAGGCCCGACCGGGAGGGCTGAGAGAAATAAAGACGGATAAGAGACCCAGACTATGGAACCCCGATAAGGGAAGAGGAAGGAAAGGATGGGTGAAGAGCCTGAGAAATGGAGGACAGAGACAGAGAAAGCCGGGGCAGGGGTCCGAGTGGGAGGAGACCATCTGCGGGAGAAAGCCTGACCCAAGAAGGGGAGACAGACGCGAAAGCCTGAGCTGAGCCCTGCCCGGCACGCAGCGGGTAAGAGCGAGCGGAGTCCGCGGGCACCTGCACCCAGTAGGAGCTGAGAGCCTGGCTCTGTTTGAAGGGAAAGGTGGATTCCTCAACAGCGAAAACGGGGAGAGAGGAAGGAAAGGAGCCGAGGGACGGAGGCAGACCGAGGGAGGGAGGAGGAGAGGGACGGACGGAGGCCGCGGGAGCGGGGACGCGGAGCGGGCAGAGGCGGGCCCCGCGGCGCAGGGCAGGGCAGGGGGCGGCGGACGTTGCTCACTCACCGCTCTGCTCCCCCAGGAACACCAGCTTGAATTTCCTCAGGGGGTTCCCGAAGTCCCCTCCTGCAGACATGATGGAGCCGGAGCCACCGCCTCAGCCCAGCAATCTCAGGCCCCGTGGGCTCCCCGCAGCCCCAGACACGTAGGGCGGAGGAGCGACAGGAAGCAGAGGGGATCCTGCAAAGATGCGGGTGGAGACTGACTGACCGACCGACTAGAGGATGGGGGGGTGGGGGGACGGGCGGCAGCGACGGGCGGGGGGTGGGGTCGGAGTCGGCCTCGCACGGCTCGGAGGGAGGCGGCAGACAACGCCGCCCTTACGCACGACCGGCTACGCGAGGAAGATGAACGGAGGAGACGGACGGCGCCGCAGCCGCTCCTCGCTCCTTTTCCCAGAGAGCCCTGAGAGCCGCCTTCTCCTCCGCCGCCGCCGCCGCAGCCGCCGAACCTGCTCAAGTGCGCGAGCCTCTCCGCCGAGGCGCGCGAGCGTGACAGCGTGACGTGCCCTGTGCGTGCGCGAGCGCGGGCGGGACTGGGAGTCGGGAGCGCGCTCGCGGCCCACTAGCCTGCTCCGCAGTTTCCCAGGCTCTACGTTCACTCCCGGGACGGCCACCTTGCCCAACCCGAAGTGGAAAGGGGGAGGGTGGGACTGACGAGGAGAAAGGGAGGAGGAGTTGACGGGCGTGGGGAAGGGGCGGGACGGAGGACGGAGGGCAAGGAGGAGCGAGGAAGGAAGAAGCTGACGCCACACCTAGCGGACCAACCGAAGCTGACCAAGGTGAATGTGCCCAATGACGGCGGGGAGAGAGAGGGCGGAGAACGTACGCAGGGGCAGGCGGGGTAAGATGCGGTGGCGCGCGCTAGGGCAGCCATGAAGAGTGTGGCGAGAGGGGAGGGGCAAAGAAGCGTGGGCGGGGCCTGACCGAGTCCGGCGGGAGGTCCGAATGAACTAACCCACACCAGAACGGTTCCAACGGCGGGAGCGTGCAACCTGTGGACCCCCCCCCCCAACCCATCAGCCCCTCGCCTCCTCCGCCCTCTTACGGACCTGCCCATCATGATGGAAATAATCATAATAATAATGCCAGCAATCGTAGAGCGCTTTAAGTTTGCCAAGCGCTTTAAAACGTGGCTTATTTCAGTTGGACCTCCCAACTCCACTGAGAAGTAGGAGTACACAGCCCCTTGGCTCAGTCAGGGTACAACCAGAGGCCTAAGCCAGGGCCTGGGCATACCCGGATCCAGATGCGCCAGAATCTGCCACCCAATGCTCTCGTCCCTCACTCATTCTGCCCTGCCTACAATTCCCCTTCCCCACTCATACCCCATCCTTCTCTTCTCCCCACGCCCTCCCCTCACCCCCCTTGGAATAAACCAATTCCTCCACCTTACCGCGTTTTCTACTTGGGCTACTCTAGCCCGTTCTGGCTGGAAATACCTACTCCATCCTGTCTTATGGCTGCCTTTCCCCATACCACCCATATGGTCTTTCTCTTGCCGCCAAAATCAATCCCTTACCCCATCCTCTCACCCTTTTCTCCCTCTGCCCATCTGGAATCCCCCACCCCCATTTTCTCGCAATCCTTTCCTGCCTCTCCATCTCTTATACACTGTACATAGTTGTTTGCATGTTCTTCTCCCTTTAGATTGAATTCCCAGAGAGAGGAGACTGCCTTTTACCTTTTAATATATCTCCAGTGATGGGGTGATGGGACTTGGACCCCTAAAAGGAAAAGAGCATGTCTTTTAAAGCAATCCAGTCCCTGAATTTTCCCATACATTTCAGCAGTCCAGATCACTGGCATCTCTGCCCAAGGCATCTGGCCCACCCTAGCCCACCCAGATGAATTAATTAGCTTATTTGGATCGTGCTTCCACCATCTTTCCATCAGTCAGGCAGAGATGGATACTCTTCTGGAAGAACCATCATGATGGCCGCCCAAGGAGAACCCCAAGTGCAGTTCAAACTTGTATTAGTTGGAGATGAAGGTACTGGAAAAACCACATTTGTAAAATGTCACTTGACCCGTGAATTTGAAAAGAAGTATGTAGCCACCCTGGGTGTTGAGGCCCATCCTCTCGTGTTCCATACTAACAGAGATCCTATTAAATTCAATGCATGGGGTACAGCTGGCCAAGAGAAATTTGGTGGTCTGAGAGATGGTTATTACATCCAAGCTTAGTGAGCCATTATAATGTTTGATGTAACATCAAGAGTTACAAGAATGTACCTCACTGGCAAAGAGATCTGGTACGGGTATATGAAAATATCCCTATAGCATCGTGTGACAATGAAGTGGATATTAAGGACAGAAAAGGCAAGGCGAAATCAATTGCCTTCCATAGGAAGAAGAATCTTCAGTACTATGACATCTCAGCCAAAAGTAACTACACCTTTGAGAAGCCCTTCCTTTGGCTTGCTAGAAAACTTACTGGAGACCCTAATTTGGAGTTTATTGCCATGCCTGCTCTTGCACCTCCAGAGGTTATCATGGACCCAGCACTGGCAGCACAGTATGAGCAGGACTTACAGATTGCTCAGACAACTGTGCTCCCTGATGAAGATGATGACCTACAAGGGAATGAAGCTAGAACCCAGCGTCAGCGGTCTAGTTTTATAGGCAACTGTCCTGTGGCGTCAGTGGTGTAGTTTGTTTGCCACTTTATTATATAGCTGAACAGAACATGTGCTTAATCTTTAGGATGCTGAAGGCAATGAATGGGCTTCGGAGTGAATGTAGCAGTTCAAAAAAAATAAATTCCTATTTTAGACCTGTGTACTTAGCTGTTTTGGACCACATTTATGTCCTCCTTGAGTTTCAAATATGACTGTTGCAGTCCCATTACAACATTCAGTGGTGAATCTTGTTTGTTACTGTTGTTCTCATTCTCTTTTCGTTTAGAATAGCTTAAGTTTCAACAATCCAGCTAGCAGCTGTTGTAAGGGTGAAAGCCCAACAACAAGAATGCTACCAGCACGCTGCAAAAGCACATGTTCTTTTGATCTGCTTAACTAAGGGAAGTTACGTGAAGGGGTTGACAAGCTTACTTTAATTCAGCATACAAATATCATTCACTTAGTTCAGCGGAAAAGACCAGCACACTGAACTTCAGAGCAAATTACAAAGTACAAACATCAACAGACAGACCTTGTCCAATTCAAATCCCAATACATAGTTACCAGAGTTTAACAACGTCCCAACATCCTGGGTTTATGAGCTGGAGGGCTTCTTAGCTACAGCTGCCTGGGAGTCTCCAAAAGCCACCAAGAGTGAGAGCCCTGCGCAAATGGCTCTGTCTTCTCTTCTTATAGGGTGGCTCTGTCTTCTCTTACAGGGTTTCAAATGTCATCTGAATGACCAGAACTTAGGCTGCTATGATTGGCTCTTGAGTCAGCCCCTCCCCTTAGGACCCTGGGAGGTTCACATCCACGTAGGTTAGGTTAACACCTAATAGGGGTTAGAGCCTGGGGCTTAGCACTTAGTAAGACTCAATGAAATACACTGAATTACTCAAAGGGAACAAAAGCCAAACTCTTCAAGGGCACTTGTTGAACTAAGTGCTAAGAGCCCATTTTGCTTACCAACACAGCTTACATGACAGTCCTTTCACTGTTGCTTTTGGCCCACCCCAAACTGCTTACCACTCCTTAATCCCATCCAAATCCTTTCACTGTCCTTTTTGTATATAAGCATCACCCCCATTAAGTTGCAGATTCCCTAAGAATCTCACCTGCACTTTTTGGTGTTACAATAAACCTTGCCACTTTGACTGGAAGACAGTTTGAGTGTGTGAATTCTTTCCAGGCAGATGCCTCCCTGCACCTTAATATTTCAAGATTCTAGCAACCCTAAACCGTATCACTCAGCACCTCATGATGTGCCAAGAATATAGTCGTTGTTCAGTACTGTTCAACTCTTGGTGACCCCATTGGGGGTTTTCTTGACAAAGATAATAGAGTGTTTTGCCATTTACCTTGCCAGCTCATTTTACACATGAGGAAACTGAGGCAAAGTTACGTGACTTGCCCGGGGTCACATAGCTAGTAAGCATCTGAGGCCTCAAAGATGAGTCTTTCTGATTCCAGCCCAGTGCTCTATCTGTTTCTCCATGTAGCTGCCCCATCAGCCATCATCACTTTACCCCTCTGTAAAGTGAGAGGGTTCTGGATCTGACATTCTGTGTTCTAAAGCAGAGGTGTCAAACACATAGGTCCTAGGCCACAAGCAGCCTATCACAGTCCCATTAAAATGTAATTGGGAAATACTTAGCAAAATACAATAAAAGAGAGATATTATATTTTAAAACTAAGTCAATATGGGATGCACAGAGATCTTTATATATGTATGTGTGCCCCTTGTTTCTATTTAAGTTTGACACCACTGGAATAGAGGACCTCCTAGCTCTGACATTCTGTGTTCTAAGGTTCCTCCCAGCTCTGGCATTCTGTGTTCTGCTGCCCCTAATGTCTCTCACACTCTGTCTTCTAAGAGCCCGTCCTACTCTGACATTCTGTGTTCTAAGTGTAACAGCAGACCAGCCAATGATGATTAGGTTCCTTACATATCTAACATTCTATAGTCTCGTGTCCATTCCAGCTTTAAATCTTATGGTCCAGATAATAACTATTGTCTTGGTGGTCCAACAGTGCAAGAGCCATTCCTATGAATCTCCTTTCCTAGCAAGGTTTCCTACTTTCAGTTCAGCTCTGTGGAGGAGAGGCCTTGATGGTTTGTCTCAAATGAGGTGAAGAAAAGCCTGAGTCATGATTTAAACATTTCATTTCAAATACAGCTTGGCAGCCCTGATAAGTCCCTCCCCCCAGAAACTGAAGACCTGGTATGGACATATGTATATGCATGTATGTATCACACACACACATACACAGAAAACAGGTCTTGCAACCAAACCAGGGTGACAATTTTTTCCCATTCCGATCGGTCCCAGTTTTTCATTGCCTTTCCTAAAATATCCGTGTAGGCAGAGACTAACTTTAAAATTACACGTCCTTTAGATCCTCTCCTGAATTTTATGAACGCCTCAGTCCTAAATGCTTTGGTCTATGGCTCTTCCAGACAGGTGACAATCCTCTGTAAGCTCATTTGAACAAAGGTGTGGCCTGACCCTGTACCTACTTGAATCTGTTTTGATCTGAGGCTTTTAGAAGTTATGTTTAGCTACCCAGTAGTTTGCTTTGAAGTAGTTACAGGCCCAACTTGGTAAAAAGCTTCATATTGTGCTGAAGTTTATACGTGATGTCTAAGCAATGCAGGAGGGGCCTTCAGGGCCTACTGTAAATATAAAACTGGGTGAGAAGTACCCATCCAGACAGGCTGGAGCAACTTGACTCAATCATCAAGGATCCCTCTAATTTGAAGGTCAAAGCTATGTCTCTAATTCTATTGTATAGCTACTTCAATATTTTTAGGATCTAAGTTGTGTTGGACCCTTCTCCTGCTGCTGATACAAAGGGCAAGCAGCCCCTCTGTATCTTGGTCGATAACCTTCATGACTCACCAAGACAAAAACAAAAACCCATTAGCTAGCCTCCTTGTAATCAGCTTCTTTGGACTTAGCTAGAGCTTTTCTTGCATGGAAAACATGCAAATAATCAGTCTCCAACCTGATCTCAAAGCCTTCCTAAGTTTTAAGGCTATCCAGAGCTATCCCTCCTACACCCATATGTACATAGGTATGTATAGACAATTCAGTTCAATAAACATATTAAGCACCAACTATGCCCACAGTTGTCTACTCAGGGAAGGCAGGTTATCACATATATTCTGTATATACAAAATAAATATAAAGAAACAAATATAGGAGTGGATAGGGTGCTGTACTTGGAACCAATAGAGACCTATATTCCAATTCAATCCCTGATACTAATTGCTTGACTTTGGGCAAGTCTGTAAACTTCCCTGGGTCTTAGCTTCCTCATCTGTAAAATGGAGGTAATAATACATGTATACTTCCCTCACAGAATGGTTGTAAGGCTTCAGTGAGCTAATGTGTGAAAGGTGTTTTGTAAACCTTAAAATGATATATGAGATTATGTTAAATGATAAAGTCTCTGCCCTCAATAAGCTAATAGGAGATATCTCTACACAAATGAGTCTCACAAAGGTAGAATGCAATATTATTCCTTCTTATTCCTTAAAGCTCAGCCTGCTCATTCATTCATATATTATCTCCTCCATGAAGCCTTTGCTGGTCCCTCAACTGGATGGTATTTCTCCTATACTCCTATAGAATAGATGGCATTTCTTCTATATTCCTGGAGCACCTTGCTTGTTTCTCATGATTCTTAGCACATTCTTCTTTCTACTGTAGCTATGCATGTAGTCAGAATACTGCATGATCAGAAAAAAGCTGCTTCAATAAGTCTGAATTTGGAACTGTTCTGCCTGGAACACACAGTCAGCCATCTTTGACTCTTCCCTCTTCCTTACCTCCCACCTTCACTCAGTTGCCAAGACCTATTGCCTTTACCTTAGGAGGTTTTTCTTCTGTATCTATTCTTCCTACATGCTCCCTAGTTTAGTCCCTCACTTCTTCTACAGACCGTTGTTATCCTTTCTAAAGGAAAGATTTGAGCCTAGGTTCCTCCTTTCAGTTCATACTTCACACCAATACATGAATCATCTTCTTAGCACAATTCTTTGATCATACCCCCATTCTACTCAAAATCTTTCAGTGACTTCCCATGGCCTGCATAAAAAAGTTTAAACTCTTTAGCCTGTTATTCAAGGACCAATCCTCCCTTCCCTCTCCCCCACCACAATTTGACTCTAACCCATCTTTCCACCTTTGTCTCATACACTCCCCTACACATAATCAACTGGGCTATTCTTTACTCCTCATTCCTTCTTGTCATGCTGTTAACATCCATTGCTGGGACTAATGGACTTTTGTGAAAGAATTATAATGAACCAGCCAGCACTGAAAGCAATAGGTCATTTGTGTCTAAGGAAAGGTCATGTACTGAAGTATCAGCTGACACTGCCAAATTAGGGCAGTTCCCAAACCCCTCTGCACTGAAGCTGAGACTGAGACCTCCAAAGCAAGACTGGGAAGGTAAAGGAAGGGACAATCAGGCATGGCACCAAGGAGCCTTTGACATAATGGTCTTCAGGCCATAAGGGGTCTGTCAAGAGGAAACTCCAAGATCATTATACCAATCTCTCATTGGAACTACTGGATCTATTTTCTTTTTAATCTCTCATTTATTTTTTAATTTATTAAATATTTTATAAACAACAAAAAGAAGTATTTCCATACACACAGCAGAGCACAAAAAAATGATTCTATTTGAAACCATTAATCTCCATTTCATACCATTTTTAAAAATATGTATGTAATAAATTGTACCTATTACATAAAACCATTTTGCTTATCTGTACTTCCTTCTGAACTTCCATCTATTCTCTTCTGTGCATTAAAAAATATGTTGCAATGGTCCTCTTTTTTGGGAGGTATCACTATTGTTCGCCTTCCCCTAACTACCCAATTAACTGAAAGGTAAAGATAATCCATGCAGTAGCCATATACAAAAACAATATGTCTCTGTACTTTATGTCTATAACCCCCTCGGGGTTTGTTTGTTTTTTTATTTTTTGTTTTGAACTTTTTTTGTTTTTTTATTTTTTATTTTGAACTTAATCATCAACAAACACAAACATTTAAACATACAAAGAAGAAAGAGGTCCGATAAAAAAAAAAAACTGTGAACCTTTATTTGTACAGTTACAGATATATAATATATATGTATAAACATTGTATATAACATACACATAGAAGCGTACATATGTGCGCGCACACACACACACACACACACACAAATTTAACAAGACAGTCACAAAATTGCTCTATGTCCCCTTCTATACTTTTTGCTTTCTTCTGCGTGTTAAAAGAGATATTTTATTGATGCTCTTTTGGGAGATATCTATCACTACCCATTTATCCTATTCCACCTCCCCAATAGAAGTCATTTCTTGTAATAAATGCAAATAGCACAACAAAACTAATTGGCACATTGCCTGTATCTGACAACACATATCTCCATCTGCATGTCTAGTCCATCACCTCTCTGTCAAAGAGTGAGAGGTATGTTACAAAAGACCAATGATGAAACAAAACCAGTGGTTTTTCTGAAGTACAGCAACTGCCCTCTCATCTCAGTGCCTTTATGTTTAAAACAGACTCCCTTCAATTTCACCTAAGAGATTGAAATAGCTTTAAGGGCAGGGTCTGTGTCATGCCTTACATGTGGAAAATGCTTAATAAAGTTTTTTTTTTTAATTTGTTGAATGCTACCACAGCCACTCAAAGCCTTAGCACAAAAATATCTAGGCTTCCAACAAGAATTTACTGAGTAAATACTTACTATGTGAAGCACCATGCTAGCACAAGCTACCAGGGATACAGAAATAAATATCATGGTCCCTAGTCACATGGAGTTGACAGAGAATAGAATATTGCCACCTAGATGTTTATTGTCCCATGTATTGTATTTGAGCCCTTGCTGTAACAGAACCACAGAATGTAGAGTTGGAAAGAACTTCAGGGCTCAGCTAATCCAACCTGTACCTGAACAAGAATCTTGCCTACAATCTCTCTGATGAGTGGTTTTCCAGCTTCTTCTTGAGATCCTCCAATGAGAGAGAACTCTACTTCCCAAGTCCTCTGGTTCTTTCATCTAGGGTCAAACAGAATAAATCTACTCCCTCTTTCCCTTTAAGTAGTTTTAAAAATTTAGGGCTCATACTCCTACCTAAGTCTTCTCTTTTACAAAATAAATCAGCTTAGATCTTCCAATGCATTCCCATACGGCATGGTCTCTAGTTCTTCACCTTCCTGCTCTCCTCCTCTGAACTCCTTCCATGTCATTCCTAAGGTACAGCTCCCAAACAGAACTGAGTATTCCAGATGTGTGTGACCAGGGCAAAAGAGAAAAGGACCATCACCTTCCTCAATGCTGCTTATCTCCAAATGGATACCTATGTGCCATCAAGATCAAGGCTGTTATGACATTAAAAAATGCATTTATGGGCAAATTGTACAGATCTGTATTGTTAGAAAAAGTACCCACATCAACATCACACATTCACTGAACCATAAAAATTTTTTTTTAATGTGAAAAGATGATTACATTACTTGATTGCACCATAACCAACGTCCCAATTAACCTATCTCTGGTCCCACCTCCGCTTACAGTCTGCCAGTAAGACATGCACAAATAACTATGATAGGAGATAGAATATCAAAGTGCAAACTGCAGATGAAGGATATTACTTTTAGCTCAAAGTACTGAGTGGAGACGGGGAGGGAGGCGGGGGGGAGAGACAGGGAAGGTTTCCTGAAGGTGAAATATGATATATCCAGATTATATATTGTTACATACCTATTTGCCTCACTAGAATGAATTCATTATTTCAGAGGCAGGAAATCAATGGGGGAGAGGGGGAGAAAAACCATCTATATAAAAATGGAACATACTGCCTTCATATTTAAGACAAATAGGTTTGGCAGTAATTCAAATTCCATAACATGAAGAATACTTCCAGCCTACTCTTCTGCACAATTATTGTTAAGGATAGGCTACTAAAAATAATAAGTCAATATGCAAAGTATTAAAATGACAAATACTCAATAATAGAGTATCCCACTAATAGGGTCCAAGTAACAAGTACCTTTACAGAAATGATAAATTTAGAATTGGAAGGGAAGAGATCAGTTAACCCAAGCCATTTTACAGATAAAGAAACTGAGGCCCAGAGAGGCAAGGCAGCTTGCCCAAGGCCCCATAGGTTTACAGGTTCAGACCTAGAGGCCATCTAGCTCAGTCTCTTCATTTTACAGATAAGAAAACTGAAATCACAGCAGGTTAAAGGCAAGGTCGCCCACATAGCAATGGCAGAGATAGGATTCAAAGTCAGGTCTTCTGGTTCCAAATCTGGCATTCTTTTCACTGTACCACCACATATCAACTGAGTGACAGACAAGGTAGTCAAATTCAGTGAGACTACTACTACTAATAACTATCACATTTCTAAGTGCTTTAAGGCAATCAATCAATCAAACATTTATTAAGTTCTTTAGTTCTTTTATGTGTTAGAAACTATGCTAGGCACTAGGAATACAATGTCAGAAGTAGAGCAGACTCTGCTCTCAAAGAGGTATGTTCTATCATGATTCAACATGTATATGTATGTATGCATGTATGTATACACACATATGTTTATATGTGTGTATGTGTATGTAGTGAGGAGACTTTAGCTTTTCTCCCAGAGCTAGTCTGGCTCTATCTTCCCTCTTGGGGTTTTAGGGTACCCTGGGAGTTTGAGGTCTCTCTTCTCTACTGCTATTAGCTCAGGTACCCACTAGCTGTATACTCCCATTGTTACAGGCCTACAACTAGAACCCCAATTCTGTTTAGCTTCTTAATATCATTAGAATTTACAAAGAGATACCTACTTTGAAGCTATAACAGAACAAAGTACAAGCATTTTTCCCCCAAACACCTCAATTTGGAGGCAGGGAGATAATCTTCCCTATACCATCTCTGTCTTAGTTCCTACAAAGCATTGATACCACTAAGTTAATGTCCACCTATGGCATGACTGCTGGATGTGTGCTTTCATCTTCCACTACCCTGGGTCCAGAAGTTCAGTTAGTCAGTAAGTATTTATTAAGTACTTACTATGTGACAGGCATTGTACTAGTCAGTCCTTGATCCTAGAAGCATCAAGCTGAAATCTGGTCCTCCAAAACCTGTACCCATTACTTCTAACTTTGCCCTCTGGAAACAAAACTGGAAAAGTCATCAAGAGGCTAAGTAATTATCCCAAAAATCACAAAGCTCACAGCTAGGAAGTGTCAGCATCAAAACTCAAACCCAGGTCTCCTGTCAAGCCAAACAGTCTTTACACTTAAGGCTACTGTCCCCACACTTGCTTGACTAGTGCTCTCCAAGGATCCAGATTCTCCTGTTTTCTCTCATTCTTTCATCTTCATGGTGGGTCTGGCTCAACTGATGAAACCAGACTCAAAAATGTTTCAGCCAAAGGCAGAGAGCCAAGTAGGAAGTTGGTGAAACTTCACTGGAGAGATCTTGCCATGATGACAGCCATCAATTCAGAAGCTGTATGAGTATATATTTTTGAATACAGAATGTTCTACATCTTCTATTTTTGATCATTCCATTTTGTTCCATTCATGTTAATCATGGCCCTTGTTATAAATAATGTGGCATCTCCGTGTGTGTGAGGCAAGGGGTTCTTTGCAATTGTTTTTTCAGGCTTTGAAATTGTGGTGGGGGAAGATCTGAATCCTTCTTAAACCAGTATAGAATAGAGATGAACTCATACCTTACCCGTTTGTATTTATGTACCTCTGTTCTTTCTACAGAATAATAATGTGTTCTCTAAGTTGTACAGGGGGGTGAATCACCTCACCTGGTAGAAAAAGCCCACCTTTCTCCAGGTGGAAGGCAAGAAGAGCTGCTTCAGGCAACTTTGATTCATTAAACAAGCTTTATTAAGTGCCTACTATGTGAAAGTCACTGTGTTAGGCAAACAAAGATAAAATGAAAAACAATTCTTGCCCTGAAGGAGCTCACATTTCAGGGTGGGTGGGTGGGGCATATAAGATATATAGTGATAAGTAAATATGAAATATGTACAAAGTAATATGAAGGGGGTAGAAAACTGGGGGAGAAGGGAACAGGAAAGGCTTCATGTAGGAGGTTGCACCTTGACTGAGTCTAAAAGGAAACTAGGAATTCTAAGAGGTGAAGGTGTGGAGGAAGAGCATTCCAAGCATGAGGGAAAGCCAGTACAAAGTCAGAGAGATCAAAGATGGCAGTCTGGAGTTGCTGGGAACCCTAATGGCAGAGCAGTATCCACCGGGAAAGAATTCATTCACTCTAACCTTCTTCCAAAGTGGCAAAGTTTGTTGTAACACCAATAGGGCAGGCTAGATTTCTAGTGAATCTGCAACTTAATGGGAGTGAAACTGATATTTATATATAAAAAAGGGATGGTGAAAAGATCTGGATGGGATTAAAGAGTGGTAAATAGCCTGGGGTGGGCCAGGTTCAATAGCGAAAAGAATAACATAGTCTGGGTTGGGTCAAGAGCAAAGGTGAAAGGAGTATTACTTCTGTGGTGGGCCAGATGCCTTGGGCCCAGAGGACAGTGATCTGGGCTGCTGAAGTGTGTGGGAAAATTCAAGGACTGGGTTGCTTTCAAAGACGTGGTCTTTTCCTTTTAGGGGTCCAGGTCCCATCACCCCATCATATCCACTGAAACTTCTTGAATAGGACAGACCCCTGGCTTGAGGAATATCATTTCGGCAACTATGTGAAAGATGGGTTGGAGCCGGGAGAAACTAGGGTAGGGAGACATTTAGGAGGTTATTACAATCATTCAGGTGAGAGGTGATGAGGGCCTGAACTGAGGTTGTGATTTATCAACTAATTTGCAAACAAGGCAAAAAAGATTTTTTACTTTTTCTCTTTCCCCCATGCAACCCAACCAAATGGTAAAGCTTGGGAATTTTAATTCCACAATGGCTAGTTGTGAGACTCAAACCTTAGCCTCTGTCTTCTCTTCACCTTTTCCATGAACATCTTACTAGTTTAAGCCTCATCACCCCTGGCCTATTGAGCCCAGTGTCTCTTCTGGTGCTTTTATATCTAAATTGTTTTCCTTTCTGGGCCAAATGGAGGTGATTCACAGAGAAACTGGCTGAGCAGCTTCAGATGATCCTGGCAGGAGAGAGAAATTACTCCTCCTCCCCTCATCTGGGGTTGAGATAAACCTCTAGCTATTTTGGATGGGGGCTGAAGTCACAAGATAGGATAAAGAGACACTTTGTACTTTTTGAATGCTGCCTTTTTGATGTCTTCCTTTGACCTCAAACCGGATCCTTCTCTGAAGTGTTAGCACCAGAGGCAGAGACTGAAGCTGTGAGGCCATGTACAGCAAGGTAACCAGGGGGAAGTCAATACACCCCAGAAATGAATGTTTCTGTACAGGAGCAGATAGCACATCATCTACCAGGTTCATTCACAACCAACAAGGATTGCAGCTGCTAGAATTTCTGTAGATGGTAAAATTCAAAGAATTTCCTCTATGTCACTTAAAAAAAAATTTAGTAGCGTGAGAAATGAGAATTCCTATCTTTCTTCATCTCAGGAGTGACTTATAGATACGTGATGCAGGAATTTTCCCAGTCTGCACTCAAACATATGGAAAGAAGTTGAGAGAAGCCTTTGGAGAAGGAGATACTTATGGCACCTGAGTCCATACATGGGTGTTTAGTTTAGCTTTCTTTTTTTTTTTTATTCTATGAACAATGTACTATGTGATCATAGCATACTAAGACCTTAAGTCTAGGAAATATTGGGAAGTGCTCTGAAAAAATTTAATGTTTCATGAGGTAAGGACTCAACCAGCTATAGAAAGCAAATTTTAATATTTTGAGTAATGTTCTTATTTGATCACCTAGAATTAAATTGTAACGAGAGGTTAATAGACTTCTCCCAGGGAGGGGTTATAAAAGCTAAGCACTGAGTAACTATGTTGGGGAGAGCAGCCTAGGTAATTGCAGGCTGAGCACCTTCCAGTTAAAATTATCCAATCAGGTCACACTATTAAAAGTAGCTACCAGGGCCATAAGGTCTACCCTCCTCATTAAAGTCACTGTTGACTTTGAGTATGGTATAATGGGGAAAAGACTCACCTAGGAGTCAAGAGAGTTGGGATCAGGTCCTAGCCCTGCCACAAACCAGCTCTGTGACCATGGGCAGTTCTGTTGCCTTCTTTGGGCTTTATAAAATATAGGAATTGGAAGAGATACTCTCCAAGGACCCATCAAGCTGAAAGTCTATAACTTTCCCCATGACAGCCCACATTGATCTCTCTTCTCTTGCTTCTATAGCACTCAATTATTATTGGCAACATTCACTTGGCATTTATCATATACTACTATGTGCTGGTATTAATCAGTACAGGTCTTGTCTCCCAAACTACACTGCTGGTTCTTTGAGTTCAGGGCCAGTGTCTTAGCTCCTTTTGCATCTCTAGAGGCTAGAATGGAGCCTCCATCTAATTCTCCTTCAAAGGGTAAATGCTAAGGATGAAAGGATAACAATAATGATCATGATCATGATTGCTAAGATACATTCATGGTATGAGGCTCGGAATTATAAAAAGTGAAATTAAGGAAATACAAAATAGTCCCTGTTCTCAAGGAGATTACAGTCTTATGCTGATCAAATCACTGCTTCTTCTTGGGGAGAGCCTTGAATATCAAGCTGAGGGGTTTGAATTTTATCCTATAGACAAATCTGAACTACTGAAGGTTTATGAATACCCAGTACTTAGCAGAACACCTTGGAGAGTGGGCACTAATTAAATGCTGGTAAATTGATTGATTGAGCAGAGGAACGATATTATTAAAACTGTTACAAGGAGAGGCAGCAATGGAGTTGGATGTGTAGATGTGCTACAACACAAAGATTACCAAAGATGACTTACCAAAAGAAGTAGCATAAAAGATATCATGGAAGAGATGAGTAACCACAAAAGGTGGGCTGCTTATCTAAAGAGAGTATGAGAAAATAACTATACAGCCCACACATTGTGCTGGTATCCATTTACTATATTAAAAGACCTAGAGAAGGTCCCTAAAATGCTGGGTGGACCCTTATGGAAGATTGCTAGAAAGACATGAATAAGAGCAAACAAGGTGAGAAGGCATGGACGGACTCCATTTTGCACTGCTGGAGGAAGTCCCCGTAGCAATGAGAGTACAGATTCATTAAGGTGTTAAAATATAATGAAAATTAGAGACTAAATAAATGTGGAAGAAGTCTATTAGTTCCAAGCCCTTCATACAAAGTGTCCAACATTCAAACTGCAAGAAAATGCCCAGTAAAGTCAAGGCTCTTTGACAGAGTCCTGTCTGTCACTTCCTATTGACATGGGCCATGATCTTTGACCCAAGTGCCTCAGATCATAGAGAATGGTTCAGAAGGTGATGTCTACTAACCATATGACTCAGCTGTAATGGACACAGTCATCACTGCTCTCTCCTTCTCTGTGCTTAAGATCTCTGGCAGGTCAGAGCACAACACAGCTCAGGAGACTAGAGTCACCCAGGGACACCAGGACTCAGCAAGCTACACTGCTCTAGCACAATAAAGGTTTCTCTTTCATTCTAGTACACACAGTTTTGTCTTTGCATGATAAATACCAATCCAAAGGCCTACTTTTATGTAAAATCTACAGGCAATTTGGAGTAAGAGAGAGGCTAGGGCCTTCCTTAGGGCTATTTGGTGAGTTATTTCCTTCCTACTCTGATAGATTAACTGCCTTGCCTTCCCAACTAAAGTAAGACAAGAAACTTCTTATCAACAGATGACCCTTGCTAAATTTGTCTTTGCTTCTGGCTTTTCCCTTAGTTATTAATTAAATACACCATAGGGAAGTGGTGGATGGGAATGGACCTAGCTATGCTATTTGTATAGTTACAGCCATGCCTGCAAACTCCTCCATCCCCTCTACCTTTTCCTGACATTATCCTCCTCCTCCTCCTCCTCATCATCATCATCACTAATCTTTTTATAGTACCTACTATGTGCCAGTCGTACTAAGCTATTATTATCACCATTTTACAAATGAGGAAACTGAGGCAAACGGAGGTTGTGATTGGCCCAAGCTCACAAAGCTAGTAAATATCCAAGGCCACATTTGAATTTGGGCCTTCTGAGTCCAGGTCCAATGCTCTAGCCACCGTTCTACCTAGCTGCCCCTAGATGACATTTCCCTTATCTTTCTAATTGTATGATGGGTGTCATTTTTGATGACTACATACGGTTTTATTTCCCTCCCTACTCCTGCATCCCACCTCCATGGAAGTGTTTTTCCTGACACCAACTTGACTTGCTCTTTATAAACCGGTATTGGATCTTGGGATCACTAGATAAATACATATATATATCAAATTTTTAATAATCAGACCCAGAATTTTACCAGAATTCCTTATGGGCTGAGCTTGGTTTGACTATGTTTTAGAAGCTAAAGTAAACATGGTATACGCAGTCCCAAGTATGACTCTTACCAGTTCATAGCCCTAAACTGCAATTTCTAAAAGACCCCCTCTAATATTAATGCTCTATTCAATACCAGTATTAAGGAAGGGACTTCTCCTACTCAGTGCTTGATACCACTACATGAGCAGTCAGAGCTTGTAGCAATCAAAGTGTCAAAGCAAGTCAAAGCAAAGATCACTTAATATAGGAAGTCATGTGCTATATGTTCTGAAAGGTATAAAGGAGAATAATTTTAAGAAGCTTATAATTAATCTAGGTAGAGAGAGAAGACTTAAGCAACCACAGTTGCCCGGCAGTTAGAAGGCCTGGATCTAAGTCCTGGCTCTGCTTTTGATCTTGGGTTAAGTCACTTCATTTCACTGGAGCTCAGTTTCCTCATCTGTAAAATGAGGGTAAATAGTACCAGCACTACCTCTACCACAAGGTGGTTGTGATGATCAAATGAGATTATGGGTATAACCCATTGTGTGAACCATAAGGTTCTCTATATCACAATGGTCAGTAATGCAAAAATTAGAGTTTAAAATTCCAAGGACAGAGAACAGCAGCAGCAGTGTCACCAGGAAGTAAGTGGATGAATAACTGCCAAATTAATTGCACAATATAATTGATATCACATTGCTTGCCTTTTCAACGTATGGGGGAAGGGTGGGAGAAGCAGGAGAGTAGGAGAGAATTTGGAGCTCAACATTTTAAAAGATGAATGTTAAAAAATTTGTTTTTAATGTAATTTGGGAATATTTAATGAAATAAATAAAATTTTAAAAATGAACTGCACAGATAACAGTTACTGCAGAAGTGCTGAGAGGGCAGACCACTTCAGGGACGAAGAAGGCGTTAAGGAAGAGCTGGATTTCAGTCTTAGTAGAGAAAGAAAAGAAAAAGTGTGCTAACTCTGAAGAGTCAACAGATCCAATTCAGTTCAGTTCCCAGAATCATAGACTAACAGAGATGAAAGGAACCTCAGATACCATATAATCTAACCCCTACCTAACTAGTAGTTCTGTCTACAATATCTACCCTTCTTCAAGTTGTTGTTTAGTTTTCATGTGAAAACTTGTATCAAGAAAGGACTCATTACCTTTCAAATCAGTCCATTTCACTTTTGGATAGCTTTAATTGATGGAATGTTTTCCCCTACATCAAGCCTAAATGTGACCCTCTGCAACTTCAATCTATTGAGTTCTATCCTCTGGAGCAAAATAGAACAAATATATTCCCATTCCTATGTGACAAGCCCTTAAAATACTTGAAAACAAGTATCATAAAGCTCCCCTCTCAATTCTCTTCTCCAAGTTAAACATCAACCAATTTTCCTGTAGCACCCTCTCCAAGAGTTACTCATCAACTTAAACTCATCGGTTGGGTCCCCTCAGAAGCAACTTCCCACACACACCCTTCAAGATATTTTGTCGGTTCTCACTACTAAAACTATAAACTTCCTAGCCCCCACAATAAGGATTGTGAAAGTATAATTTATGGCCTTTACAGTAGAGATAATTGTCAGAATAAAAAAACACGAATCCTTAGTAGCAAACCTTAAAGACAGCAAGGGCGCAGGGAGAGAGAGATGATTGGGAATACAAATAAGTAGAAGTAAAAAACAATCTGGAATATGAGAAGTAAAGACAATAACAATAAAAAACAAAAACATGATCTCCATACAAGCAAGACACATTGATCTCTAACACAGGATGCATAGAGACAACTGAAAGGTTATTTATTGGTCTCCCAGAAGAACAAGAATGTCAAAAAATCTAAATAACATAGTACAATAAATAACATAAGAACACTCTGTCCTACTTCTCAACACAGAAAACAAAATGCCAATGAAGAGAATCTACAGATTAACTCCAAAAAAACCAAACCTGTGCTGCAAACTCCAAGACATATAGTGGTTAAATTTAACATTCCAATGGAAAGAATAAATTCTGCAAGCAACAAGGAAAAAGACCTTCAAACATAAAGGAAAAGAAATTCAAATAACACAAGGTTATTTTTGTACATGCACAAGAAACTGCAAGAAGGAATAGAATAATGTGTTCCAGAAGGTAAGGAAACTGAAGATGAAAGAAAAGAGAAATGTTCAATTTTAAAAAGACATTCAAAGCATTCATACAGAACAAACTATTTGCTTTTCAAATGCCCCCAGATAACAGAAATAGATGAAAGATTAAAAAAATACAGCAACCAAGGACAACAACAACAACAACAAAATAACAACAAAGAGACTATTAAGAGATTTCTTCCTAAAAGTATAGAAGGAAATATGGGTGAAAACAAAAGGCAAATAGAAGTGATGGTAGAGAAACAGGTGAGAAACATTATGGACTAAAGCTTGCAATGTCTTACCTACAGGAGAACCAATGTTTTTGTGGTACCAAATTCTAGAATCAGAAGACTCATAAAAAGGGGAAGTGGAGGAAAAAAATAGAAGCAAATATGTGATATATCCTAATAAAGTCAAAAGCTAGAATAGACAGAAAAGGAAAATTAATTTAAAAAAAAAAAGAATGGAAGGGGAGACCTTTTGCAAAAGGGTATGGGAAATGAAATTTTAAAAACTAATGAAAAAAACAGGTTGGAGGAGAGAAAAGAGACTTTTCATGCATATCTAACTGAGAAGAAAAAAAGAAGGGAAGAATTAAATAACTAGATAAAAGGAAAAAAGAAAAAGAAAGTAATAAGCAAAATTCTAAAATAAGGGGAAAGAGTAACACATGGGAGGAGGGGGAGCATGAGATTGAAAGAAAGAGAGTCCATGGGACTATGGCTGCCTTAAAGTAAATTAAGCCAAAATAATTGAAAAGACAAAGTACAGAATTTAAAAGAGTGTAAAGTTTACAGAGGAAAAAATTTATAATTTCAAAAAAAATAGCTATATTAGAGACAAATGAGAGAAAAAATAAGCCTAACTTATAACTTTCAATGTAAATGTGTTAGACAACCCAATACAATGAAAAAGGCAGATTAGATAAGAAAACTGTACAATTTGTTGCTTACATAAAACAGACCTAAAAAACAAAGACACATACAGAATAAAAATAAGGGACCAGAAAAAAAAATTTACTATGCATCAGGTGAATCCAAAAAGTAGCAACTGCCATCATGCTATCAGACAAAGCAAAAACAAACATTCACAACATAAAAAAAGAGAAACAAGGAAACAACTTTATGCTGAAACAATGGACAACAAATATCAATATTAAGCTTATATAGGTATAAAAGCAATTACAAAAAATAAAATAGATAATATGCAACTGAAAAGCTTCGGCATAAACAAAATTAATGCACCAAGGACAAGATGGGAAACTGTCAAATGGGGGAAAATGTATATCAAATTTCTCTGATAAGGGTTTGGTAAGTAAAATATCTAAATAATTAATATATCTATATCATCATGTATAGATAGATAGATAGATACATAGATACATAGATATAGATATTCCTAAGCCATTCCCCAATATATAAATCATCAAGGGATATGAGCAGTTTTCCAAAGAAAAATTTCAAACCATTAACAACCACATAAAAGAATGCTCTAAATTACTAATAAAAGAAATTAAAATCAAACTAATTCTGACAACAACAACAAAACAAAGCCTTTGGTTCACCTGTAGGTAGAGTGTTGTAAGGTTTAGCTCATGAAGTTTAACACCTGTTTCTCTACCATCATTTCTATTTGCCTTTTGCTTTCACTTACATATTCTTCTGTATTTTAGGAAGAAATCTCTTAATGGTCTCTTTGTGGCTTTAATGTTATTGCCTTTATATCACACCCTGAAAATTGTCAAAAATGACAAAAGACAGGAATGGTTAATGTTGAAATTCTGTGGAAAAAGAGGCATACTAGTGCCTGAGAAGGAAAAAAAGAGGTGGAATTATTGGCAAAGTTGTGAATCAGTACAATCATTTTGGAAAACAATGAGGAATTATGCAAATAAGGTGACTAAAATGTCTATATCCTTTGATCTAGAGATTCCACTACTAAACTTATACCTCAAGGATGCCACTGATAAGAAGAAAATCCCCATATACACTAAAATATTTATAGCATCACTTTTGTTATAGAAAAGAATTGGAAATAAAATAGATGCTCATCAATTGGGAAATGGATAAACAAATTGTGGCATATGGATGTAATGGAATATTACTGTGCTGTAAGAAATGATGAATGTCATGAATACAGAGAAGCTTGGAACAACCTACATGAAATGGTGCATGAAGTCAGCAGAGTCAAGAAAACAATGTACACAATGAATACACCAATGTAAAAAGAGAAACCAACCAAAAAAATTAAAAATTAGCTTTGTGAAATTATAAAGAACAATCATGGCTCAAAAGGAGGAACCTAAGAAGACACTTCTATTCCAACCCTTTGCAGAAGTGGGAGGTCCACAAATGCTATATGTTGCACACATCTTCAGTCTTTTTTGATGTATTGATCAATCATGCTGATCTATTTTTCTCTTTAAAAATTGCTATTTATTATAGGGAATGGCCCTCTGGGAAGGGTGTGCGTTTGAAGATATTGAGGGAAATTATGATAATGTAAAAGAAAACAACCTAATTTTAAAAAAACTTACATTGGAACCTACATTGTTGTTTTCAAGTTGTCTCCCCCATTAGACTATGAGCTTCTTGAGAGCAAGGATTATCTTTCATCTTTCTTTATATCCCTAGTGCTTAGGATAGTACCTAGCACAAAATAAGCACTTAATAAATATTTATTGACTGAATGACTGACTTACTGTATTATTGGGGAGAATATGCATATCAAGGAAATTCCAAATCCATTGAAGTATGGATCTCATCTCATGAACAAAAATGTATCACATCTTCTCAAGTTATTACTTATAGCTCTTTTCTTTCCCATAGCCAAGCTCCTATGAAAAGCCATCTACACTCATTGCGTTGAACTTGTTGTCTCTCACTCTTTAGTCCCTGGCAATGTGAGTTCTATCCTCATCCCTTGACTGAAAAGATTCTCTCCAAGGTGGTCAATGATTTCTTTGGAAAACTAAGTCCAGTGGCCTTTTCTTAGTCCTCATCCCAGACCTCTTCTCTTTCTCTAATGTTTTCTCTTCCTTGCACTTTTCTGTAGCGTCACTCTATTCCAGTACTTTTCCTACTTGTCTGACCATTCCTCCTCAGTCTTCTCTGATGGATTTTCATCAATCCCACCCTTTACATGGAGATGAACCATAAGCCTCTGGCCTGGATCTCTTTTCTCTCTACATGTTCTTTCTTGGTGCTCTCCATCAGTTCAACTACAACGTACTGGTTACATATCAAATTCTCTTCTTTCTATTGAGCTCTCTTCCTGCTGGAGCTCACTTCCACGTGGATGTCCCATAGGCATCTTAAATAACATATTCAAAACAGCTCCCAAATTCACCCTTTCTCCTAACTTCTTTATTTCTGTCAAGGGCACCACAATTCTTTCAACCATCCAAGTTGGCAACCTAGGATTCATGCCTGACTCTTCACTCTTCCTCATCCTTCATAGCATATTAGTTATCAAGTCTTGTTGATTCTACCTCCACCACATATCTCATGTTATTGCTTTCTCTTTTCCCCTTCAACCTATCTCTTCCCTCTCCAATACATTTTCCAAACAGATGCCAAATTGATATATATTCCTAAAGCACAGGTCTAATATCATTTCTGGCTCAACAAACTTCAGTAGCTCCCACTTGCTTCTAGAATAAACTATGAATTCTCTTGTTTGGCATTTATAGCCCTTCACAGTCTGGCTCTAGCCCATCTTTCTAGGATTATTACACATTAATTTCATAGGGAATGAAGAATACCAGAGGATGGAGTCATTTGTTTTAAGGTTCACTGAAGGAGCTGCTATTCTTAGCTTATTGTGTGGTCCTCTTTGATACGGCCCCCTCCCTCTGATGCACTTGGGGGACTAAGAGATTGTTATATCATCCCAAAGTCCTTTAGTGTTGGGACATGTGTTACCCAGTGGTGGTCAGGGGAACTCAGCTCAATTCCATTAATGTCCGGAGCTGGGGGACAAGCTCTATCTCTCTCTCTCCCTCTCTCTCTCTCTCACGACCCCCCGCCCCCATCCTATATTTACTTATCTGTGAACATGTTACTTTTCCCTTTTAGAATTGCAAGACCCTTGAGGGCAGAAACTGTCGGGTGTTTGTGTTTGTATTCTCAGCCTCTAGCATAGTCAAGTATATACATGCTTAATAAATACTTGTTGAATTAAACTGATTCCCAGATAACAGAGATCCCATTGGTTCTCTATATTATATTCAGAACCCAAATGCTGAGAGGAAGGGATCGATTAAATTTAATCAATTTCCTATACCCCCCCCAAAAAAAAGTAGAAAGAGGTGTGGAGAAGGAAAGAAAGGAATAAATCGACTTCGGCATTACTGATAAAGAACGAAAGAGGAAGAAGCAGAGCTAGAACTTGAACTACTCCTCTGACTCCCAAGTCCAGCATTCTCTTGACTAAACTATGGCATTTCAAGACAGCAGATAATAACAATAGCTAGCACTTACATAGTGCTTTAAGCTTTGCGAAGCATTTTACAGATATTTGCTCTTTTTATCCTCACAACAACCTTGGGAGGTAGGTGCTATTATTATCCCACTTTTACAGATGAGAAAACTGAAGCTGAGATTAAATGACTTTGTCCAAGGTCACACCACCAGTATGTGTCAAAGGCTGGATTTGAACTAATGTATTCCTGACTCCAGATCCAGTAATGCATTCATTCCGCTACCTAGCTGACTCAGATCCCCGAACAATAGTAGTGGAAAGACATCTGGCTTTGGAGACAGAAAACCTAGATTCAAGATTCAATTCCTAGCCCAGCTACTAGCCATGGCAAAATAGAGGTGAAAAACACTTTCTCTACCAACTTGTTATTCAGTTCTTATGAGTCATGTCCAATTGTGATCCCGTTTATGATTTTTTTGGGCAAAGATACTGGAGTGGTTTCTCCAGCTTATTTCACAGATGATGAAACTGAGGCAAACACGGTTGAGTGACTTGCCCAGAGTCACATAACCAGTAAGCGCCTAAGGCTACGTTTGAACTCAGGTTTTCCTGACTCTAGGCCTAGTACTCTACCCACTGAGCCGCTTTGCTGCCCCTCTCTACCAACTTGCTGAACTTTAAACTCCAAGAAATCTTTAAGTTGACCTGGTTCAACACTCATTTTGCACATGAGAAAACCAAAGCCCAGAAAGAGTAAGCCTTTGCTCCAAATCACCCAGGAATTGAGGGACAAGGGTGAGATTTGAACAAGATCTTTTGCCTCCGGATGCTACCCGAGCTCATTCTACCACACTCTATAGACTCGTCACGAGTAAAGAATTTTTAACTACTATATAAGTGGGAGTTAACTATTCATGACGTTCCTAGTGCTGCGGGAAGGCCGAGGGTGAACGTGTTGATGGCATTTTAACCTTAGGAAGGGTCTGAATTCTGGTTCCATCAATGACTCTGCTTCATTTATGTTTCTATTGTCATTCTCCCACTCCCCCTGCTTTTAAACCTCCAAACCTACTCCCTTGTGAATGACCATGGGCACTCTTTTCTGCTCTGAAACTGTTTCCAGGGTCTCTGCTCCCCAGCGACTGTTCCTTTTCACCTTTAAGCTGTGACCCAGAACTGTGTCTCAGTAATGCAACAGGGTCCTGAACACTGCACCAACAAAGAGTCCCCTGAAATCTCTTTTTCACCAGTTGTCCAACCTCTTTACAATCTATGGGCTAAGAAGCCACCTCCAAGGCCTGCAGCTGGTACTGTGCACTACCCTGGTACGATAGACCTTTCCTGCCAACCTCTAAGCTGTCTTGGGCTGGAAAATTGTTTCACCCCAATTTTTTGTTGGCTTTACCACTCCAAAATGTGATTTGAAGTGTTATATTAAAGTTGCTTGAAGGGGAATTTGGGAGAGCTCAAGTGGATTCCTGCCTTTATTCGGCCATCTTGGCTCCATTTCCTCTTATAACTTTTTTTTTTTTTTTTGCAGGAAGGCAGGGCAATTGGGATTAAGTGACTTGCCCAAAGTCACACAGCTAACAAGTGTGTCAAGTGTCTGAGGCCAGATTTGAACTCAGGTCCTCCTGACTTTGGGGCCGCTACTCTACTCAGCCACCTAGCTGCCCCTTTCTCATTTATTTTTAGTCTCTCCTTATCTGCTAGCTTCTTCCCTACTGCCTACAAACATACCCTTGTCTTGCTCATTCTCAAAAACCTCCACTTGATCTGTCTATCCCAGCTAGCTACCCTTCAGTATCTCTCCTCCGTTTTTGCGGTTAAACTCCTTGAGGAGGCCATCTATAATATGTGCTTCCACTCCCTTTCCTCTCATTTTCTTTTTCTTTCTTTTTTTTTTTCATTTCATTTGGTCTTTTAACAGGTTCCATAAAGCCAAAGAAAACTGTATACTAGAGCTCCTTAACCACTTCAAATACAATATCAATGGAATATGCATACTTCTAGAAAAAAAGGACAATATAAATAAACATTTTCAAGAATCTCTTTTATGGAAAGTTTGCAAGTCTATTTCTGGGTAATTTACAGTATACGGTATTCACAGTGAACACACAAGCAATTTCTCTTTAGATATACCAATGTGGTCTGCCTCTCCACAAACCCTCAAGGCTGCATTCCTACCTTGCTACACTAATGGAAGGTTACAAAAAGTTGAAGGTAAAGCACTTAAAAAAAAAAAAAGCCAAACCTCCACAGCTTGTTCAGCTTCCTGTGAACATTGAATTTAAGGTCCTTTTCTAGCTCAAAGAAAACCTAAGCAGGGCCCCCAGTTTCACAAGTTTTTGTTGTAAAAAGAAATTGAAAAATAAAACAAAACCAAAAGAAAAAAGAACAAAAAACCATCACACCTCGACTCATGAGGAAAATAAAATAAAATCCAAAGTGCTTTCAAAAATGCTTTAAAAAAAAAAAAAGTGGCGCAATGAGTAGAGCACCAGCCCTGGAGTCAGGAGGACCTGAGTTCAAATCCTGCCTCAGACACTTGACAAATTTACTAGCTGTGACCTTAGGCAAGTCACTTAACCCCCATTGCCCTGCCTTCCCCCCTCCAAAAAAAAAAACCACTAGAGAACAGACAAGAGCTTTCTTAAAAGAAAAGTCTTATTAGGCCATCTCATGTCCAAAAGTGTCAGGCTGTGTTTGACAAGATCAGAACTGATAATACTACAAAGGGAATACTAGTAGATAGGTACTATACAATAATGATTCAGTGAAGTTCCAGACATCTTTATAAATACAGCCATTGGAAGGACAATCTTGATTCAGGAAGAATTTTTACTTATTGTGTGTAGCATAACCATCAAAGATGTCTCTGTAAGATCCTCTTTGACTCCTGCTGCTGAAGTGATAGTCTCTGGAACCTCCATATCTCCCACTTTTTGATTCAAATCTGCTCCCCCCATAAACGCAGTCTCCATCTCCTCTAGAAAAACCACAGCCTCTACCCCCAGCCTCCACAGAAGAAGCGTCAGTCACTGGATGAACCTCCTCATACCCACAGTCAGCTATAATATGCCACCCATCAACAGGCTTGCCACTCATGGCCATCATTGCATCTTTAGCATTGTCTATATTCTCCAATGTAACAAAGCTAAAACCTCTGGATCTCTGAGTTTCCCTGTCTTTCACAACAACTTCAGCAGTCTGCCCATACTTTGAGAAGACCTGTTCCAATCACTGTTCATTGGTATCAAAACTCAGTTCACCAATAAAGAGTTTTCCTTCTTCTGATGCCACCTCGACTGGTGTGTTGGATGGGGCCAGAAGGATAAGTGGTGCCAGCAGACAGACCAGAGTGACCTGAGCCTAACAGGAAAAATCCTTTCTTCTCATTTTTTTCTGACTTCCTGGGTTCTGACCTCATTCTGCTGAAACTGCTCTCGCCAAAGTTATCAGGTACTGCCAAATCAAATGGTCTTCCTCAATCCTCATCCTTCTTGAGCTCTTTGCAGCATCTGACACTGTCAATCATCCTCTTCTCCTATATACTCTCAAAGTTTTCAGGACACTACTCTCTCCTGGTTCTTTTCCTATTTATTTGGCTACTCCTTCTCAGTCTTCTTTGTTGGATCTTCATCTGGGTCATGCCTGTTGACCAAGGGTGATCCAAAGAGCTATGTAATATTAATGGAATATTAATGGAATAGGAATATTAATGGAATATTAATGGAATAGGAAGATCTTCCCGGTCCATTAATAGGCCTATGTGATCACATGTGTTCAATCATGGATGTTTTGCTGCTTTGAACTCTGTCCCAGCTGTGAGTCACATAGAGCCCACTGGGGGAGGGACTTGCCTAAGAAGGAGCTTGCTTATAGGAAGGCTTTCACACTTTTTGGTACTAAGCTAATTAGGCAAAAGTGTATATATACTCTGAGGTTGGTATTTTGCTTTAGGGGTTTGATTATGAGAAGGACCTTTTGATTTCCTGGTTAAGACTCTGAGTACCCATATGTTCAGACCCCTCCCCTTCCTTTCCTCCCCCCTCCCTCCACTGCTCAGATGTAAAGGCTCTCTCTATCCAGTGGTGTATGTAACATGTATAGTGACATTGCTTTGATTCTGGCAGTCAGAGCCCTATCTGTTGGTCTTTGTACTAATTTCTCTACTTGTATTTTCTCTGACATTCAGGGTACTGATCTTTCCCCTGAACTAGTGAATGTAATTAAAAGTAAGATTGTTGACCCCTTTAAAGTTGCTTTCCTTTAAAAGCAGATCAAACAAACTGTACTAGCAGGCCATCCTGGGCATGCTTGGGTGCTTCCTGCTATAGTCCCTGGCCCTCTTCTTTCTTTATACTATTTTACTTGGTGATCTCATCAGTTTCCATGGATTCAATTATTATCTCTATGCTTATCATTCTCAAATCCACTTATCCAGCCTTAATCTCTCTCTTGACCTCTAGTCTCCTATCTCCAACTGGCAATTGGAAATTTCAAACTTTAAGACATCTTAAATTCAGCATGTCCCAAACCAAACTCATTATCTTTCCTCCCAAATCTTTTATCCTTCCAAACTTCCCTGTTACTATCAAGGACACCATCATGCTCCAGGTCTCCAGGACTTACAACTTAATTGTCATCCTTGACTCCTCCACATTACCCAATCTGTGGCTAAGGCCTGTTGATGTCACCTTTGCAACCTTACTTCTATATGCCCCTTCTCTTCTTTGAAACTAGCACCACCATAGTGCAGACCCTCCTCACATCACCCTTGGACTACTGCAACAACCTGCTGCTTGGTCTTGGTCTCCCTGACATAAGTCCTACCCCTTCCACTCAGCTGCCACGGGGATATTCCTAAAGTACAGGTTGACAGTAAGTTTCAGTGGCTCCCCATTAACTCTAAGATGAAATGTAAAATCCCCTGGCATTCACAGCCCTTTATAACCTGGCCGCCTCCCCTTTGCAATCTTCCTACACTTTACCCAAACCACTTCTCCCTGGCCTTTCCACGTGCTTTAATGCAGCCACACCGTCCTCCTTGCCGGTCCCAGCACAAGAAAGATTCTCTGTCTTTCCATCTGGGGCATTTTCTCTGACTGCCCCCATGCACTCCCTTCTCATCTTTGCCTACTGACTTCACCGGTTTCCTTCTAGTCCCACCTTCTGGAGGAAGCTTTTCCAGATTTTCCCTTAGCTTGTGTTGTTTACTTGTTAAGCCGGTTAGGTGGTGAGCTCGTGGAGGGCAAGGGCTGTCTTTTGTCTCTTTATGCATGCCCAGCACTTAGCACAGAGCCTGGCATTTCATAAGTGTTTATTGACAGACAGATGTTAGTGCCTTCTCCGTTGATAACCTCCAATTTATCCTGTGGATGACTTGTTTGTACATAGTTGTTTGCATGTTGTCTCTTGCCCTTCTCCACATTAGATTGTTAGTTCCTCGAGTGCACAGCCTGTCTTTTGTCTTTCTCTGTATCCTTAACGCTTGGCACAGAACCTGGTACACAGTAGGCGCTTAATAAATGTCTTTTGAAGGTTCTGGGTAAGGCTTGACCTCCCCATTCCTAAAACGAATCTTATAATCCTTGCACCATCTCCCTCTGGGGGTGTTAGGAGGAAGGTGTTTTGTAAATCTTAAAGCGCCAGGGAAATATATTCCCCAACCACAAAAACGAGGAACAATTTCGGCGACAGAACAGAAGGCTCCCACGTGAAAGCCCCCACCCTCCAGACACCTCTGGGCTCAGAAGCAGGCTGATTGTAAGCCCCGCTCTTTGGCTAGCCCCGCCCCTCCGCATGCCACACACAACATGGCGGCTCCCCGGGGCTGAGGCGGGAGGAAAGGCCCCTTAACCTCACGTGAGAGGAACAATCGGAGGGCCAGCCCGCAGACCAATCACAAGAGAGAAGGGGCGTGGCGCCAGAAAGGTTGGGGAAAGGCGCTGCGCCAGGTTGAGGTGCGCGGTGCGGCGCCACGTCATCCGCTGCCATCTCACGTCTGCCAGCCTGGACTCTGCCCGCAGAATCCTCCCGTCAGCGTTTCCGGGGCGGAGGCCAAAGGGAGTGTCGGCCGGGGCACAGGGCCCCGCCCTCCCGCCTCCCGGGCTCGTTGTGCGGGACACAGCTGGAGCTACTGAGTGCATCTGGAGCCGGAGGTGGGGGGTCGGGTGGGGGCGGTGATTGACAGTGCGGGTCCTGGCCCAGCCTTGCACTGAGGCTGTCCGGGGCCTCTGCTTCCTCGGCCAAGCGATGGGTTGCAAGAGAGAGATCAGTGCTCTGGCCTCTTAGCAGAAGAAAGCAAAGAATGGCATAGCGGGCGGGTCCTCAGAACGTGGAACCTGGGAAGAGGGGGAGGTGGGAGGAGACCTAGAACATGACACGTAAGAGTTAGAAGTGAACTTAGATCATAGGAGAACGCTAGAACTGGGAGGAGACCTAGAACATGACATGTAAGTGCTGGAAGGGACCTGAGAGTATAGAATGTCATAGCGGGGAGGTATCTCAGAACACAGAGTTACAGCCAGGTCAGGCCTTAGAATACACATTATTAGAGCTTGGTGAGATTAGAACATAGAGCTTGGAAGGAAGCTCAGAACACAGAATGCTAGAGCTGGGAGAAGCCTTAGAACATAGAACGTGGGATGCTGGAGTTGGGAGAACTAGAATATGAAATGTAAGAGCTGGAAGGAAGCTTAGAACATAAAATGTCACAGCTGGGCAGGGCCTTAGGAGAGAAATTGTTGGACCTTGGAGGGATTGTAGAACACAGAAAGCTGAAAGGAACCTTAGAATAGAATTTAGGAGGATGCTAGAGCTGGAGGAACTGTAGGGTGTGGACTTTCAGAGTTAGAAGGAACTTAAGACTTGAAATGTCAAAGGAAAGGCCCTTAGGACATAGCATATCGGAGCTAGCAAAGACTTTATTATAAGAGTTGACATTTTCTTGCAACAGTCGCCAGGTAGTAAGTACACATATTGTCATTCCCAATTTGAGATCCCCAGATGAGGAAAGTCCCTTAATCAAGCTGGTTGGTGCCTTCTCTTTAATTTGTAATCCAAAAAATTGCCTAGGTCACCGAGAGATTAAATGGTGTGCCCGGGGTCACGTAGCCAGCGCGTGTCAGAGGCATCTTCCCAGCTTTGGCATACTGCCTCTCTCTCCCCAGTTGACCCTATTTAGAAATGATGAAACTGAGGCTCTGACTAAATGATTTGTTCCAGGTCACACAATGAGAAATTTATGAATCTCTAAGCGTCAGACCAGGATTTGTCCTCAAGTCTCCAGACTCTAAATGCAGCACCATTTGTACTTCTCTGTTCTTTCACCTTTCTCTCCCTTTGTTAGAGCAGCAAGAACAGAGAATGTGAGGCCTGGGAGGAGCCTTAGAAGCCATCAAGTCCAACCATTTGATTTTGTGGAGGGAAAAATGGAGATGTCAAGATGTTAAGTGACTTGCTGAAGATGACACAGCAATAAAATTTGTATCACAATCCAGATCTGGATTCCAAGCCCTCAGTTCTTCCACCACACCGCCCTGCTCCTCTTTGTCCCTGTTTTGTTCTCCTTGCATGGAGGTCCAGCCTCAGGACCAAATACAGCTGTAGCCAGGAGATAAGGCATTGGGGGAAGTTGGAGACTTTCCAGAGGCTCTTTCCACAGAAAGAAGGCCACCTTTGGACATCTTTATGTCTGAATCTCTTTTGGCCCTTGCTCACGTGATCCGAGGGTGCTGACTGCTCTGTTGTCCTATAATAATCAATGATTCACAACCCCTGGATTTGTGACAGCCCAGAGTGTTACTAATTAGAATTAGAACAGAGAGCTGGGCGTTAGGACACAACATATTACAAAAAGAACATACAGTGTTAGAATCCCAGGATATAGACTACAGTTAGAATTCAAAGGCAACTTAGAAATCATTTAGTCCTACTTCATTTAAATTGAGGCCCAGAGGGGCAACCTGATGCTGTGGGATGAACTCACAGATAGGAACCAGGAAAATTTGGTTTGAAGCTTGACAAAACTATCACCAGATGATTTTGTATCCTCAAGCAAATCACTTCCCCTCTTTGGGCCTCAGTTTCCCTCTTTGTAAAGTAATGAGGTCGAACTAGATATTGTAGTCTCTGAGGCCTTATACTTCATGAAGCAAGCAGTCCATGCTCAGATCTGTCCTTGTTCTCTTCCTGAGTCTTTGGACTTCTCTACCTCCTCACCAATGGCTTTGCCCCCATGGCCATATCTTTACTCCCCCTCCCATAGCCCACCTTTGTCCCCAGCTCCCTGTTATATATTGTCTTTAAGGGTAGGGACTGTCTTTTTTGCTTGGATTTGTATCCCCAGCCTTTAGCACAGTGCCTGGCATGTAGTAAGCACTTAATAAATGCTCACTCTATCTCTCTGTCTCTGTCTCTTTCTCTTAAAGTGACTTGATCAGGTCACACAGCTAGTTAATAGAAGAGCCGGACTAGATGTTCTAGGTTTCCCATTTTCTCATGCAGGGCACTTTTGTCTTTTTATTTTATTATGAACTTAATAATCATCAGCAAACACAAACATACAGTGAAGAATGCCAGAAGGGAAATATATATATTAAACCGTGAACATCTGTTGTGTATATTTTGGTTTTTTAAGTATATATTGAACTAGGTAGTAAAAAAAATGCCCTGTTTGTGTCCCCTTCTGATTTCTATTTTTGTATTATGAAATAATGCCATCATCATTATCATCTTTCCCAAAAGAATGACTGGTTTTAAAATCCTAGAGGAAAGGCAGGCAAAAACAAGCATACCGATCATGTGTTATTGCAACTCCCTGGAGGGCCATAGTTTAGGGGCAAGGAAAAGAGCCTCATAGGACATCTTAGAGTGGCCTTTGGACCCTGTAGCAACTGTGGACTTTGCCAAAGTGTTGGTTTTCTGGGAAATTTCAGAGTACAATAAAATCACTCCATGAGTTAATTTTCCTCAGCTTAATAATCATAATTATATATGTATGGGTAGACGGATGTCTATAGTTCTTTCACATCTATTATCTTAATTAAGATTGTAGCAGTAGTAATGGAGAGGATGGGCAGCTAGGTGGCACACTGAATAAAGCACTGGGCCTGAAGTCAGGAAGATTCATCTTCCTGAGTTCAAATCTGGCCTCAGACACTTACTAGCTGTGTTACCCTGGGTAGGTGACTTAACTTTCAGTTAAACCTCAGTTTCCTCATCTGTAAAATGAACTGGAAAAGGATCTCTGCCAAGAAAACCCCAAATGGAGTCATAAAGAGTCTGACATGACTGAAAAACAACTGAACGATAGCCGTGGAGAGAATGGAAAGGATATGAAAGATATCATGATAGAAGTCAGAACAAATAGTCCCTGTACTAAGGGAGCATTACAATCTAATTAAAAGAGGAGATACAACAGGTGTACCACTAAGGATGGGGTAGACAGGTTAAGGGCAAAGGAGAAATGTTCTAGGTAAAAATATTCTATGAAATTTGTTATCACCATTTGATAAATGAGAAAACCCAAAAAAGTGGCTTGCCCAAGGTCATACAGTGACAATGGACAGAGCCAGGATTTGATTCCAGGTTTTCTTGTTTCAGTCCTCTTTCAACTATACCCAGATCAGTTGTGTAGCATCTTGCAAACAAGAAAGGATTTGTAAATGCCGATGCCTCTTATGCTAGGCAGTTGGAGAAAGTCTGATAAAGGCTTACAGATTCAGACAATGGTGCCTAAAAGGTTTTACCCATCTGGCTTTGCCACAGAAAGAAGATAGATCAAAACAACCTTCTTTGCTCTGTATTGAACATCAATTCAATTTTTAAAAATGTATTAGATTCCTATACTGTGCATGGTTCTGTAGATATAAAGACAGTAATGAAAGAGACCCTCCTTTTAAGGAGCTTATGTTCCCCTGGGGAAATGTACACAATTGTAATGCATGATTAACAGAGGAAGACAGCAGTAGCTGAGATGAGGTGGGTGGGGGATCAGGGGAGGCTTCACAGAGTACATGACAGCCAAACTGACCCTCGAAGGAAGTCAGTAATTCAAGAACACTCCTTATTTTGGGCAAGCGGTTGAGTCAATGTTACCCCATTATTTAAATTCAGAGGACTCCTACACGCAGTGAGAAGTTGAACCATCGCCAGGAGGATGTGCCTGAAGCTCTCAGGAAACTTCCTGGGATTCCAAGGACAAAGCAAATCAGTAGACAGGAATATTGGAGATGATGAACTCCATGGCTGCATCTTGCCACATGGTGACCTAGCAATGAAGGATGTGGGTCCTTTGAAATGACAAAGTGATTCCTATATTGGCTGCTGAGCCCAAGGAGCTGATAATTCAGTGGGACCTTTTAAAAGAAGGGCCAGCTTCCAACTCGATCTCTTGCTTTGTCTCTCCCACGTGACAGGTAATGAGCTGTTTTCATTTTTTTCTACTGTATTTTTATTTATTGTGTTAAATATTTCCCAATCACATTTTTAAACATTAATTTTTAAGTTTTGAATTCCAAATTTTCTCCCTTCAACCCCTCCTCCACCCATTCAGAAGGCAAGACATAAGAATGCCCATTATATAGGGTGTTCCTAAAGTCTGGACACAAGCAATTGACGGCAATGTGGAGTTATTGCATCGAGTTCACGTGAATCTTGCAAAGCGCATCAACCTATGTGTCACAAATGATGGAAATCATATTGAAGATGTTATTTGTTAATATTACAATTAAGTAAATATTTCATTCATTTCATTTCTTGAAAATATGCATTTTTGCCTATGTGTCCAGACTTTAGGAACACCGTACATATGAAGGCATGTGAAACATATTAACATATTAGCAATGTTGCAAAAAGAAATGAGAAAAATAAAGAAGGTAAAAAAATATGCTTTAGTTTGTACTCAGAGTTTCAGTTCTCTCTCTGGAGGTTGGTAGCATTTTTCATTTTGGAGTCGTCTTGGATCATTTGTATTGATCAGTCTTTCATAGTTGATCATCGTTACAATATTGCTGTTACTGTGTACAATGTTCTCTTGGTTCTTCTTATTTTACTTCGCATCAGTTATTTTAAGTCTTTCCAGGGTTTTCTGACACCACCCCCCTTCTCATTTCTCGTAGCTCAATAGTATTCCATCACAATCATATACCACAACTTGTTAAACCATTCCTCAATTGGTGGGCATCCCCTCAATTTCCAATTCTTTGCCATCACAAGAAGAGTTGCTATAAATACTTTTGTACAAATAGGTCCTTTTCCTTTGATCTCTTTGGAATATTGACCTAGTAGTGGTACCACTGGATCTAAGGTATGTACAGTTTTATATCCCTTTAGGCATAGTTCTAAATGGTTTTCCAGGATGGTTGGATCAATTCACAATTCCACCAACAATGCATTAGTGTACCTATTTTTTCCACATCTCCTCCGCATTCATCATTTTCTTTTTCTATCACATTAGCCAGTCTGATAGGTGTGAAGTAGTACCTAGAGTTGTTTTAGTTTGCAGTTCTCTATTAGTGACTTAGAGCATTTTTTTTCATATGACTATTGATACTTTTGGTTTCTTGTTCTAAAAACTACCCATTTCTATCCTTTGACTATTTATCAATTGGAAAATGGCTCTTATTTACATAAATTTGGCTCAGTTCCCTATACAGTTGAGAAATTAGGCCTTTGTCAGAGAAACTAGCTTAAATTCCTCCCCCTTGTCCCAATTTCCTGCTTTTCTTCTAATTTTGGCTGCATTAGTTTTTATCTGAGTGCACTCTGTTTCTAGACTCTCCATGAACGGAGGTAGCAGAAAGGGCAACATTCCTCCTTTACAACCTGCTGCCACTTCCAAATGAAACAAACTCCAACTAGGTGAGTTTGTGTCTGGGCCTCTCGCTGCCTTTTCTGCCTTGTGTTTCCTTTTTTGGGTTGGTGACTGAACGTTATTCTCAGGCTGGATGTGCCTCGATTTCTAGGTGAACTCGTGAGTTCAAGAGATTCCTAGGTTTTGGGTCCCATCGGGTTGGAGCTGGCTGGAAGCAGGGAAAGTTTCTGCATCAGTAAGAATAGCCACAAACAAGAGGATAGTCCCAAGCCTGGCTGTTTTGCCAGCAAACAGGAGTTGTTTGGCAAGGTAGAAGATAAAATATTTAATCAGTAAAGTTCTCTTTGTTTTGATGAGGTTTAAGTACCTGTATCCCAGTAGATTTTAACAGTGGTCATAAATTGCCACTGAATCCTGTTTAAAGTTGTTCTTTAATGCACACTATGTCTTTTATGTTTATTATTTCTTTTGTGTCTAGGAATAAATTGCCTGTCCTATCCCTGTATCATTTTTTAAAGTGAGTATCTTTTTATTTTCCCATTTTGAGGAAACTCAAGATATGAGTCATAACCCAAGTTATAAATAAATTTATCCTTGGGGTACTGGGGTGAAGATTTAATGGGAAAAGGAAGTCTCAATTCTCCCATTAGAGGCCAGGCTGCACTCTCTCACCCCACCGCTGCCCAACCCAATCCAAACTGCTTGCTTGGGTACAAATCAGGGAGTGGCACACTATCCCAGCCAGCCCCATTTACTTAACAGCTTTTCCTCAGTGTTAGATATGGATTGTAATAATGGCCAGTAGTGGAGAAGACAGCGTCCCCTCTTGAATCAGTGAAGCAAGTGCAGCTACTTCTCAGCGCTCTTCTCTCAGATTTGCCAAGCTATTATAAAGAGCCAGTGCTCAGTACCAACCATGTCCCTCCCATAGAATCCCATAATGTCAAAACTGGAAGGTACCTTAGAACATAGAAGACATGATTAGAAGGTGTGCCTAAGCCCAGGGAACAAATTCCAGCTTTAGTGTTTAATGGTTTTCAGGTCTGACACTCTGTGTTCTAGGTTCTAGACCCTCTGACCCTATACTTCTATGCCTAAGACATATAGACATAGACAATAGAACAGAGCAATCTGGCAGCAAAACAATTAATCTTCAGGAGCTTTCAGGCTCAGGAACACCTCGAGGAGGCAGAGCCTCGTGCCTATACTAGAGTGTAAGGGAAGGCTTGAGTTCAGAGAGAATATTGAACTCCTCAGCTAAGTAACATAGGAGTTCTGGGCCTTGAGTCAAGAAGACCTAAGTTCAAATCTTGTCTCAGACACTAGTTGTGTGACCTTGGACAAGTCACTAAACCTCTGTTTGCCTTATCTTTAAAATGGGATAACCATAGCACCTACCTCCCAGGGTTGTTTCAAGGATCAAATTGGATAATATTTGTAAAGCACTTAAGATAGTGCCTGATACATAGCAATTGCTATATAAATGTCAGTCATTTCTAACTGTTTTCCTCTTCACCAATGGAGAAACTGGACTAGTAGGAACCAATGCATCTAATCTAGAGCTTGGAGGCACTTTGAGATATGCCGAGAACAGGTAGCTTCAGGGTTCTACGGAGAGCTTTATCAAAGGAGAACGTTATGAGGGCTCCACGAAAGGAGAAAAAGGTTTTCGGTGCTGAGGCAGCATTGAGTCAACCTTTCGACCACATGCTTGAGCCCATTTCCCCCAGGAACCTTATGTATACAAGCGGAGTGGTGAATAAACTATTCTCATTGGACCAACTTAGTAAATGCTCTTTACCATAAAACTCATTGATGTCAAGTGACTGATCGATAGTGGATAAGACAAATTGAGGCTTGTTAGCTACGTGGTACCAGAAACGTAACCTTTTAGGGTTATCCTTAAAAGTCTGAGGGAATAAGAGTCAGCTGCATTCTGGGGACCCAACCCACCAGTGCTAATGCATATTGGGAAAGTAGCCCCAGAGGTGGTGTTACACTGGGTTTTAGCAAAGCTTTTGATAAATTACCTCATGTTATTCTTGTAAATAAGTTAGAGAGATGTGGATTAGAAGATAATATTTGTAAAGCACTTAATACAGTGCCTGGCAATAGAGGTGGTGCTTAATAAATTCTTATACCATCCATCCACCAATCCATCCATGCACGGATTAGATGATAATACAATCAGCTGGTTAGATGTCTGGACTCTAAAAGTAAGTTGTTAATGGCTCAATGTCAAGATGGCAGGAAGTCTACAGTACAGTGCCCTAGGGATCTATGCTTGGCCCTGGGCTATTTAACAATCTTATCCATGAGTTGGATGCCATAGTTGACATGGTTATCAAATTTATAGCTGGTAAAGCAGGGAAAGAGAGTTGACATAGTGCATGAAAGACTTAATCAGCGTTGGTCTGAATTTAATAAAATGAAATTCAGTAGAGATAAATATAAAGTCTTGCTCTTTGAGTACAAAAATCAGCTTCACAAGTATATGATGGAGGAGGCATGGATAGATAGCAGTTCTGGGAAAGATCTGGGGGTTTATTAGACTACAGGCTGAGTTAGCGAGGTGATGTAACAGACATTAGAGCTAAAGGGGTCTTGTATTCTATAGAGAGGGGAATAACTTCCAAAAAAGGGAAGGAGATAGTCTCTCTGTCTACTACCTTCATCAGTCCTCATCTGGAGTATTGTGTTTAATTCTGGTCACTATGGCTTAAGAAGAAGGAGAATAGCAACTACTTCCCAGGCTTGTTCTAAGGATAAAATGAGATATTCGTAAGCTACTTTGCAAACTGTAAAATCCTATATAAATGCTAGCTATTTCTTTAGGTTCCTTAGCACCTTTCACCTGGATCATTGCAGTTGCCTCCTAATAGGTCTAAGGGCAGCTAAATGGCTCATTGGCTAGAACATTGGGCTTGGAATCAGGAGGACTCATCTTCATGAGTACAAATCTGGCCTCAGACATTTACTAGCTCTGTGAACCCTGTTTGCCTCAGTACCTCATCAGTAAAATGAGATGGAGAAGAAATTGGTAAACCACTCCAGTATCTTTGCCAAGAAAATTCCAAAAGGGGCCACAAAGAGTTGGACGTGACTGAAACAACTGAACAACAACCTAATGGGTCATAAGTCTGATTATTTCACATCCCTGATTTAAAAAGTCTGGTGTCTACCTATTACCTATAGAATAAAATTAAAATTCATTTGTTTGGCATTTAAGACCCTTCATCCATCTTTGGTGTCTACCTGTCACCCAACTCTTACCTGTGGCTCCAAGAAGCAATAGCATGTATACTTTTCACACAAATAAGGTCAGCTTTAAACAGTCGGAAAAATATCCATTGCTCACGGCTAGGCTGAGCCAATATAATAAAAATGACAGCTGTACCTAAATTAATATACTTATTTAATGCTATACCAATCAGATTATCAAAAATTATTTTAACGAGCTAGAAAAAATAAAATTCATCTGGAAGAACAAAAGGTTAAGAATATCAAGAGAATTAATTTAAAAAATGTGAAAGAAGGTGGCCTAGCTGTACCAGATTAGTACCCACAAAAACAATCTGGTATTGGCCAAGAAATAGAGTGATAGATCAGTGGAATTGATTAGGGTCATAATACACAGTAGTAAATGACCACAGTAATCTGGTCTTTGAGACATCCAAAGATCCAAGCTTTTGGGACAAGAACTCACTATCCAACAAAAACTGCTAGGAAAACTGGAAAACAGTATGGCAGAAACTATGTATAGGCCAATCTCTTACATCATATACCAAGATAAACTCAAAATGGAAAGTTATTTAGATGTAGAGGGTGATATCATAGCCAAATTAGTTTAGTTTATTATTATTAGGAATAGTTTACTGTCAGTTCTATGGAGAAGGAAAGAATTTATGATCAAACAAGAGATAGAAATCACTATGAGATTTAAAATAGATAATTTTGATGATATTAAGTTTAAAAGGTTTTACATAAACAAAAGCCAGGATTAGAAGGAAAGCAGGAAGCTGAGAAAAATTTTTATAGCAAGTGTTTCTGATAAAAGGCTTCACGGCTCAAATATATAGAGAACCGATTCAAATTTATAAGAATACAAATCATTCCCCAATTGATAAATGATCAAAGGATGTGAACAGGCAGTGGTCAGAAGAAGAAATCAAAGTTATCTGTAGAAAAAAAGATGCTCTAAATCACTACTGATGAGAGAAATGCAAATTCAAACACCACCTTTCAGATTGGCTAATATGACAGAAAAGGAAAATGACAAATACTGGAGAAGATGTGGGAAAATAGAGACAAAAATGCACTGTTGGTAGAGTTGTGAACTGATCCAACTGTTCTGGAGAGCAATTTGGACCTATGTCTGAAGCACTGTAAAACTGCCTAACCTTTGATCCAGCAATACCACTATTAGATCTATATCCCAAAGAGATAAAAAAAAAAGGTGGGGGGGGAGGACCTATTTGTACAAAATATTTATAACAACTCTTTTTGTGGTGGCAAAGCATTGGAAATTAAGATGTCCATTCAATTGGCAAATGGCTGAACAAGTTGTGGTATATGATTGTAATGGAATACTCTTGTGCTATAAGAAATGATGAGCAGGATACTTTCAAGAAAATCTGAAAAGACTTAAATGAACTGATGCAAAGTAAAGTGAGTAGAACCAGGAGAACAATGTACATAGTAACAGAGCAATATTGTATGATGGTCAACTATTTTCAGTAATATAATGATCTAAGACAATTACAAAGGACTCATGATGAAAAATGCTGTCCACTCCCACAGAAAGAACTGATAAGAGTCTGAATGCTGATCGAAGACACTATTTTCCACTTTTTAAATTTTTCTTGTTTTTAAATCTGTTTTCCTTCACAACATGACTAATATGGAAAAATCTTTTGCATGATTGAACATGTATAACCTATATCAAATTGCCCACCATTTCAGGTAGAGAGAAGGTGAAGAAAGGAGGGAGAGAATTTGAAAGTCAAATTTTAAAAAAAATGAATGTTACAAATTTTTACATGTAGTTGGGGGAAAAAAGCAAATATTATTTTAAATTTTAAAAAAGTAGAGGTATCATACACAGTGGCCACACCCTGGTAAAAACCTTCTTAGCAGACAGGCTAAACCAGGTTGAGAGTAACTGACAGGCCTCAAAACTGCAATTTAGGGGGATGTCTACCCTAAGCACAGGTAAACCCAACGTCCTTGAGGGCAGGGAGGGTTTTCAGCTTCCTGTCCCCAGTTCCTAGCTCAGTTCTTGCAATACATCACACATGTGTTGAATTGGGATCGACCAGACGAATATGAACTTCTTGTGGGTCCTGGGGAGCCATGGAGAATGACTAAACAGAGGATGCATTAATAACAAGTATTTCCTTAGCACCTTAAAGATTTTAAAACCACGCGTTAGTTTTCTCATTTGACCCTCACAACCCTGCGAGGTAGGTGCTATACAGACGGAGAAACTGGGGCATAGAGCGGGCCACAGAGCTAGTAAGTATCAGATGTAGGATTCGAACACAGGTCTCATCCTGACTCTCAGGGCAGCATGCACCACCTTAGCAAAGGTTGCGGCTGAAAAGCTAACGTCTCGGGTCTGGGAGAGAAGGGGCGTGGTCAAGCGAGAGGGACGCGCAGGGACGCGCAGGTCCGCCACTAGCTGCAAAGGCCGGAAAAGCCAAGGCGAAAAGAGAAGCTACGTGTGCCTCCCCGGAACCAAGTTTGTGTAGCCTGGGAGACCATGTTATCGTGACGGACTGGCTGTAATTCCTGTCCTCGGAGTGCGTTTCCGGTTGTCTGGAGCTGCTAAAGGCTCGGAAGGTCGCGATACTGTGGGGGTCTCAACCAGGAAGGATGAGCGGTGCCTTGGGAAAGGTAATGACGGCGTGCCCGTGGCCGCGAGGGACTGGCGGGAGGGCCGTGGGCCCGGAGCTGGAGAACCGCAGGGACATCCGGGACTCCGAGGGCAGGGGCCAGGAGGAGGCTTCTCCCGGCAGCCTTTGTGGTGTCCAGTGCTGTCAAGGGTTTCTGCACGTGTCCTGCCGACCTCATATAATCCAGTATCAGACTAGAAGGAGGGTTGAGGGGTCGTCCATCTCCACCCCCTCACGTGACACCTGGGGAAACTGAGACCCAGAGGGAAAGGGACTTGCCCAGGGGTCACAAAGGGTTGATGTGGGGACCCCTTCACCTTTTTTGTTCCATGGACCCCTTTGGCAATCTGGTCAAGCCAAGAGACCTCTTTCGCAGTACATATATATATTTTTTTTGATTGGAGAAAATGCTAAATTTCCATCAGAAGTTAGTGAAAATAAAGCCATAACTTTTTCCCATCTAAATTTATTTACCCCTTTGGGGAGAGGTGTCTTTGGACCTCTGGTTAGTGGCAAGCCGGGAATTCAGGTTTTTTGTGCCTAAGTGCTGTATTCTTTTCTTTACCTTATCCTGATTCTCCTTCTGCCCTTTGTCATCTCTTCTAGTGCTGGGCCCCAAGTGTCTCTAGTTTCCTACCGTTTCTGAACAACCTACCTCATCTACACTCATGATTCCCATTACTACTCCTGTAGACAGCTCCCAAACTAGGACTCCAGCCCTGGCATCTCTCCCGAGTTTGAGACTCTCATGCCTTAATTATTTTTGGGACATTTCCATCCGGATAACCTGTTGGTAACTCATGTTTCACGTTTACAATACCTGAGCTCATCCTTCTCCCACAATTTACCCCTCCTTGCTTCACTATTTCTGCCTTAGTCTCAAGTGTTCAAATGCTTGTGGTTATCTTTGACCCTTTCTACACCCTCACCTGTCATAGCCACCAAGTCTTGTGGGTTCTATGTCTCTCTCATTGGTCTCTTTCCTTCTGTGTCCATTATTATCCCTTCTGCAGCACAGTCCTTCCATTATCATCCATTTATAGTTTCTTAACAGACTCTCAGTCTCTTTCCCTTTTAATCTATCTTTCACACACTCCAGACCAATAATCTTCCATATATATAATAACAAGTCACAGTTCTATAAGGTTTAAAAAATGCTTTTTAAAGACCAACCCTGTGAGTTAGGGTAAAGATTATTATTTCTTTTTTACAGAATGGGAAACTGAGGCTCAGGATACACGACTTGCCCAGGGTCTCACAACTAGTAAATGTTAGATGTGGGACATGGCTCTTAGTCTTTCTATTAGTATTCTTGCTGTAACGGAACATTTCTTCTCCTTATACCATGCTGCTTTTATAACTCATCTGGATAATTGCAGTCGTCCCTCAGTGGGTCTTTCTGCCTTTTTTCCTTTTCATATTCTTTCCATAACACCGGCTGTACAGCTGCCAAAATTATATTTCTTAGGCACAGATGTGGTTATATTGTTCTTCTGCTCATAATCCTTCAATGAATCCCTTTTGCCTACCAAATGACATTCAAATTCCTTAGCCTGTTTTCCAAAACCTAACACTATCCTATTTTTCCAGCTTTATCTCATAAGTAACTCAGGGCATTTAATAATGGGACTTCAGTTTCCTCCTCTGTAAGCTAAGGAGGGAGGGATTTATACAAAATTATCTCTTTGGGCTCTTCCAGATCTAAATTATGTGTACCTTTGATTTTGTGAGTGACTGTTGACTATGATGACAGTGATACGGAGTTGAGTGTGGGACTAGAGTTAGACCTAACAATTTGGGCTAGCTAGAGTAGGGAGCCGGCTAGCTGCCTCTTATATTCTCTAGAGTTAGGGCAATCCTGGGCACAGGGCCCTGCTATCTTGCTCTATATAAGCGGTATAGAATGGTTATTCTCTAGGAAACTGCAACCAGTTTGCACCAGGGCCAAAGAGCAAGAATGGCCCTTTGTTAAGTGGCATCTATAGATATGACTCTGTCCCAAATAATCCAATTCAGTGAACATTTGTTAAGCTTTTCATGTGTTGTGCTAGATGGTGGGCATACAAAGATATTCCAAATAACAGTAACAAGTGTATTTTCACATAAAACTAAAATATATATATATATACATATGTAATATATATGTATATATATATATATATATGTAATAAGACTAAAAAGAAATCCCTGCCCTCAGTGAATTTATATTCTAATGAATGATTCAGTCTCCATCCAATTTATCCTAAAATTGGGGCATCTTGAAAGAGGGCTCTTATAATATCATTCTCCCCAGTGACTGTCACATGGAATATAGAGTCATTTACAGATTCAATCCCAAAACCCAGCATTGTGCAGGCTTTTTTATTAGCAGATCTTTCCACTCATTGTGTCAGGTTCATGCACTCTTGAATGAACAAAGTTCATATATCTTTGTAATTTACATACCTTTTCTAAATTGTAATGTACATAGTCATTTCATCACAAGTAGACCTTCCTGCTAATGCAATCTTAAAGTGAAATTACTAGGAACTTAGTACCCAGAATGCCTCTTGATTTTGGTCCAGTTCTGTATAGAATATTGTCCTTCAGTTTTGGATACGATATTTCAGGAAGGAAATCAGTAAACTTAAACATATCTTATGGAAGACAACTAGTGTGATCATTCAACCAACAAGCATTTGTTAAACATCTATTATGTGCTGAACACTGTGGTATATACTAGGGATACAGACAAAATGAATCACACAGTCCGTACTTGAATTCTGATGGGAGGGAAGAGACAACAGGGACATAAGTAAACATGCAATAAACATAAAGAGAATAAATACATGATAGTTTGGGAAGGGAAGGTACTACCAGCAGTTTGGGGGAATCAGGAAAAGTACAGTGCTTGACCTGTGTCTTGAAGGAAGAGAGGGAGGATGACTAGGCTAGAAATCATGTTATCTGAGATCTCCTTCATGTGATATTGTTAGTTTAGAGAAGAGATAGCTTAGTAGGGGACATTATAGTTGTGTTCAAGTATTCAAAAGACTAAGATTTGTTTTGCTTGAACAATGGATAAAGGTTGTAGAAAGGCAGATTTTGGCTTGATATAAGGAAAAAGTTCCCAACAGTAGAATTGTCTAAAAATTGAATGAACTCACTCGTTCATTGTCGTTGGATGTCTTCAAGTGGAGGCTGAATAACCAGTTATCAAGGATTTCATAGTAGTGATTCCTTTTCAGGTTTGAGGTGGATTAGATAAGTGTCAGGATCCATTCCTATTCAGAGATTCTGTGATTTCTTTTTTATGCCAGGTGTTTATAACTATGCTTTGAACCTATTTTCTTTCTGTTTTTACCTGTTCCTCTGACCTTGTATATGTATATTTGTTTCTTTCCTTGATATTGTCTGATTTTGTTTAAAAAAAATTCCTTTGTCACTTAAAAGGCCTATATTCACAATTCACCCCACCATTAACTCATTTGACTATGCGGTATGTTTCTATTTAGTCATCTTCCTCCATAAGTAGTTTAGCACAAAGAATTGTAATTATTAAATCATACATTTTACTCAAGGATCAAAATTTGCCAGAAAGAAGAGAGACCCTCTGCGGTGTGTATCCTGACAAATTCTGTTAAAAACAAATAACACAACTGAGCTTGCATGCCGTTATTGTCTCTAGTTTTTATTAGTCCTTGCTTCAATCCTGGTTAAATTTCTGTCATGCTCAAGTGTTTCTACATGCTGCTTTGGCTTAGTCCTCTGCATCAGTTGTCTTCAAGTTTTTGCTTGTGCATTCCTTAAAAATGTTTGAATCTGCACCCAAATATATGCACATTTATTTATAAATTATAAGCACATTACAGGTGCATTACAAAATTTATACCAAAAATAGAAGTTAAAAATGGATGAGATAACAATGAAATATTTGGTCCTAGAGTCAATAGGGAGCTAACTGCATTTCAGGAAAATCACTTTGCAGCTCTGAGGAGGATGGATTGGATTGGGGAGAGACAAGTTGGAAACATAAATTAGGAACTTGTTGAAATAGTTTTGGTGAAAGGTAATGGTGGCCTAAGGTAGGGCGGTGCCTTTGTGAGTAGAGACAGACTGATGTGAAGAGGTGTAGTAGAGATAGAATTAGCAAGATTTGACAACTGATTGGATATGTGGAGTGAGGTGAGAGTGAGGAATCTAAGGTGATTGGGAACTGCCACTGCCATTGTGGACTTGGGTGACAGGAAGGATGGGGTGAGCTCAACTAATAGGGAAGTGTCCTGTACAACTCAACATGTTTCATTTAAAATGAAGAGGAGTGGACGGGTGAGAGTATTAGTGCCATTGCCCCAGAGTACTGAGGCAGCTGAGGACTGCCTGCTATAGCCATGAGGAAATGGGGGGTTGGGGCAGGGAGTGCAGTGTGTAGATAATCGAGCAGGGAAAGGCAGGGAAGTGGGGAGTGTGGTGTCTGTGGGGTGGGGGGTTATATTATAACGGCCCTGAGAAGCCAGTACCAGGGCAGCCATAAGTTGGAAGGGTGCATGACTAGGGAACAGGAGGAGCTGGGAAGTAGAGGAGTATAGTCGTATTGGAGACAAGCTACGTCACATTTGTGGGGAAAACGGTATTGAACTTATCTTCCCATTCTCCAATTGGTTTATCATGTGCTTTTTTGAGGCTAGGAGGGACCCCCATTTTGGAAACTTTGCCCTATACTAACTACATGAATTCAGGCCGTGAAACTATGGCAAGGAAAATTCTGAATTAAAATTGAAAATACACGTTTGTTACCATTATTCAGAATATCTTCTAGTCACTGATGTACCTGATCAGATATATTTCAAAGGAAAGTTTTTGTCTTTTTTAAAATTCTGATTCTGTAAGAGAAGCAATGTTATTGATTTAAAAGTCTTGTAGATTTTAGGTAAATGGACCAGAGGTTTTGATTTGAACATATTATGGAAGCAATGTGGTGTTACTGGAAAGAGCCCTAGGTTGGGAGGTGTAATAGTGATGATAATAATAGTAGATATTTATGTAGTACTTTTAAATTTGCAAAACACTTTACATAAATAATGTCATTGATCCCACAACCCTTTGATGTGGGTATTGCAGTATTATTAGGATTTAAAGTCAAAAGAGACTTCAGAAATCATCTGTTCCAATGTTTTTATACTAATAATGAAAATGAGAAGAAATGAGTCATCTAAAATCTCAGAAATAGTACTTAAGAGAATTGGTATTTGCATCTAGATTCTTATGCATCTAATGCTGCCACCACTCACTAGGCAATTTCTGTCTTCTACAAGGACTTAGAAGACCGAGGTTCGAGTCCTGGTGGTGCCACTTACCAGCCAGGTGCATTAGAGCCAATCACTTCACCTTCAGAGGGAATAATCTCTGCCATATTACCTTGTAGTGTACAAATACATGGTGTTATTCTTATGTATCCCTTAGGTAGTTCCTAAATATTACCTGGGATATATACATACACACAAACATACACACATGCATACACATGTACACACATTAATACATACACGTATTATGTATAAGTATATTCACATCAGCAAACATTGAATGTGTGCTAGTACTTAGCATGTGTTTGACCTATATCAGGGATGTAAAAACAATACTCCTGAAGGAGTTTATAATCTCTTTGGAAGTGTGTATGAAACAATTAGAGTAGGATAGTGAACAATATTAACACACAGAATTGAAGAATTAGAAGAAGTGTCAGAGTTCATCTACTCCAGCCTAGCCCTCAGCAGGAGTACCTTCAATGACATCACTGACAAGTAGTCATCCAACTTCTATTTAAATACTTTTATTGACCAAAAGCTCATTGGTCTCCATTCATTCGATCCTATTTTCCAACAGCTCTAATTGTTAGGAAGATTTTTTTTTATGGTGAGTCAAAATTTTCCTCTTTTTCTCTCCCCCACCCTGATGTTAGTTCTGCTATGTGGGACCAAGCAGAACAACTCTTAATACCCTTCCACGTGCCAGCCCTTCTGACATTCGATGACAGCTGTCAAGTTCCCTTCCAGTTTTCTTTAGGCAAATATTCTTAGTTACTAAAACTGATCATTATGTGTCATGGTCCCATCTCAGTCCTGACCTCTATGTCCTCTGGACCCACTCAGGCTTGTCAGTATCTTTCCTAAAATGAGGCACCCAGAACTGAACCCAGTACTCCAGAGAGGGTCTGACTAGGGCAAAGGACTTCGAGCTTACTGCTTCCCTCACTCTGGACGCTAGACTTCTGTTTATGCAGCCTAAGATCACATTACTAGAAGTACAATTAAATGCCAGAATGTGCGGCACAGATGATAATAAGTACTTTGGGAAATCAAGAAGGGCAGCTGTAAGTGTGGATGGGTTGAATGACTAGATAGCCTGTTGACTATTTAGTACTTACCTAAAAATATTCCTTATTTACATTTTCAATAAATATTAATAGGCTAAAGGAGAAGGAAGCAGTTCTAGGGAAGATGAAATATAGATTTTGCGCTTTTGTGAATTTTAGGCTAAGAAACTGATGGGTATTTTCAATCTTTAACTGTGTCCCTGTGGTACTGATTAGGGTAGAGTCTTGGATACCTGACAACATTCCTTCTTTTTGGCAGCATATCCTAAAATTTCCTGTTTTCTCCTCTCCCCCATCCTCTTCAGAAAATATGAGTATTCTCATGTTTGTACTCCACTCAGACTGGAAGTCCATTTTAGGAATTTATCGTAGGACCATGTTATTGAGGAACACAACTAGGATAGAAAACTATACTTGGAGCCAGGAGGCCTGGTTTTGATTATTGGTTCTGCTACTGACCAGCACTGTTGATTTTGGATGAGACTGGCTGGTTCTCAGGTCTCCTCATTTGTAATAAGGGGGATGCTAATAGCGGTACTGCCTGTCTCACAGAGTTGTTGTGGCTCTGAGAAATAAGGTAGAGAATAGGGAATGAGTCATTAAAGAGTTCTGGTCCAAAAATCTAATTCCTCAGAAGAGTGCCAAGCACTGGCAGTCATGAGAAATGTGATGCCAGATTTCAATGGCTCTTTACTATCTACATGGTCAAATCCATATTCCTTTCAGGCTTTATCTCCCCTTAGTCTCCTGTAGGAACACTCCACAACAGCTAGATTATTCTCCCTAAACCTGATAATCATATTCCTCTCTTTCCTCATGCTGTTTTCTTTTTTGGAGTTTCCTCCTTCCCACCAATACAAATTCTACCCATCTCTCAGTAACCAGATCAACTCCTGTTTATTCCACAGAGCCTTTTGTGACCATGGACCTACCCTTAATGCACAATAGTTTTCGTTTTTATGCTTCATGTTTACCAAGTGCTTTACATATGTTACATTGTTTGTCTTTACACCTTACCCATGTGGTTGTGAGTAGAAATAACATGTTATGTTAGAGGAACCCTATCCTGGTAGTAGGGAAACCTGACTTCAGGTCTTGATTCTGATCCTTACTAGTCCTGTGATCTCAGGTGCACAGTTTTTTCCTCCATTTGGCAGGTGATAAAACTGGAGCCAAGATAGATGATGTGGCTAATAGTCTGGTTTGGTTGTTGGGAAAACCAGACCTAGAACCCATGTTCTAGCTCCTGGTCAAATGCTCTATTTGCCCATGCTGCTCATTGGACATTTGCTTAGAGCATTATTGGCTTTAAGACCTTTGATATTGCCTGGTCCAGCCCCCAGTCTTACAAATGAGGCCCTGAGAGGTCATAGAGTAAAGCCAGCATTTCCATATTGGTCATCAGACTCCAAATCCAGGTGCTTTCGGTCGCAGCCTTTACGTTGCTACATGATTTTTAATGGGTGTCTGTAACTACTCACCCCAGCTAGTTTGTAAGCTTCTTGTGGACAGGTGCATGTTACACATCTCTTTGTTTTCTCTAATATAAGTACTGTGGCCATCCATAGTAGATGCTCAATAAATGTTTGTGTTTATGAGTGAACTAAATCAGAGGAAATAGGGAACTCTAGATAATAGAGAGCTAGATTATAGCCTCGTAGAATGTCAGAGCTGGAAGAGACCTCAGAGGCCATTTAGTCTGGTTCAGACCCCTCCCCCCCATCAAAAAAAAAGTGGAATTCCTTCTACTATATTCCATACAAGTTGTCATTCAGCCTTTACATAAAACTCTGGATGTATCTGGTGGAGAAGGATCAGAAAACCAGAAAGGTGTTTTTGTATATTGGACAAAAAAAACCCTGGGCTGAGACACAGGGAATGAAGGTCTAGTGCTGGCTTGCTAGTGACTCGTGGTATAATCTTGGGCAAGTCACTTGGCTTTGTATCTTCCAGAGTAGCCAGCCCAGGGCTTTGCTCACAGTAGGCACTCTTTAAAACATTTGTTGAATTGCTTTGTTGAATTAAGGACATAGGTTTTGGAGGAGTAAGGCTGGTGCATTTTAAACTTTATTTTAAAATGTAAAAAAAAAAAAAAGCAATTCTTAGCTCCTAGGTTATACAAAAACAGGCAACAGTGGACTTGGCCTTTAGACTATAGTTTGCTGACCCCTGATCTAATCCTTTCATTTTACAGAAAAAGAAACAGGTGCAGGAAGGGAAGGGACTTTACTGAGGTAAAACAGCTAGCCCAGAGGCGGGGAACCGTGACCTCAAGGCCACAGGTGGCCCTCTAGGTGCGCAACTGCTGCCCTTTGACTGAATCCAAACTTCACAGAATAAATCCAAAGTATGGACTCGGTCAAAGGGCCACACGTTCCCCACCCCTGAGCTAGCGAGCCATAGAGCCAGTATGTGAAGTTTCCAATCTTTCGCTCTTTGCACCTCACCGTAGCTGCTCTGAGAACAGTTTTGAGGTAGCAGCACAAGGGAAACGGATTAGTAGGTCGTCTTCCTCCATTAGACCCAGACTTTTTATGAGTTCCTCCTGAGGCAGGAGCTGATCCTAGCGTAGGCCGGCAGGCGGGAGCAAGCGTCTGCGATCGCCCTGGCTCTGCCGAAGGGGCCGTGCCTCGGGGGAAAGCACCTTCATCCGCAGAAAGGTCTAGCCGGGAAGTCTGAAGTGTGGTATAGCTTCCAGATCTAGAACTTGAATGTGAAAGTGGATGCTATCCAGCGGTGCTGAGCGCTACACTTGGTAGCGGTTGTAATTGGCTGGACCTCTGATCCACTCAGTGAGCTCACTTTTGCTTGTGCAGTTCACGACTGATTGGTACTTCATTCCATGTGACTTTTAGTCGAGTCCTCCTAGAAGGCCTTCGTGGAGGGTGCACTCCGTGCGCAGGAGGCCTTCGAAGTCTTTAATATTTATGGCTACGCTTATGCCCCTTCTTGCCTGCTAGTCATCGTTGGTAACACACAGGGGCCTACTCACACCCACCATAATCGTGCAGAGCCTAGCAAGATCAGAGTGAGAACGCTTGCTGCAGAACTCTCTTAGAGACTGTGCTGTGCTTGATTAAAGCCCACCTTCTCTGTCCTTTGTGTCATTGGCCCACTGGTCTCCTGACTTCACTGTTCACTCTTATTATGAGATAATATATTAATGGATTATTTGTTATAAAACTTTACTAGAATATGCTGAGCTATCAGCAAGCATTTGACCTATTGTGTGTCAGGCACTGTGTTAAGTGCTGAGGATACAAAAACAAAATTGAATCAGGGCTTTACCCTCAAGGAGCTTACTGTCTTATCAGTAGAGACAACACGTACATAATATAAGATATATGTCAAATACAAGGTTGTGGGAGGAAGGTAATAGCATCTCAGGGGTCTGGGAAATACTTCATAGGGAAAGTATCACTTGATGAGAGTTTAGAAGTAAAACAAGGGATTCTAAGAGGTGGAGGTAAAGTGGAAATATATTCTAGGCATCGGGGCTATTTCCCCCTCTACCCTCAATCCCCCATTCCCTCCACCACCCCCCCCCCCATCCGCGTAACAAATCAGTACAAACAAAACAAATGACACACTGGCCATTTCTGAAAACACCATCCATCCTTGGTCAGTTTTTAATCCGTGACTTCTAGTCTTTGTGTGTCGAGAAGTGCTCCAGCCTCATCACCAGGGGCTTATTTCTTTCCTGTAAGCCACTGCAATAGCTCTGTCCTCATTCCTTCACTCACTGTCCTCACAATTTCTCTCTTTCCCAGAGCTGCTCACCATTAATTGATGAGGAGACCATTGGCAGACTTGGCCGCAAAATAGAGAACTTTTGTTCTAATAAATAACACTGAGGATTTCAGGGTAAGGAAGCATTTTTCCCATTGTGGAGGGAGCAGCCCAGGCTACAGTCTGAACATCTTCCAGAAAGCTGTCATTTTCTAAGCTTTGCTCTTAAATAATTAAAAACCTATATATTGTAGAAGCCTCGATCCAAATATTAAACTAGAAACAGTCGGGCTTTATCTGCTGTTCTCTCCCTGTGTGGTACTTCATATTTACAGTGACCTATGAAAGCAAAACCCATTTGAACCATATCTCTTAACCCTTATTGCTTTTTATCATAGTCGTAGAAGTTAAAGATAAAAGGGACTTTAGAACATAGAATATGGAATATTACAGATGGAAAGGTCTTTAGGACATACTGTGGCAAGTAAATGACTGAGGAATTTAAAAATTTAGCCTATTTTCATCACAATTTATTTCTTTTACGCTTTCTAATGGAATTGAGCTAGAACCTATTTGTGTTTCTTAAAAAACTAATTTATTTTTAGTTTTCAACATTGACTTCCATAAGAGTTTGAGTTTTAAATTGTTTCCCCTCCCTCTACTCCCCCCTCCCCAAGATGGTTTGCAATCTGATATAGCCTCTACCTACACATTCATATTAATCATATTTTCACATTAGTCATGATGTAAAGAGAATTTAGAACTAATGGGAAGAACCACAAGAAAGAAGAAACAAAACAACAAAAGAAAAGGAGAGCAAATTGTGTGCTTCCATCTGTATTCAGACTCCAAAGTTCTTTCTCTGGATGTGGATAGCATTTTCCATCATGAGTCTTTTGGAGTTGTCTTAGATCCTTGCATTGCTGAGAAAAGCTAAGTCTATCAGTTAGTCATCACACAGTGTGGCTGTTACTGTGTTCAGTGTTCTCCTGGTTCTGCTCACTTCACCCAGCATCCGTTCATATAAGTCTTTCAGAGTTTTTTTTTTTTTTTTGAAATCTACCTGCTTATCATTTCTTATAGCATGATAGTATTCCATTCTTGTTCAGCCATTCCTCGATTGATGGACTTCCCCTCAATTTCCAATTCTTTGCCAGCATAAAAAGAGTTACTATAAATATTTTTGTACATGTAGGTCCTTTCCCCATTTTTATGATCTGTGTGGGATACAGACCTAGAAGTGGTATTGCTGGATCAAAGGGTATGCACAGTTTTATAGCCCTTAGGGCATGGCTTGAAATTGTTCTCCAGAATGGTTGGATCAGTTCACAACTCCACCAACAATGCATTAGTGTTCCAATTTTCCAACATCGTCTCCAACATTTATCATTTTCCTGTTTTGTCATGTTAGCCAATCTGAGCGTATCAACCTATTAAGCAATGCATGCCACTTGCCCAACAGACAGGGGTCAGACTGTCTCCACTTAAGCCTGGACCCCAAATACAGGGGGAGACAGACTTTTATACATTAAAAACAATTAACCAAATAAGACCAGTTAATTAAAATAAAACAATACAACATTAGGTAATCTGATTTCTAATTGGCTGAAAGACTTGGGACTTTGCAAGTTGGGAGAGGGAGCGTGAATAGGTACCAATCTCTGAAATCAGAAAAGGAGGTGGCTCCCCGTCCCAACCCCGTATCTGTGAACAGTTAAAGGAACATGGAAACAATAACTGATTGGTCAGAATGGGACCAGTTTTCAGAAAAGACATCTGATTTCCTTGAGATGTACAATTTTGGGAAAACTCCTTGCCTCAGTTTTTGGATCTGATGGAGTTTCTGGCCAGCGTAACCTAGATCCTTAGTTAAGGGTCTCTAAGTAGCAGGTAGAGTTAGTGGTCCAGTTTCCCAAACACTCAGGACTAGGTTCAAATAATATAATAAGATTTTCTTCCAGTTCCTACAGTTGAATAAAGTTTTCTCACAAGACGGAATTTGGACTACACAGATAATTGAATAGAAAGAAAATGGAGTCAGTGTTGTTCACTCAATTCCCACAGTTACTCGTTGTCTTAATTTCTTAAATTTCTCTCAACATAGGGGTTGACAGAGTCTGTTCGTTCTCTTTTAGCTCTTATATTCTTTGAGTTTCTGTGTTAAAATAAGTGGTGGTGATGAGGATTATTCGTACCCCCTCTGGGAAGTTCATAGTCTATTCTCTATTCTGTCTCTTATTCTTAGTAAATAAGAACACACAGATACACACTCTATAGATGCTCCATAAATAGAAATTGATTTGATTTCAAGACTGATAATAAAACAGGTTTTTCCTAGTCAGCTTTTCTTTTGTCATTATTCATTCACTGATTATCTACTGTGCGTATAGCACACTATCATTGTAGAAAGGATGATTCGTAGTGTGATTGGCAAACTCTTTCCCAACAGCTAGTGTTGAAAACTTATTTCCAACTCTAATGACTTCCTCTGGATTGTGAGGGCCTAATATTGGGTAATCCAGGGATTTAGTCCTAGATAAACAGCTATTTAGAACATTTTTAAGGATTCTCTTTTGGGCAGCATTTTCTGTGGGAGATTACCCCGAAGTCTTATTTCCATTGCCGCCACCACCATGTCTTAAACACAGGTGGTGATTTCCTCCTATCTTAGAGCTTCCCGTTGACATTGGCAAAAAGTTATAGGACCCTGAGGCCTTGGGAGACAAAATGCTCTAAAAGTCTGAAGTGGTCTTGTTCCTTACACAAAGACCCAAGAGAACATTTGCAATAGATCTATGGTTTTAAAGACTTAAATGTTAAAATCAGGTGAAATTTTCTCATTTAGAGTAGTCTCCTTGGTTCTCTGTGCCACAGGCAGGTAAAGATTGAAGAAATTATAAAATCTCAGATATCTTAGAGGTCACTTAGTTAAACCAATACGTTACTGAGAATTCCTTCTATAATTCATAGCTGAGGTTTTCCTTCCTTGGTTCTGTATTTTTGTTTTCTATTAAATGTGCTTTGCCTCACTTGATTTCACCTGGTCACCCCTCCTTCACCCAAAAGTTACTAGAATCAGAGGTCCTTGAAATACTAATAATTATACTGAAGAGAAGTTTCATGAAGCCCTCATCATGCACTATTGTGTCACAGTGACAACCTTTGCTTCTCAGTGGCTAGGGCAGTGGAACACAACCACTGGCAGGTTTCATTATCCTGGAAAACCTTCATGTATGGTCCAGGTAACACACTAGTTCTGTTTTCTGAGGACCGAGTATGGAGAGGCTCATTCTCAGTAGACTGACTACTTATTGATAAAGTCTTTAAGCAAAGGAAAATAGAGTGGTCTTCAGGCCTGTGCATTTCCCCTTTTTGCTTCTTCAGTAATGTTGACAGAATGGGAGAAAGGAGGGAAGAGGATGCCAAGAATAATTTTTAGACCATCTATAAATTAATTTATATATGAGATTATTACTTATAGCTTATATGACTGAGATTATTACTTATAGTTTACTTGTAATTCGTGTTGAGTGAGTGGATGTACAACTTGAGGAACTAAATCTTGTAAGTCTTGACATTTTCTCTGTAAATGAAAGCAGAAGACAAAAGGAAGTCGTAGTCAAATGGAAAAATAGCTGACACATTCTTCTCAGATAAATAAAGGACTTGGCAGACTTCAAGTTTTATGTATTCAAAGGCAATAAGAAAGACCATTTCATGGGACATTTAGTTATTCCACATTGCAGTGTTCATGATAAGCATTTACAAAGAGACCATCATGGAATAATTGCAAGTTAGCTACCAACTGCTGATGCAAACTATAAAAGAAGTAAACACATTGTATAAAAAACTTAATTAGGGGAAGGGCAGGAGAAAGGGATAAGAATTTATTAAATGCCAACTATGTGCCAGGCACGGTGCTAAATGCTTTTTACAAATATTATTTCATTTGATCCTCACAACAATAGCAGATGCTATTATTAATTAATTATAATTGATATGTTGTTGTAAGACCCTCCAAATGAAATGACCATATTTTTTGGTACTTACTGACTTCCAGTGAAGAGATAGGTAGGCACGGGGAAGATAGAAAATGTGTTAGAAAACGTAGTTCAGGAATAAGAATTGAGAGAAGCCAAAGGTTTATAAACCATAAAGAAACCTTATGCCTGTAAATCATGAATACTTTCTTTAAGAAAAGAATTGGGAAGTGCCACATGTGGTGAGGACCAAATAACATGACAAAAAAAATGAAGCTGCATATATTTTATGTTAATTTTTTAAAAATTATTTATTTATTTATACTTTTCAGCATTTGCTTTTTATAAGATTTTGACTTCTAAATTCTCCTTCCCTCTATTCCCCCTTCCCCAAGATGGCATACAGTCTGATATAGGCTGTATATGTATCATCACATTAAACATATTTCCACATTAGTCATGTTGTGAAAGAAGAATCAGAACAAAGGGGAAAACCAGGAGAAAGAAAACAACAATAAGAAAAAATAGTACATTTGAATCTGCATTCAGACTCCATAGTTTTTTTCTCTGGCTGTGGATTGCATTTTCTGTCATGAGTCTTTTGGTATTGTCTTAGGTCATAGGGTTGCTCAGAAGAGCTACACCTAACAAAGTCTGTCATCAAACAGTGTTGCTGTTACTGTGTTTTGCTCAGCATCAGTTCATGCAGTTCTTTCCTGGTTTTTCTGAAGTCTGCCTGCTCACCACTTCTTGTGGAACAATAGTATTCCATTACATTGATATCCCACAACTTGTTCAGCCATTCCCCAATTAATGGGGCATCCCCTCAATTTCCAATTCTTTGCCGGCCCAAAAAGAGCTGCTATAAATATTTTTGTAAATGTGGGTCCTTTTCTCTTTTTTATGATCTCTTTGAGATATAGACCTGTTAGTGGTATTGCTGTTTGCACAGTTTTATAGACCTTTTAGCATACTTCCAAGTTGTTGTTCACAATTATTGGATCAGTTCACAACTCCACCAACAATGCATTAGAGTTCCAGTTTTCCCACATCTCCACAATTTATCATTTTCCTGTTTTGTCATGTTAGCCAATCCTATAGGTGTGATGTGGTACCTCAGAGTTGTTTTAATTTGCATTTCTGTAATCAATAATAATTTAGAACATTTTTATATGACTATAGATAGCTTTAATTTCTTAATCTGAAAATTGCTTGCTCCTAACCCTTTACCATTTTCCAATTGTGGAATGACTTGTATTCTTATAGATTTGACTCAGTTCTCTATATATTTTAGAAATGAGGGCTTTATCAGAGACACTGGCTTGTAAAAAATGTTTACCACCTTTCTGCTTCCCTTCTAATCTTGGTTACTTTGGTTTTGTTTGTGCAAAAATTTTTTAATGTAATGTAAAATTAAAATTAGAAGCTGGATACATTTTAAAAGATAATAAATACCTAGTTCCTGATGTGGGAGCTATTTCCAAATCAGCTGTTTTTGTACAGAAAAACCATCAGCTTTGTTAAAACAAAGATCAAAATCAATACAAACTAGAAGAATTGGTAAAAATGAGACATTATGGAATGTTATTGAGGCCACTCCAACCTGACTTATTTATACGATGCCAGAAAGTGAGAAATTGATAGATTGACATAGGCTATTACCATTAGTAATGAAGTTTAATGCAAATCATTTGCCATGGAAGAGTAGATGCCATCTTAAACAGCAAACATTTGATCCTTTCACTAAACAAAGAGGTATGGTAACCACGGGCAATGCCTAGTTAAAATATCAACTCATCTATAACATCTGGGGGTAGCTAGATGGTGTAGTGGATAGAGCTCTGGGCCTGCAATCAGGAGGACCTGAGTTCAAATTCGGCCTCAGACACTCATTAGCTATGTGACCCTATTTGCTTCAGTTTTCTCACTTGTAGAATGAGCTGGAGAAGGAAATGGTAAACCAGTCCAGTATCTTTGCCAATAAAACCCCAACGAGGTCAAGAAGAGTGGGATACAACTGAACAAATAATTGAACTGATTCAATTAGCTAATTAAAAACAAAGTAGTTACAGTTCCTTTACACATTAAGATTGTTCTAATACTGCTTTTCTGGTACAGGTGCTGTGCTTAAGGAAAGATGCCTTTTCAAAACAGGCCCTTTCACTTATAAGGTAAGTGTGCCACTACATCCTACTTTCTAGAGCATTAGTGATGAAAGGCATTAGGTAGTCCTGTGGCAGCCCTCTCGGGCCTGAGATAAGACACAGAAGAGTCAGCAGTCTGCTTCTTGCTCTTCTTTCCTCACGGCTGTCAAAGGGCCTACTTCAGCTGTGTTATTTAGGGAACTGTGTGGAGAAGATTTACCTTTTTTTGTTTGTTCTTAAGCAATGAAGGAAATAGAAATTTAACGTCAAGCCTTCGGGCACCTTGTCATATAACCCCCCACATTGATGCATAGATATGAGACCTGAAAAGAGATGGGCTTCTTGCCATCAAGAACAGCGTTATTCTCCAGAGAGTGTCTCAGGGACACAGAACCTAATCCTCGTTTGGGGAAGAGAGTCGGGCGTCATACCCTAATTGTTAACAAGTCCCATTTAGATGCTTGCTGTGCTTGCTAGTTCATAATGCTCTGACTGTGCCACAAGCATGGTGATTATTTCATCCAATAGTGACTTCTCCAATGATATTGGAGATCTTCAATCAAAGATTGGATGACCAGTTGTTGGGGATTTGATAGAAGGATTCATTCACTAGGAAGAGAGTTGGAGTTGATCTCTTCTAAGGTTCCTCACAACCAAAAGATCGTAGAATTCCAGAGTTGGAAAAAACCTCAGGAGTTTTCTACCTGTACATAAATCAGAAATCTACTTTACAAACTTTGGTTGAAGATCTACAGTGGTGAGGAACTCATTCTGCCTTTGGACAGTTCTAATTACTAGGAAGTTCTTATATGAGGTAAAATCTGCCTTTCTGCAGTTTTTACCCAGAGGTCCTAGTTCTCCCCTCTGGTGCCATGCAAAAAAAAGTCCATTTCTTCTTTCCCATAACACTGATTCAGAATACTAGAAGACACTTGTCATATCTCTGCTCGGTCTTTTATTCTCCAAACTGAAGTTTCCCGTTATTCTTTTTTGATCCTGAAATGATAGGATTTTTAGTCTCTTCTTCATCTTCCTTGTATTCTTGCTTCTCTGTTATTTCCTTCTGCTAATCATTGTACTAGCTAATTATACGGCACCCAGAAGTTGACAGGAGAGTCCGTGGTCCACAACTCTATAACTGAAATTATTTTGAGGTCCTGCTAGCAAATACAACGTTATAGACCAGGAATTTTTTTTTAAGTTTTATTGATCTTTATTTTCTTTCTTTTTTTTTAAGTCAGTTATTTCTGAATATCTCTCTTTCTAATGAAGTTTCCCTTGTTTTAAATTTTTAAAAAATATTTATTTTTATGTCACATTCATTTCTGAATAAATTCTTCTGCTCCCCTATCCAGTGAGCAGAGAACTAAAAAAAAAAAAAAGGAAAAAAAAGTTGGACAAAATAATTGACAGATCATCTCAATCTGAAAGCATATGTAGTATTCTACTCCTCTACTGTGCCACCTCTGTAATAATAAGAGGAGGTATAGCATTTTCTTATCTCTGTGGCCAAGGTCAGTCACATTACACAGGGTTTAGTTTTGACATTTGAAAAATTTAGGTCTTATGTTTTTATATCGCATTCATTTACGAATAGAGTCCTCCTTCTACCTAAAGAATCTCCCGTGTAACAAAGATTAGAAGAAAAAAAACAGTTTGTCAAAATCAACCATCTTGATCACTTTTGAGAGCAAATGCAACATTCTGTGTCTATAGTTTTCCTGTCTCTACAGCAAAGGGAAAAAAAGTACGTTTTCTCATCTCTTATCTGGAGCTAGACTTGGTCATTATAATTTTATTGTATTTCATTTTATTGTTCTTTCTATCACATTTAAAAATTATTGTATACTTTCTTTTCCTAGTTCTGATGATTTCTTTATTTTGGTTCTTAAAAAAATTTCCCTCATTTATCTGAATTCTTCATAATCTTTGTTTCTTATGGTGCCATAATATTCCATTACATTGATATCCCACAATTGGCTTAGCTGATGGGTACCTGCTTTATTTGTATTTCTTTGCTACTATAAAAAAATAGTTCTAATTATGAGCCCCTTTATTGCTGTTCAGACTTGGTTGGGGAATATGCTTAGCAATGAGATGTCTGCATCAAAAGTTATAGAACATTTTAGTCATTTTTTTCTAAGCATGATTCCAAATTGTTTCCAAAATATTGGAACAGTTCACAGTTCCATTAACTATTTTAGTATCCTGCCTTCCTGAACGAACATTGATTCTCTTTTCATCTTTTATCATTGTTGACAATTTTCCAGCCATGAGGTAGAGTTGTGGGTTTTTTTTTTAAATTTATTTTTAATATGTTTAGTTTTCAGCATTGATTTTCACATGCATTTGAATTACAGATTTTCTCCCCATTTCC
>CM053622.1:711877251-711896057 GCA_028646595.1 Phalanger gymnotis
GGAAATGGGGAGAAAATTGGTAATTCAAACGCCTGTGAAAATCAATGCTGAAAACCAAACATGTCAAAAATAAATTTAAAAAAAAAGAGGAGGGAAAAAAAAAAAGAAATACACTTCATTAATGCAGATGCACTGAAGAATCCAACCCATATTTCCATTCCCTATTTCTTTCCTGAACTGCAGTCCCACTGCTTTCTTTTTTACATCCCTGTACCATTTTATTAGCATTTTTTTGTTTTGAATTGGACACATAGTGTGTTTATTTTTATTGATATCTTATTTTTATATCAACCTCATTTCTTAATATAGTTTCCTCCCCCCACCTCCTTAGTAAGCTATCCCAGCAACTTCCATCTGATCTGCACATCTTCTAAATCAGTAGTATCAAACTCAAATAGAAGCTGATCCCTGCTGTAGGTATCTGACTTAGAAAACCATAAATTAACATTATTTATAATGTATCATATTTTGATTTATTTTGTTAAACATTTCCTAATTATATTTTGATCTGGCTCTTAGGGATTTTTTAGAACTATTTCCTCCCCTCTCCACAGTGAGTTTGCCCCCTCTGTAGATGGTTCAGAGGCAACTTAAATGGAACTTATTATCTTCTTGCTTAAAACCACTTCTCCTCCAAACTTCCTTATTTCTGTTGAGGGCTCCACCATTCAGTTACACCAAGTCACAAGCTAAGAGTCATTCTTGATTTTTTGCTCTTTCTTACCTACTCTCCCCAGTATATCTGGTCACTTTCTGTGTCTTATCAATTCTTTTTCCATACAGCATCCCATACACTCAATTTCCTTTTCTCCATTCACACGGCCACTCTCCTGGTTCTGGTCTTTATTACTACCTAACCTATTGAAAGAACCTTTTCATTGGTTTCCCTACTTTCAGTCTTTCCCTTCTTCAATCCATTCTCTGCAGAGCTGCCAAAGTCATCTTCTTAAAATGGAAATATGACCATTTCACTCCCCAATCAAAACTATTCAGTGGATCCCTATTGCCTCTGTGTCGTTCTTCAGTCATTTTCAGTCATGTTTGACTTTTCATAACCCTATTTGGGGTTTTCTTGGCAAAGATACTGGAGTGGTTTGTCATCTCCTTCTCCAGCTCATTTTACAGATGAGGAAACTGAGGCAAACAGGGTGAAGTTCCTTGCCCAGGGTCACGTAACTAGGAAGTGTCTGAGGCCAAATTTGAACTCAGGAAAATTAGTCTTCCTGACTCCTGGCCCAGTACTTTATCCTCTTCGTCCCCTAGTGCTCCGTTGTATTTGTGTGTGTGTATACACATACAAACACATACGTATACATATATACAATGTATATACATTATCTCTGTATGAAATACAGATTCCTCACCTGGCATTTAAAGCCCTCCATAATCTCAATCCCACCAACCTTTCTAGATTTCTTTCCCACTACCCCCCTTTACGCACTCTAGGTTCTAGCCACTGGCTTACTCACAAGCAGCTGTTTCCCAAACCTAACATTTCATCTCTCCTTTACCCTGTGAAGTTCCACATGCCTGGAATATAATCATTTTCATTTCCACCTCTTGGAATCCTATTTCCTGACAGCCCAGGTGCTGCTGCCTCCTGGCAGCAGCCTTTCCTGTTGTCTTGTGTTGTTAATGTTCTCCTCCTTAGAGTATACTAAATTTGTCTATAAACTTATTTTATTCCCCTACAGAATATGAGCTCCTAGTGGGATGATAACATTTGTACTACTTGCCTCATAGTAATATTGAAAGACCTCTGTAAATCTTAAAATGTTAAAGAAATGTGAATCATTCCTCAATAATTTTATTAATAATAATTGTTTATAATTCACAAGTATACAAATATCAATATTTATGACTGCCAATTATGACTGAGATTATTTCAAAATAATTGTCACTTAATCTTTGATACGTAGGTTCTAAGACCCTTTCCAACTCTCTCAGTCTAAATGTGTTTGTTATCAAATATAAATGGATCAAGTGCCTACTACGTGCTAGGTAGTGTGCTAAGCTCTAGGAATACAAAAAGGGGCAAAAGACAGTCTCTACCCTCAAAATCTAATGAGGGAAAACAACAAACAAATACGTACAAACAAGCTAACTAGTTGATAAATAGGAAATAATTAAGATGGGGAAGGTAATAGAATTATGAGCGGTTGGGCAAGGCTTTCTGTTAAAGGTGGAATTTTAGTTGGAATTTAAAGGAATCCAGAGAAACCAGTGGAGACGAGAAGGGAGCGCATGTGTGTGAGGAAGTAAGATGTAAGAAGACTAGAAAGGGGTGGGGGTGGTGTAGGCTATGATGGGATTTGAATGCCAAACAGAGCATTCTCTCTTTGATCCTGGAGGCAATAGGGAGCCACTGGAGTTTACTGAGTAAGGGGAGTGACATGGTCAGAACCGCGCTTTAGAAAGATCATGTTGGTGGCTGACTAGAGGATGGACTAGAATGGGGAAGAGACTTGAAGGAGGCAGACCAGGCTATTGTGATCATCTAGGCACAAGGTGATAAGGCCCTTGGGGGGGGGGGGTGAGGAATTGTTGGAGGAGAGAGGGGGGCATATTTGAAAGATGTTGTAACGGTCAAATCAATAGCCCTTGGCAACAGACTAGATAATGGGGGTGGGTGGGGTGAGAGACAGTGAGTAGTTGAGGTTAACTCCTAGGTTGAGAGGCTAAGGGCTCTTAAGTCACTTAACTTCTAAGACTCAGTTTCCTCATTTGTAATACGGCAATAGTAATATCTGTACAACTTATGTCACAAGGTTGTTAACAAGGCTGAAATGAGATAAAGTATCTATAAATGTTTTTTAAGTCTTAAAGTGATATGTAAAGTCAGCTATTAATATTATTCTCATGTCCCTTTCCTACTTATAAACCTTCACTGATTTCTCAATGCCTCTGGGATGTATAATGTCTAAACCTCTCAGGCTGGCATTCAAGGCATGACTTGACCTCAGCAGAGATTTCTAGATGATTCTCATAATTGCATTCCACAAATCTAATGTTCCAGCCAAACAGTACTCACTAATCCCTGATCTTGGACTTTGCTGTCTCTGTTCCTTTGATCATTCGATAGCTCCAACTTGGAATAACCTCCCCTTTCAGGTCCTTCTTGAATCCTACCCACCTTGCCTTACCTATTCCTACCCATTTCTACCCTGGAGATGAGGACAGAATAGATTTCATCCTTCCAGATCCAGCTAAAAGGCCCTCCCTTTCTGATTTTCTAGCAGTAAGTGATCTTTCCTTCATCTGAACCCTTTGTAATACTTTGTTCATACTTTTCTTCCTGTACTTTCACGACCTATTTTAAATCATAGATATTTGTGTCTTATCTCCTACCCCCAACCTGCCCCCCATGCCCTCTAGAATGCTTATACTCTGACTGTGTGCCTTACAAGTGATGCCAACAGTCCTGTGGCTGCCAGAGCTAACACAGGAGACAGCGTAGCAAACAAAAAGTGTCATATATTTCTGTCTTATATGACAGAAACTTTCTGTGCATCAACACCAAAGACCAAATGGCTGAAATGTCTAAGGGGTATGGTTAGTATGTATGCCTTATGCCAAGGGAACATTCATAAAAAGAAAAGCACCAGTGGGGAATGGAAATCACATGTCTTGTTCTTAAGCCCTGGGGCAGGAACAAAAAGAGGCCATAACTAAGGTACAGGACAACATGAGCTACCACTAGCTAGTAGTAGCTAGAATAGCCACTACTATTCAGCTAACACTGAATCCGTGTTCTCACTGCCGCGTCTTCTAGCCTAGTCATGTGATTCCTCTGCTCAGAAACCCTCAGAACCTTCTTCTCACCTGCAGGTCAAGCTTGTTCTCCTTTCCTGGCATCCAAAGCCTTCCACAGTCTGGTTCCAGCATACTTTTGGTCTTTTCTCATTAGTCTCCTCTGCCTATTCTACCCTTCTTCAGTCCTATTCTCTGCTTTGTCCCTTGACCATGCCATGCCCTCTCCTGCCTCTTCTCCGACTGGAACACCCCCTCCCCTGCCCCGCTGAATTCCTACCCACCCTTTAAAGGCCAAACTCAAATGCCACCTGGTCTTTGTAGCCATCCCCATTCCCAGTTTAACAAAGCACTTGGTCTGTACCTCTTTCTTATGTAAACTTTACAATTCCCCTAGTGATCCTTCGGAACACTGGTGCTCCAGAGGCTCCCAAGAAAACCTCTTGTGAATTTTCTCTCAAAGGTTAAATTACAGATGAGGTGAGGAATACAGGGTGTCGGTTTTCAAGTTCTGAAGTACAGCTGTGTGGTAGAGGGACAAGCCTTGATTTTCTTGGCCTCAAGAGTAGAACTTGGAACAAGTGGAAGGAGCAAAGGGTAAGGATGCAAATAAGGGACAACCAGGCTTGTAGAATTCCCTTGTCTCCAAAAATGTTCCTCAACTGCAGATTAGTTATGGTTTCCTTATTAGGAAATATCAGGAAATTTAATAGTTTCCTTATTAGGAGCCCCCTGTACCAATGAAATCAAGGGTCCTACCAACAACAAACACTAACTTCATTCGATCCTTAAACCAACAAACATTTATTAAGCACCAATGTTCAGAAGGATCACTAGGGGAATTACAAAGTTTAGATAAGAAAGAGGTACAGACCAAGTGCTTTGTTAAACTGAGAGTGGGAATGGCTACAAAGACCAGGTGGCATTTGAGTTTGGCCTTTAAAGGATGTCTAGGAATTCAGGGGGGGTGGGGTGGGGTGGGGTGGGGGGGGGTGGGTGTGTGCGCGCGTTCCAGTCAGAGAACAGGCAGGAGAAGGCATGGCATGGTCAAGGGACAAAGTTAAGTAGGACTGAAGAAGGGTAGAATAGGCAAGGAGATCAATGAGAAAAGACCAAAAATATGCTGGAACCAGACTGTGGAAGGCTTTGGATGCCAGGAAAGGAGAACAAGCTTGACCTGCAGGTGAGAGGAAGGTTCTGAGAGTTTCTGAGCAGAGGAATCACAGACTAGATGTACAGACAAAGAAGACTCTTCTGTCAACGGTAGGAAGGATGGATTCAAAGAGGGAGAGAGTCAAAGCAGAAGACCCCTAACGAAATTATTACAGGAGTGTTCAGACCAAAACTCCAAGAGCAGGGAGAAGTCCTGCACTGTGTTCTGCCACGTGAACTTGGCGCCATTATCTTTATCAGCAGCAGCAGTCTGCTGATGCGCTGCTATTGCATAATAGCTTAAATTCTGGCCTTGGAATCACGAAGACTTGGGTTCAGATCCTACCACTGACACTTGCTAGTTATGTGACCACAGGCAAGTAACAAACTCTCAGAGCCTCCTTTTTTCATCTGTAAAATGGAGATGATAATATCTACCCCATACTTGAGGATCAAACGAGATACTTACATAAATTACTTTGGAAACTATATATGCTACATAAATGTAAATCATCATCATCGTTATCTGACAAACATGTGAGTGCCTATTGTATATGCATGGACATATGCTAGTACAGGGAATACAAAAGGAGACAAAACAAAGTCCATACTCCAACCTAATTAGAGAGACAGGACACAACCATGACACTGTTCACAGATAGAATACAGACCCACAGAATATCTGTGTTAAACCCTAAGGGCTATGATAACAGCAACAACAATAACAGTAACAGTAACCTATACTTACATAGCACCTACTGTCTACACGCCAGGCACTCTGCTAAGGCTTCACAAAGATTATCTCACTTAAGCCCCATAACTACCCTGGGAAGCAAGTACTGTTATCACTCTCATTTCACATCTGAGAAAACTAGGCAAACAAAGGTTAAGTGATTTGCCTATAGTCACATAGCCTGTGAGTGTCTGGGGCCAGATTAGAACAGGAAGGTTCCTTATAATGTAGATTTGTAGAACCTCAGAAACCAATGGGTCAAATCCACAGAAAAATGACAATTTCCCGTTCTACAAATCTAGCATAGGGTTATCTTGGCTTTGCTTGAAGAACTACAGGGACAAGAATGCAGGAAATTAAGCTGGGCCTTGAAAGGCTGGGTAACCATAGTAATAATGGTCACTCCCATTTACACAATACTTGAAAGCTTTACAAAATGCTTTCCTCACCACAACCCAGTGACTCAGGTACTGTAAGCTCTTTTCCTCTTTTCACAGAAGAGGAAACTGAGCCTCGGTAAAACAGGGATTCATCCCTAACCGTTCTGATACCAAGTACAGGGCTCCTTTCTACTTCCCTGAACTATTCCTGTCTGGCAAGACATGAGTAGAAAACAATGAAAGGGCTTCTTTGGTTCTTGGATAATAAGTGGGAAGGTTAGCATAAGAAAAGACTGAAAAGGTATACTGGAGCCAGACTGTGCCAGGCCCTGAAGTGCCGAGGCAAGTACAATTAGGTGTCAATACTGCAACAGAGACGATAAATGCACTCAGTAAGTACTTAACCGTGTTCCAGGCACTGTGAAAACTGCTGGGAACCTAAGGACAAATCTGAAACAGTGCCTGCCTTCTAGGAGCTTACAAAATAGTGAGGGAAGGCAACATATACATACAGGCCCATGCAAAATCGATACACAATTACTTGGGAGGCACAGCAGGAGCATGGAAGGGGGACTGAGAAAGGGTTCCTGTAGAAAAGGTGGTGCTTGAGCTGAGCTGTGAAGGATGCTAGGAATTCTAAAAGGCAGAGGGGAGCAGGTTTAGAAGCTGGGTCCGTGGCCTTACTAGAATGGAAACAGTATGTGCAGATTTAAGATTCAAGTCTTCTGTGGTCACTTCTCTTTCAGAGCATCTTTCTCTCTGTCTGATTAAGATAAAATGCCTTGTTCTGGGCATCCAGTTCTAGATACCTCTCTTCTCTTGGGAGATGAAGTAGTTGGTAGTATTATAGTTCCTTACTACTGCCCTGTGGATGCAATATATAGAAAGTCATTCTTCTGGTGGGCAGAAGAATAAATCAATCTTTGTCTCTGTCTTCCTTCTTCCCATCACTCCCTCCTTTTCTCCTCTTTCTCCCTCTCCCTTCTCATCCCCTCTAAGAGAGTGTGCATGTCTTTGTCTTAAAATATATCAATAAGGTAACTGTTGAATGTTGAGTCCTTTTTAGAAATAAACCCAGGTGGGTTCTTACGAAATAAAATGGCAATTCAATTGTCTCATCTTATAATGCACTATAACACAGATCAGGGGTATTTGAGAGTGACCCTTGAGAACCTCCCCTCCCAGTACCACCTTTTGTATAGGAAATGTGTACACTTAGTCTCTGGATTGGCCTGTTCACTACAATCAGTTCCCACAGTAAAAGGTCTAGGTTTTCTGAGAAGGACTACTACCACAAGGTTACATACAAATGCTCAGGGTCCTAGAGTACTGCTGTCATGGGGAACTATACTACCCCTACTGGTAACTATAGCTGGTGAACCCCTGCTGATGAATTTTAGTTTACGCTCATGGTAATGACTCTGTTAGATCTTAAAACATAATCATTTACTTAGCAATAAGGCAAGAGAAATGATAATAATAGCACATGTACCCATAGATCTAGTCATTACATGAATTTATCACAATCTACACATAAACCCAGGTGGCACTCTCCTACTAATACACTCGATATCTATGGGGATGAGTGGACACATTCTTATAGGAACCTGGCAGAGAAGCGCACGAGGGAAGAAAACTCATATGCTTGGGGGAAATCAAAACTGGATTGCAGGCTTTGATGTCATTGGTATATTCAGGAACCTTGGCACCATACTTCTCTGCTGACTGCTTATCTGTTGGTCCCCCAAAATTCTTTTGTCTCCTCAAACACATGTTCTTTCAACTTAAAATCACCCCTAAAGAGCATTTAGAAAGTTTTAATTCTTAATCTGAACAGTAGTTCCTTTGAGCCAAAGAACTGCAAAACTCATCAGTCTGGTTAGCATTGGGCTATACAGACCAGACCAACCGGTTCTTCATTTGTCCAGATGCTGCACTGTGCAATCAGATATAAGCAAAATAACTCAAGTCCATTTCCTGGGCAAAGCAAATGAGCCTAGCCAGCTCTTTTTAAACAGCAAAGCAGCAGCAGTGCCTGTCTTTCCTATTTCTGCTTTTCCCTCTCAAATCAAAGGGGACAGAAAAGAGAAGCATGTAATTCTGAGAGGCTTCACCTCCCTGAAGCTCTAGGTGGTGATGAAGGGCATTAGATGCAACTATAGTCTTCAAGTAGCCAATCAAGAACTAGTAGCCAAAAATTCCTTGTCTGCCAATTACTCTTGCTGTGGATATCTTCAAATAGCTCCAGCTATTTCTGGCCCCCTAGTGTTCTCTGGCTGTTCTTTAAACAGCCTAAGCTTCCAGTCTCCTGTCTCCTATCTCTTACACAGTTCAATAGTTTAAATCAGACTCTCCCGGCTCTTAGGAGACTATCTTTCACTTAAAAGTGAAATTCACCAAATGCACCAAATTTCCTCTAAAGTTTACAAATTTTCCTGAAGTTTACAGACATGACTTTGTATACGTATTTGCTTTTCTTTCTTGCATGGTCCTTTTATTTTTTTCTTTGAAAACTGCTGCCAACAATTGACTTGTTCACAAACGATGAGTCACTTTTGACTCTCCATTCTTCCCTCACGCCATATACCAATCAGTTGTTGTCTTTCCCTCCATCTCAATCTCTCTCCCCCAAAGCTATGTGAAGTCTATGTGGTCTCATGTCATGGTAACTCCAATTAGGCCAAGGAGAGGTAATTTATTGTTATAATTTCAAAAAAGAATACTGTATCTCAGATCTTTAGGGTTATTGTTAAGCATTCTATTTTCACTATAAAGAAATCATTTCTGATAGACTGGTATGTCTGTATTGATGTAGGAATTTCCCCAGTGGTCTGTTTAATAGTCCCCACAAGCACCCATTTCTAAAGCAACATTGTATGCTTATTTAATGGAATTCAGACTACCAGGTATCCACTGGCCATTGCTGAAAAAAGATATTTAAGTAAAGAGTCTTAACCCTTAACAGATCTGGGATTTTGACTTATTAACAGTTTCTGGTGGGAAAAATGTAGGTATAAGGTTTATTAAATATATCCCCCTCTTTTAGACTCTGTAGCAGATTGGTGGGAAAATGTGGGCAGAGCCTCCCTAAAAGTATATGTGCTCTTATGTTCATAACATATAACTGGTGGATAAAACTGGGCAATCTAATTAACCTAGAGAATGCTTTCCTATGTCCCTGAATGCTGTTCACCATTATTCGGGATAGCAGGTATGTCCAAAAGCAGGCTTTAAACTAGTCTGAGCAAACTCAGGGCTAAGATTGTGGTTCCAAAGCTTCACTTGTCTAATAGTAGAGGGAAAAACCAGGGAAGAGTTAATAGCCTTAGAGCCCCCCAAAACAGAGAAAAGTCTTTTCCTAAACCTGGTGTTGAGCCAAAATCTAGCTGTGCCCAACTCACATGTCTACAGAGAACATACTCTCAGGAGAGAAATGATAATCTTCACAAGTGCATGGTACAGGTTTCAAAGGATATCTCTTTAGCAGAGCTTCAAAAGTCCAAATAGTCTCACGTGTTAATGGTATATATTACTAGGGAAGTCAAGAGGATGGAAAAAGGCCAGCATGAGGACAAGTAGGCAGGCTTGGAAGGGTAGATAGTAAGTATCAAGAAAAGTAAGAAAAAAAAAAAGCCTTGCTTACATTAAAGCCTCCCCAAGCAGAACCACAAAATTTTCCTAAGTGTTCTATTTACTCATCTGTGAAACAATATCCACCAAATGGACTAAAGGTGCAGAAAACTGTAATGCCATCACACATCAACCCTTCCTCATATTTCACTGAAAAAATTGAGGCTGTCCTCCTAGAATTCCCTCTTCTTCCCTCCTCCTCATCTCACATCACCCAGATACCTCCTAACACAATCCCCTCCTTCACTCCTGTCTCACATAGTAAAGTGGACCTTCTCTTCTCCTTACCAAGGCAAACCCCGCAATGTGCACAAGAGAACCCGTTTCATCTCATCTTCTCCTGCAGGGTGCCCCTTCCAACATCCAGACTCTCTCGTTAATCTCCAATCTCTCCCTAGTTGCTTCCCTACTGCCTACAAACTGAGGCACACAGTCAAGCTTTGGCATTCTATAATTGCAGGATTATGAATGCAAACTCCTAAAAGGTAGGGACCATTTCTTTTTTTGTCTTTGTATCCCCAACACCTAACTCAGTGCTTTTCACACAGTAAGTGCTTAATAAATGCTTTTTAAATTGAATTAACTGACGTCAATAGGTTGTGACCACCAATAAAAATGTTAAGTCTCATTTATGCACTATCAGAAAATCAGAGAATATTAGAGCCAGAAGGGACCTTGCATCAGAATGTCAAAGTGGGACAGAAAGGGATGAGAAGGGATTTCTAAAAATCATCTAGTCTAATCTCCTCATTTTAGAAATGAAGACACTGAGGAAATAACTTGTACAAAGTCACACAGTTGGTCCATCCAGCTTGAATACTTCCCATTCCATGCATTTATGATTCTTGACTCTTTGCCAACAAGTGATTCAGCTAGAAAAAACATGGCTTACCTCAGCCGGGAGGAGCAGGTGCTTGTACCTGCCAATGCCATGGGTGGGCTTGGACCTGTAGGGCCGGCTTATGCTCAGTAAAATGCTTCCTTAAAGAGAAAAAAGAAGTCAGACTAGTTTTGAAGCTCTTTTATAGAGAGGCGGTTCTTAGAGTCACACAGTCAGAAACTCTTTGAGGCGGAAGAGATCACAGACCATCTAGTCTAAAAACTTTACAGAGAAAGACAAGGACAACTAGAGAAAGACATTTTGCTTAAGGTCATACAAGTTAATGGCAGAGCCAGGATTAGGAATCCAGGGCCCTTTGACTTTTATCCCAATATTCTTTCTGGTTCACTAGAATCAGGTGAGTTACTTGGCCTCTGATTTTTGAGGGGGTTTTTGTAGCTTGAGTCCATGGTGGGTTTCTGGTCTTGGCTCTGCCTCTCATTAGCTATACAGGCTTAGAAAGCCTATTGTTTTTCACTTCAATCATTTGTTAAGCAGCATCTGGATGCAGATTATTCCATATCTAGGCTACTTTCCTTACATGTATACCGAGGAACTAACCAAGAAGATCACTGTGGTCTATGCCAGCCTTAGTGGTCCATTTACTGTTCGCTTGACATGAAATACTCCTCTCCTACAACTGACTTCTGCACGTTCTTGAATCTTCTGTATATCTTTCCACTAAACAACACTTCATTTCTACTCTACCTAGCAAATCAGAAGATTCCAATCGACTTTAGTCCTATGGGAGAAGGTGCCAAAACTGCATAAACAGACAGACAGATGAATAGACAAACGAAAAAATGAAGGACTAACACACTAAGCTGCTGGCAGAAGCACCGAGCTATAAGCAAAAACTGGGAGCAATAGTCAATCAATAAGCTTCTTAAGTACCTACTATGGGTCAGGTATCGTGGTAAGCATTAGAGACACAAAAAGGCAAAACACAGCACTTGTCCTCAGGGAGCTTACAATCTAAATAGAGAAAAAACGGCTGAGAAATGGCAATGCTGAGTTGGGACAGTAGAATAAACAGCAAGGAATGAAGCCAGGACAATAGGAAGCATGAAGGGTGAACTAAAATAGAAAATGTTGGAGATAGTTTGGCATGGTAGCTTAGTAAATGTTTTCTGAACTAAGTTTCAAGAGTTGAGATCTATCATCAGAATTGCAGTTTGCTATTCATAGTATGTGCCCTAGTATAGTATCCTTTTAATGATAAGATAGTGGTTAACCACAGAGTACATATTTTATGTCTTTCTGTCCATTAAAGGGACAAGTCCATTAAGAACAAGTAAATCTGGTACTAAAAATATGGTACTGTGGACAACCCATATTCTGATTACTAACTACTGAGTCTCTAGCCCACTCATCACAGCAATTGATCTCCTAATAAACTTGGATGTCCTCGCTTCATACTTTATGTAGAAAACTGAGGCCGTTTGCCATGAGCATCTTCTTCTCATCTCACTACCCTCTTGACTCCCCCCCCGCCCCATCTTCTTCAATTCATCTATCTCAGGGGTGGGGAACCTGAGGCCTCGAGGCCACATGTGGCCCTCTAGGTCCTCAAATGTGGCCCTCTGACTGCATCCAAACTTCACAGAACTAATAAAGTTTGGATTCAGTCAAAGAGCTGCACTTGAGGGCCACAGATTCCCCATCTCCATCTAACTTATATCCTTTTCTCTCCACTCACACAGCAACTATTATACCTTTAGTCTCTCCCCACTCTAATCCATTCTCCACACAGTGATCCACAGTCTGACCATGTTACTCCCAACCCCACACACACAATAAATATATGTGGCTCCATTTGATATCTAGGATCAAACAGAGATTTCTCTATCTGGCATTTAAAACTCTTCACAAGTCGACCCCATACCTTTCCAGATTTCTTACACACACTCTGCAGTCCAGTAATATTGGTCTTTTCGCTGTTCCTATTACATGGATATCCCATCTCCCATTTTTGTGCTTTTGTACATATATTCCTCATGCCTAAAATGTTCTCTTTTCTCATCTGTGCCTCTTGCAATCCCTGGGTTGCTTCAAGACTCACCTCAAAAGTAAGATTCTATTGATACGAACTTATGCAGAGTGAAGTGAGCAGAACCAGAAGAACATTATACACAGTAACAGCAATATTGTAAGCATGACCAACTGTCTCATCCTTAGCTAGTCTCATCAAGACAATTCCAAAGGACTCATGATGAAAAATGCCATCCACTTCCAAAAAGAGAACTGATAACACTGAGTGCAGAATGAAGCATATTTTTTTCACTTTTTAAATTTTTCTTGTTTTTTTTCCTGCAATGTGGTTAACGTGGAAATGTTTTGCATGACTTCACATGTATAATGGGTATCATATTTCTTGCCTTCTCAATAGGTGGGGGAGAGGGTGGAAGGAGAAAATTAATTTTTTTTTCAAAAAGGTGACCTTCTACATGAAGCCTTTACTGGTATTGTTCCATACCTCCCTCCCTTCCCCCCCTAACACACACTACTAGTGCCTTCTTCAAGGCTACCTTCTATCTGCATTCACAGGAATTTTTTATATACCTATCTCCATACAAGTCTCCCTCATTAGAAAGCAGGTAGAGCCTGTTTCACTTTTCTCTTTGTGTTGCCAGCTTTTGGCACAGTGCCTGAAATACAGGAGGCACTTTAAAAATGCTTATTAACTGGTTGATTTATTTATTCATTCATTCATTCAAAAAATACTGAGTAAGCCCTTGTGTTGCTTGGGATCCCCCATGCCTAATAGAAGAGGAAGGCACTGTGACATGGCAGACAGAGAAGTAGTTTGAAGTAAGGAAGACTGAGTTCAAGAGATGCTTCTGATATATGTGAGCCATGTGACTCTGGGCAAACCACTTACTCTTTCCATGCCCCAGGCAACTCTTTAAGACCACAAGGGATAGAATAGCTGCTGATCTTCACTGATAGGAGTTTGTTCACCAGAAATTCCCTACAGCAAATGTACTTCTAAGTCTGGGCCAAAAATAAGAAATCAGGAGTGACCTCTAGCAATCTTCCTCTGATACTTACCATAATGAAGAACACTGGAAGGTTCTATCAATGAACCCAAAGCTCTGGCAGCTGTGACCCAGTATTACCACAATCAGGGAGCTAGATCAGTTGAGCTCTGGGTGTAGATATTGTCAATAGTCCAAACAAAGATATCTGCCTTCCTCTCGCTGAAATTTCCCACAGGAAACAGATAAAGGCAGAGAGAGTTCAGGCCTCTGGCTAGTACTTCTAAACTCATCCTTACCCTGTGACTATAGAGCTCTTTATGCCACAGCAATATACTGCTGGAGAGTCTGGAGACCTGAGTCATGTTTGTACACCCTACATGCTTATAGTCCTGTATTATACATATACCTAGGAAAGTCTTGAGTATTGGACTGTGCTGATTGCTGCCTAAGTCTTGTAGACACAACACAGCCAAGGTTAGAAAAACACTGGGTGGGAACAGACTATGTGCTCATTGTCCAAGGACAAACTTAAGTGCAAAAAAGGATCCTCTTTCTTGTGTTGTTTTTTAAAATCATCCCTCAAGTTAGCTATCAGGGGACAAATTCTCTTGACCCTGACTCACAAATCCCATTTACTAAGTTGGGAAATATTTGTAATCTGGGTCAGTGGAAGAAGAACCTAAATGAAGGAACTAATAGATAACTGGAGTAATTATTAAAGGAACAAAGAAACAAAATATCTTGGTACAAATGAAAAGACGCTCAACTTAAAATCTCTGCCATTAGTTATTAAAAACACCCAATCTCCTATTAGTAGCTTTAAGCCACAAAACTAAAAAACCAATCACCAACCATCATGCTTTGTCATGACTGAAGCTGTCTGATCTACTGTTGATATTCCTTGGCAATTAAGCACTTTCAATTGTACTTTGGGGCAATTCCTGTAATTACGGCAACTGGTTAATTAAGAAGTTGGTTCAAATCATTGTTAAATTAACCAATTTTTCCCCCTGAAATGGAAGGCTTTGGTCAATTTACCAGTGGTTAAACCATTTAATTAGTCAATTGTTTTAATTATAGAACTTACAAGGTTTTAAAACCCTCTGACTGCCAATGAGTTCAACTGATTTATTTTTCTTCTTTGCCTTGTTCTGCATCATTAAATTGGGTCTCCTGCTGCCACATTAACATAAGCCTCTTGAGAAAAGTGACAGCACTTTCCCCTAAATGAAGACACTAAACTCCAGGGTTTCAAACAGAAGCTTGGAAAATCTTTCAATTAGCACATTTTTAAGGAAATAATCATGTATTTTCTCCTCAATTTGAGGGCAGGATGACAGAGTACCTTTCAACACATCAGATTAGATTAGCATACAGTGTCTCTGATTACTAAACTAAAAGAAAAAGTGCTCAATCCAGAAAATGGGGGAAAGACAACTATTTATATTATTTTAATCTCATTTTTCTCATCCTTTTTTTTTCTTGAGGAGTTCAGAGACAAATCATCTGAGGACAAGTCACCATCTTCTTACTATTCTTTTTTTTACGAAATGATCTGTGGACTATTGTATAAGCTGATAAAATGACTGGTTTTTACAACAAAGAGCACTGGGATGTTAAGCTCCTCTCTTGTAGACTCATGAAAAGCATTCTGGAGCTGAGAAAACAAGAGAGATGATATATGAGCTCCAATTTTTCAACATTATGAAAGCACTAATTCTCCCGGAATCAGTCAATTATAAACATTTATTAAGCACCTTCTCATTCTAGCAATGCTGTGAATTGTAGCTGTCCCTCAATACAACCATATACCTCTATAATCTCTATTTCAAAAAGTCTCAAAGCAGTTTCTTAAAAATATTACCCAAAAAAGTTCGTTTGAAAATTTTTGTGAACTCTTTTGTTTCGAAGTAGTATATTAGAGTACTTAAAAGACACTTTTATACCCTTTAGTACAATACCAGATTTAAGTAAAATCAGACAATTCCTTCAAATGTTATCCCATAACAGAGAGACAGGCAAAGAAGAAAATACCAAGCACTCAAATTGTCACATAGACTTTGTCAGGTTAATCAAACTACTTCCTGGACCAGTTGAGAAATCAGGGCATTTATTTTAAACCCATTGATTCTTCCTGAACAGTCAATCATGAAAGGGGTCCTAGTGTGGTATATTCAGTCATTTATTCATTAAAAAACATTTTCTGAGTGCCTATTACAGACAATGAAAGTGAAAACCCGGTGTCCTATAAAAGAGCCAGAGATTTTGTAGGGCAGGGAAAGCCCTCGGAATTTATAAATTTAGTTCAAAAAAGGCCCAAAACACAGAATGTCAGGTTTGCAAGAGACCTCAGAACCTAGAACAAATTGTCAAAACTAGAAGGTGCCACAAGAACAGTCAATATTGACCTAAAGGGGACCTTACAGACTGCCTAATCAGTACAACTTCCTTATTTTACAGGAGAGGAAACTCATAGGAAAGTCATTTGCTTACAGCTGTTCACTGGTAAAGCTAGGACTAAAACCCAGATCTCATGACTCCCTGAAGCTAGTGCCCTTTCAACTACTACAATGCCTCTGTATTAGAGCATTATGCTGCACTTCTGGCCAAGACAACTACCTGAACAGAGGCAGACCACCCAGTTCCTACATACCTACTCCAGCAAAAACCTGACTTTCAAACCAGACCAAATAAAGAGCAATAAATCCAATGAGAAACTATAGTAAGTAATTCCTTCCACCTCAGAATTAAACAAAACATCAGCCAGAAAGTCACAGCCAGTAGGAATGCCCCAGGAAATAAGCTAACAGCCTATCAACACAGGCCAGAGACATGCAGTCTGTGATGCTCTGCGTCCAGAGGCGGAGAGAGCAGAGGAGGCTCCTTAAAAAGCCCTGGGGTAGAGACCTTGTAAGATCTCTGGAGCAGCAATGACGAGTGCTACATGGCAGCATTTAGATTAGAATAGCCTAGAGATCCAGGGGCTCCAGAGATGCCACAGAAGGACCTAAAGATCAAGCACTTTGAACCCCAAAAATTCTAGTGGAGTCTAACCCTAGGAAGTGGAGTTCATCCACAGAACCCAGAGCCAAAATCCCACCCACAGAGTAGAGCCTGGCCCTGGCACAAAGACCCATTTTAGGACTTAAGGTTGGAGAAATGAGTGAATCAAAGAAAACACCCACCAGTATCAAAAATTATTGTAGACCCAGAGATCTCTCAAAAGAAGGAAAATGCAACTCCAACATAAGTGCAAACAGAGACTCAAAGGAAAAAAAAAAGGGATTTTCCACAAGGAATATGTGAATAGGAGAAATAAAGCAAGATTTTTTAAAAAATGAAATAAAAGCTCTAGAGGAAAGAATCAGAAGGCTAATAAACAGCTTAAAAGAGAAAAGTGGTAAGTTTTACCAAGACTCACTGAATGTAGCAATTATCATACACTTTTTGAAAGAAGCAGTCAGCATGAGGCAGAGAGCTATAGTTGCATGAACAATCCTCTTTTTGTGTTTTGCTCTGTGTATGGAAATGTTCTTTTTGTGGTGCTTAAATTCAGAATAAAAAAAAAAGCTTTTGAAAAATAATATTTTGCTTCTGGAAGGTGGGAACATCTTCTGAGCTATTTTTCCAAAACATATGCTTTGTATTATTCTAGGCAAGGTAATCATGGAAGACTAGAAGTACAGTTTTAGTTATTTAAGGAAAAGTTGCTCACCTGCAGAACAACTGGGATTCTCTCCTCTCAGTGGGAACCTAAAGAAAAACAATGTTGAAAATGATGAGTTGATCACATTTCACCTATAAGTAGCTAAATCCCAACATTTTTAACAAAAGACCAGTTGTACAATGGAAAAGACCTTCTCTACCAAAGCAATGCATATATCAAAGGTGGTCAAAGTATTTTCCCCTGTGGTATGGACAATTGTTAAGCCATCTCTCTGTACAAATGGATATTTAACCCAAATTTTTTTTTTTTCTGATACAGGTCAGAGAGCCAAGTTATATACAGGATTAATACAAATATACAAAAGAGGCCAAAAGTTATGAACAGTTTTGAACAAAAGAATTTCAAACTATTAATATGTAAGATTATTCCAAATCATCAATATTAAGAAAAATGCATGCCCAAACAACTCTATCATCATTCCCCAATTGATAAGTGATCAAAAGATATGAACAGGCAATTTTCAGAAGAAATCAAAGCTATCTATAGTCATATAAAAAAATGCTCTAAATAACTACTGACTAGAGAAATGCAAATTCAAACAACTCTGAGCTACCACCTCACACCTATCAGATTTGTCAATATGACAGAAAAGGAAAATGACAAACGTTAGAAAAGATATGGAAAAATTAGGACAATAATGCACTGTTAGTGGAGTTGTGAACTGATCCAACCATTCTGGAGGGCAATTTGGAACTATGCCCAAAGAGCTATAAAATTGTGCATACCTTTTCATCCAGCAATACCACTACTAGGTCTATATCCCAAAGAGATTTTCAAAAAAAGGACTTATAGGTACAAAAAAATATTTATATCAGGTCTTTTTGCAGTGCCAAAGAACTGGAAATTGAGGGTATGCCCATCAATTAGGGAAGGACTGAACAAGTTGTGGTATATGATTGTGATACAATACTACTGTGCTGTAAGAAGTGACGAGAAGGATACTTTCAGGAAAGCCTGGAAAGACTTAAATGAATGAATGTGAAGTAAAATGTGTAGAACCAGGAGAACATTGTACATACACAGTAACAGAAATACTCTACAGTAATAAACTGAGAATGACTTAGCTTTTCTCAGCAATAGAATAATCTAAGACAATTTTGGAGGACTTATGATGAAAAATGCTATCCACTTCCAGAGAAAGACCTGATATAGTCTGAATGCAGACTGACGCATATTATTTTTTACTTTATTTTTCTTGGTGGTTTTTTTGCTCTATGTTTTCTTTTACAACGGGACTAATATAGAAATATGTTTTGCATGACTGCATATGTATAACCTATGTCAAATTACTTGCCTTCTCAATGAGGGGAGAGGGGAGGAAGAGAATATGGAACTTAAAAATTAAAAAATGAATGTTAAAAATTGTTTTTACACGTAATTAAAAAAAATAAAATATTTAAAAATAAATTTTAAAAACCACAACTCTACCATCTACACTAAGAGATCGAAGGGCTTGGAATACGATATTCTGGAGGTCAATGGAGCTAGGATTAAAACCAAGAATCACCTACCCAGCAAAACTGAGTATCATGCTCCAAGGCAAAATATGGACTTTTAATAAAATAGAGGACTT
>CM053622.1:711896557-711913478 GCA_028646595.1 Phalanger gymnotis
GTGTAAATTAATTCAATGCCAAGTTATACATGGAAGTTATATGGGATTCCATGCCTGCTTGGGGAGGGAGGGGGAGAAGGGAGGGAAGAAAATCTGGAACTCAAAATTATGTAGAACTGTTTGTTGCAAACTAAAAAAAAAAATTAATTAAAAAAAAGATCATTGGTTAAAAAAAAGCTTTTTTACAAACAAAATATATGCAAGGTAAGTTGGAAACCATCTGAGAAAGAAGACACTAGCTTTAAGGGGACCTGAAAAAAGCTTCTTTCAGAAGGTGGAATTGGAGCTGAGATTTAAATGAAGCCAGGGAAGCCAGGAGGCTGAGACAAAGAGGGAGAGCATTCCAAACATAAGGGATAGCCAGTGAAAATGAACAGAGTCCAGAGATGGAGTGTCTTGTGTGAGGAACACCAAAGAGGCTAGTGTCAACGGATCACAGAGCACATGGAAAAGAGTAAGTGTAAAAAGACAGGAAAGGTAGGAAGGGACAGGGTAGAAAGAATTTAAAGGACAAACAGAACATTTTATATCTGATCCTGGCAATGACAGGGAGCCATGGGAGTGACTGATGGGGGAGGCAGGGAGGCAAAGAGGACATGGTCAGACTTGCTATTCAGGAACATCACTTTGACAGCTAAGTAGAAGATGGGCTGGGGCAGAGGGACTTGGGGCAGGGAGAGCAACCAGCAGGCCACTGCAATAGTCAAGGCATGAGATGATGAGGATCTGTACCAGGTACTATCACAGAAGAGTGATGATAGTTCACAAAAGAGAAGGGGGCATACATAAAAGAGGTTGTGAAAGTTGAAATGATCAAAATTTGTCACTGATTGGATATGGAGGTGAGAGTGAGGAGCTGAAGATACCATCTAAGCTGTGAACCTGGGTAACTGGGAAAATGGCAGTACTCTCGAAAGTAAAAGGGAAGTTTGGAAGATGGAAGAGTTTGGGGGAAAGATGAATTCAGTTTTTCAGGCATGTTGAATTCAAGATGTTTATGGGCCATATAGTTTGAGATGTTTAATAGGCAGATGGAGATATGAGACTGGAGGTTGATAAAGAGGTCAGCGTAAAGGTTATGGCTCAATAAATAGATCTGAGAATCATCTGTCCAGAGATAATAATTTAAATCATGAGAACTGATGAGATCACCAAGGGAAATGGCATAGAGGGAGAAGAGGGCCAGGCAAGAGCCTTGGAAGACCCTTACATTTAGGTATCAGGCTGATTAGTCTAGTTTGACTGAAAGGTAAGGAATATGAGGGAAGTATGAACTAAGTCTGGAAAGGTAAGTTAGACCCAGATTGTGGATTTTCTCAAATGCCGTGTTGAGTAGCTTGTATCTCTTATGGGTGCCAAAAGATGGGAATAGTTAATATCTGAGGGGTTGTGAGAAGTCAAGGATACTGACAAATTGCTGGTAGAACTGTGAATTGGTACAACCATTCTAGAAAGTGATGTGGAATTATGCAAATGAAGTGCCTAAAACATCCATCCTATTTGACCTTGCAGTTACATTGCCTGGCATAAACCAAGGAGGGCACTACCAAAACGAAAGGCTCCACATACACCAAAATACTGATAGCAGAACTTTTTGGTAGCAGAGATCTAGAAACAAAATGGATGCTGATTGACTGGGGAAGAGTAGACAAACCATGGTATGCAAATGTAATGGAATATTATTGTGCTGTAGGATAAGAATGACAAGATGAATACAGAAAAACACATAAAAACTTACATGGACTAATGCAAAGTCAAGTAAGCAGAACTAGGGAAATTACATACATACATACATACATACACACACATACATAGATACATATGTAGGGAGTGACTATAACAATGACAGGAAAACAACCAAACACAAAAATGAAACTGAATATTTAGAAATAATAAAGATAGAGCTTAGCTGTAAAAAAAGGTGAGGGGTCTTTAGTATAAGCACTGCCTATCACATATTTTTTCGATACGTTGATCAGTTTTGCTGATTTTTTCGTCTTTTTCCTTTTTAGAAAATAATTTTGTTATAAAGGATGGACTCAGAAAGAAGGTGGGATACAGGGAGAAATCTGAGTAATATAAAAACCAAAGACTTCAATAAAAATATTGTTTTAAAAGAAAGGAAGGTGGGAAAGGATGGGTGAGCTAAAAGCATCTGCAACGGCTCATAACAGGAGACTGGAATTAAAATCCTCAAAAGAACCAGACCTCTGGCTTCTGTCTCCTCTAAGCATCTGGTCTGGATAGAATCCCAGAAATGACGTCGATGCCAACAGCTTACCTGGACCACTCGTTCATGGGTGGTGAGAACTGAATCCAGGAACATCTTGTTGCTTTGCTCCTGCATCTGCAATACTTCCATGGTCTTGGTGGGCAGAGCATAGCTGCAGAAACAGTTCCAGTCATCAAAAGATTGACGTGGCCACTTAGTAACTGCACACATTTCTTTAATTGACCTGGTTCACTCACTGAAATAATGTAATGATAATGCTAATAGCTCCCATTCCCATGGCACTTCATAGTTTTGAAAGGCCTTTCCTAACAACATCTGGTGAAGTAGGTGGTGAAAATATTATGATCCTCATTTTACAAAGGGGAAAAAAAAGGCTCAGAGGGGTTCCTGGAATCTCAGAGTTGGAGGGGACTTCCAAAGTCACCTAGCCCAAGCGTTGTGTCAACAAGAATACAAGAATTCATTCTGTTACGTCTAGGACAAGATATCGACCAACCCCTGCTTAAAGACTGTGAGGGAAGAACCACCTGAGGCAGCCCAGGCTCCCTCTGGACAGCTCCATGTGGGGATGACTTTCCTCATAGAAAGCTGAAATGTACTCCCCTACAGCTTTCACCTACTGCCTCTGGTTTTGCCACCTGAAGCCAAGCAGGACAAGTCTCATTACTCTTCCACCAAACAGCTCTTCAAATACTTGAAGACAACCACTATGTCGCCAACATGCTGGGGTCTTTTTCTACATCTCCTGACATCATATAGGCACCAGTGGGTGTGAGGGCTATCCACTGATCATCCCTTCCCTTGATCTTGACATATTATCAGTCTACCTCTCTTCAGGTCATTTATCTCTGATTGAATTCAGCAAGCAGTTACTGAGTGTATACTACGAACAAGGCATTGTGTGGGGTGTTGGGGATACAGAGAGAAGAATGAAACGATTCTGTTCTCAAGACACCTACATTATATTGGACAATACTCTTCAAGGTGCTTCTCCTGCACAGTGATAATATGCTGCAGCCCACTCACACCCACTATGAGCTTTCCTCACTGCCAACAATAAAGGGATCTGCAATCTTAATTCCTCAATAACCGTGCTATTCAATGACTCATACACATAGAGTACCACTAAAAGCATAACAATGTTCAGAAGATGGGCCTTTGTTTCAGGGAGAAGTTTGGAGTCATTAAGAGCACCACATAATGTTAATCTAACTATTCTCCCCGTCCTGTTCAATTCTCCTCCTTCTACATATGGGAAAACTGAGGTCCTGAAATATAAGAGAGGACAGTCTCATACTAAAATCTCTGAGTCCTAAAGGGGCCATGATTTCAGTGAGGCTGGATAAATAACATGCTTGCTCGGATGAATAACTTTGGAACACATCCTCTCCGAGAGAAGCCAAGCTTTTCCAGGGATGAAGTCAACCTCCTCAAGATCCCACCTTATTATCAATTACAACACTAGAGCAGTCCTATAGATCATCTGTTCTTCATGTTCACTAACTTAAAACTTAATGGGGTTAAACTAACTTAAAGAGGAAGAGATATTTCTTAATAGTTCAAATTCTTTATTTTCATACCTGACTCAAGTGAGTAGGGTAGTGGAAAGAGCATTGGCCTTGCAGTCAGAAAACCTAGCTTCGAATCCAAGCTCTGTCTCTTGCTAGTGTATTCAAGGCAGCTGACAACCTAAGTCTCAGTTTCCCTATCCATAATGAGGATAACAATGCTCATGCTATCAACCACATAGACACGAAGGACCAAATGTGATAATTTATGTAAAAGAACTTTGCAAACCATAAGGTACTACAAAAAAAAATCAGCTCACCTCCTTATCATCATTATTATTGAGGATGAGAGAACAACTGTTTATCGGAAGACATAAAACTAGGGAAAGTCTTGGATATGAGATAAGGTGGAAGAAAACCAACTGATTAAGTATCATCTGACCTAATCAAAACCAAATATAATGCTAACATCTGTGCGTCATTTCCCACCAAAAGCTCTCTTGGATAACTGCCTAGGTAACTCCTGTGAAGGAAAGTCTGTGGATTTATGTCCATGCCAGAGTGAGTCAGAAAACCCTGTGCAAAGTGGGGGCCCACCTGGCACAGGGCATCCCACACAGTGCCTACCTTTCCTCCACTTTAATGGAGTAGTCGTTGCAAAACTTGTGAATATACTTGGCGTAGTTCTCCACCAGGGTCATGTCATAAGCTGTCAGGTGAACATTTAATACTCCATAAGTGTAATCTGTCCCACGGGAAATTGGCTTCATCTCACTCTTCCCTATTTTCTTCTTGGGCTTAAGGAAATGACAAGTGAAAAAGAAAATATCTTGGCATTAGACAAAAAAATCTACTTGTGACATTTTGGCATCAAAAGGAGAAATTCCACATTTTGAATGCAAGGCCCAGATATGAGACAAACCATGACCTCAAGGAGGCCCTAACAGAGGGAAGGACTAATTTACAAATGACAATGATACACAGGAAAATGAGATAAGTACAAAGCAGTTCAGGCAAGTGCTATATGAATATATACTGAATGTATCTATATAAACATATTATACATAAAATATATAATACATATCTATGTATCTATATAGATATCTATATAAGTATGTATGTAGATATACAGATATATCTATATCTATCTATGGGACTTCAGATGATAGAGAAGCAACAGAGGTATCAGAGAAAGCTTCATGGAGGAGGTGAAGCAAGAACTGGGCCTTGAAGCAAGGAGGATTTTCAATGGAACTCCTTGGAGGGGGGGGCGGGGAATGACTCCATTTTAGGTATGGGGGATAACATGAGCAAAGGCAAAAAGACAACAAAGACAAGAGAGGAGAATATAAAAACAAAGGACAGCTAGTGGTCTGCTTTGTTTTAAATGTGCTATATGTGAAGAGCAATTAATAAGGAAGTTTTGTAAGTCTTGAGTATGTCTTATTCAATCTCAGAAAAATCAATTAGTATTATAGTAAAAAAGTTAGTAAAACTTACATACCCTTTGGCTCAGTAATACCATTCACTAATAGTCACAGACTCCAAGGAAGTCAAAAATAGAGGAAAGATCTCACCTTTACATGCCAAAATATACAGCAGTACTTTTTGTGGGAGCAAAGAAATGAAAACTATGTGGGTGCCAATCAAGAAGGGAATGCATAAAAACTGTTGTATGTGAATATATTGTAATATTACTGCCTTTTATCTGCTCTGTAGCTCTGTATCTGTATACTCCATATCTCTGTATCTGTACACTTTGTACCTGATCTGTATCTCTCTGTATCTCTGTATCTGTACACTATATCTACTCCCCTGCCTGTTTTTTTTTTTCAAAACCATGAAGCAAGATGCCTCCATGGTTGGTAACCTCCGGCATCTACCCCACCCCTGCTTTCCAGCCTTTTTGTGTGTTGTCTCTCCACCCCACCCCCATTAGATTGTAAGCTCAAGGGTAGGAACTGTCCCTTTATTAACTGTATCCCCAGTGCTTAGCACAGTGGCACATAGTAGATGCTTAATAAATGTTTACTGGATTGGATTAGATTAATCCTGGAGGCAAAAGCGAGCCCTATGAAGTTGACTGAATCGAATGGGGGGGTTGGGGAGGGCGCCCTCAGTGTACAGCAGGAGAAATGACACAGACCTATGATTTAGGATGATCAATATGACATCTGGGTAGAGGATGAACTGAAGTGGGGAGAGACTTTGAGACAATGTGACCAACCAGTGAACTATTGGAATAGTCTAGGAGTCAGGTGATGGGAGCCTGTAAAAAGGTAGTAGTAGTATCATGGGAGAGGAGAAATGTTACAAAGGAGAAATGACAGGACTGGTAGGGGAAGGGAGGAGAGTGAGAAGTAGAATATGACATGAGGCTATAAGGTCGGGCGACTGGAAAGATGATGATACCCTACACAGTAATAAGGAAGAATGGAAGAGGGGAGAGTTTAGGGGAAAAGTTAATGAGTTTAGTTTTGAGCATGGTAAGACCTAGTTTGAAATGTCCAATAAGCAGCTGGAGATGAAAAACAGGAGGTCCTACCAAGGTAGAAAGGCTTCAGTCATGTTTGTTAGTCAAAGATCACCCTAGTTAGGCTCAGAGATACTAAAGGATCACCAGAGGCTGGCCAACAGGAAATGGCCACTACAACTCTGGTGTAACGAGAAAGGCACCGGCTGAAAAAGTAGGACACCTTGGCCCAATTTCTGGTTCCAGCATTAAGGCTCTGTGTCACCTTAAGCAAGTCATTCCACCTCTCTAGGTCTTAGTTCCATTACCTGTAAAATTAGAGGAGATGGACTAAATCAGGAGTTCTTAACCTGAGGTCGATGAACTTAAAAAAAAATTTCGATAAGTATATTTCTATATAAATGGCTTCTTTTATAATCCAATGTATTTTATCTTTCATGCTTTTAAAAACATTCCTCTGAGAAGGGGTCCACAGGCTCTGCTGACTCAACAATCTCTGATTTCCCCTCCAACACATGCATCTGAGGACAGGCCATGGTCTTTGCTGATGGAGGTACTGAACTAAGTGTCCTAAAAGGTCCCTTCCAGTTCTTAAACCTATAAGCCTAAAACCCACAGTGATGACATTATGGACCTTTCAAATGACTTATGAGTTTAATTGTAAATAAAAATGAAATCAATTAAAATTAATTCATAAATAAACTTAAGAAAAATGACTACACACATAGAGCACACACACACATTCACAGCTTAATCTTTATAACCTATCTCTCAAGAATAGACTTTAGAACAGACAGGATTAGGACCCAAAAAGTCAGGGCTGAGAGGGGCCTTAAAACATAAAATACAGGACATAAAAGTTGGAAGAGAACTAAGAACATAAAATCCAAAATGTTCAGAACTTTAAGGGACATTAAAGGTCATTAAGCTTAGCCCCATGGAGGAGGAACATGAGCTCCTGAGAAGTTAGATGATTTCTCTAAAATCATGCTACGACAGCTAGTGGCAGAGGCAGGTGTCCTAGGGCTGAATCCCATCCTTCTCTAGCTCCAACACATCCTGCCAGAACCTCAAAGACAAGAACATCTGCCTTGAGAAATGAATGAGGCTTATACCTAACTTGCTAGCATTTGTAGTGTGAGACAGAAGGCAATGTTTGGAAACCACAATAATTCACCTTTATCTAAAACTTAATAGTTCATGTCCATTCTCATTGGATCCTTACAATAAAACTATAAGAGAGTTATGCCGGTATTACTTTTCTTTTGTTTAAAAATGAAGAAGCTTCAGTTCAGGACGAGAAGTGACTTCTCCAAGGTCACGTAGCCATTAAGTGACAGAGCAAGATCTGGGCCCTGTGCTTCTGACTCTAGTTCTCTACATCATGTCACCTCTCTAAAAGGCACAGGTACTGCCCAAGTCTGCAGATTTTTACCTTGGCTGAATCAACAAATAGACTTTGTACCACATAGGCAGTGCTGCAGTCAGAGCTGTAAAGAATGCTAAAGCCCCAGGCCCTTGGGAGAGGGTCGCTGCTGAGATTTTCCAGCAGAGAGGAGAGGAGGCTCGTGGGCTGGGCAGAGACATAGCAAGGGCCAAGGAAATGCCACTGGCTTTTTGAAGTACTACCATCATCAGAGAACAAAGCCAGAAAACAGACTGCAGCCTTGGCCAGGACACCCAATAGGCTCAACAACGATGGCAACGCTCTGGCCAAGGTCCATCTGGACAGACTAGTTCATGCCAACCTTAGTGGTATGTACCTAGAAAACACGATTTCTCTGGGCACAATGCTACTGAGGCACTTACCTAGAGTCTGTAGCTTCCGAATACCTAGTAGGATGCTTTGCACACAGCAGGTGCTTATTAATAAAGGTCTGTTGAATGAAGAGATGTATCTTTCCTGCACTTTGGTGAAAAAAGGTATTTGCCATTGCCCATACATATCCCTCCCCTCCTGTCCACAATGCTTATGCCTGCTGTCCTCTTCCTTCCACCCTCACTCCTGAATTCATCCCCTCACTACCTTATATGGAAGTAACTTTCTTCCCCATCGCAACTCCCGAGGTACTTTGTCTTTTACATGCCTGACCCCTTCCCGCTGAAGCAGCTGTGTAATACATCGTTCCTGTCTACCACTGTGTCTTACTTTACGATTATAGCTATTTGTGCATATGTTAATTGCTTCTCAGTCACTGGTGGCCAAGATTATATATTCATTCAACAAGCATTTATAAGTATTATGCCAGGATCTAGAAGAAATATAAAGTTTAGATAAGATACAACAGCCTCTGCCTTCATGGAACTTAATAGTCTGGCAGGAGGATAAGACATTAATGTGGATAACTCTAACATGTATTATGTGATAAATGTATTAGGGAGGAGCAGACAAAGTGCTATGTAACACCTGAGGCAGAATAGCTGTCCTAGCCTGGGATATGAGTGAAGGCTTGTTTCATGGAGGAAGTGCTGACTGATTTAGGCTGTAAAGATCAATACGGGTCAGAGCAGAGAAAGGGAGTAATAAGACTCTAAGCAGAGAGAAAGGCACGAAGAGGGGAAAACATATGTCAAGGGGATAATCATGAAGTTCATCTGGGCTGACTCTTTTATGCATTAATTTTATATCTAAAATCTAACTATTTTTAATAATTTTATATTTATTTTAAGATATAATTTATATTTATATTTAATCAAAACCCATTAATTTTATATATTTAAAATCAGAATTGTGCTTCACAATCACAGTAGGGCAGACAAGATCTTTGCTGCACAGAAAACAAGGGCAGGGAACAATAATATATGTCCCAGACATACCTTTGCTCATACCATTTGCTATACCTAAAGTACTCTACATATACTTCAAGAACTTTTGAGTTCACCAGTAGAGGTCCTCTTTCCACCAATATTTAGAAATCCTTTAGGAAAGAGCCTTCATGAATTACTATAGCCAAAAAAAAAATCATTGCAGTCAGTATTTAAAAAATGTTTGTTGAATTAAATTGAGACTGTTATACTAACCATGCAGATGTATTTTTTCCCACCAACAGGGTCAGATTCTGAAGACTGGACTATGCTGAATACACTCGAATAGCCTAGGTCGTAACATGGAGGTAGCGTCATCCTGCCTAACTCCTCACTTATCAACACAGACATTATATTATATAAGCCAGTGACTCCAAAAGAGACAATCCTTCAGAATTTTTGGTGCCCAAGACCTTAGGGAGACCACACAGCCTGATACACAAGCTTTCCCTATTGAGAAGGACAATATAGGGGAACATAAACACAGACTCCGTGTTTTCCAAAGAAAAGCTACTGGAATAACCATATTCCGCAAGGCACCTAGTCCCCTTGTTCTCCCTCCGACCAATATACATTCCACCAGCCAAGGAATAAGGGCAAATTCAGAAACAACAGCCCAGAGGTTCAGGCAGTCACAACTCAACTGAAACTGCTCTGTCTAAAATGACCATCTGCTGGTCTTTTCTCAGTTGTCATCTTTCTTGACATTTCTGCTGGATTTCACAGTTAAGCACCCTTTCCTCCTGAATATTCTTTCCTCTCAGGGTGTACAAGACACTACTGTCTCCTAGCTCTCCTCTTACCTGTCTGCCAGCTCCTTTTCCATCTCCTTTGCTTGAACATGTTCCCCAAGGTTCTGTCCTACACGCTCTTCCTTTCTCTCTCTACACTCCCTCTCAAGGTAACCTCATCTGCTCCCATGAGTTTAATTAATGAGGAAAACTCACAGATATATAGATACAGAGACAGAGATACACACACACACACACACACACACACACACACACATATAGAGATACAAATACACAGATATATACACCAACACATGTACACATACATACACAGATACATACATACATATGTGTGTGTTTACATAGTTCCAGTCTCTCCCTGACACCCTAGAGACTTCTCAAATTCAACACACCAAAACTGAACTCATTTTCTTTCCCTCAAAACATTCCTCTGTTCCCTGTTTCTGTTGAATTCACCACCATCTTGCCAGTCTTCCATGTTTGCAACCCAAGTGTTATCCTCAACTTCTCCCTCTCCCACACCTCATGTGATCTAAGCAGTTGCCAAATATTGCCACTTCACCTCTACAATAGCTCTTAACATCCAGCCCTCTCACATCTGACCCTTTCTCTTGTCTCAGACAGGCCCTCATCACCTCCAGCACAGATTATGACAACAACTTCCTAGTTGATCTTCTTGCCTCGAGGTCCACCCTCCACACAACTGTTAGTAATTTTTCCTAAACAAGCAGATGTGACCATGTCACTACCCTATTCAATAAATTCCATAGGCTCCCTATTCCTTCTGGGATAATCTACAAACTCCTCTGTTTAGCCTTTAAAGGCCTTCACAACCTGGCCCTAACTTATCTTTCCAAGCTCACTGAACACTACTTCCCCTTCCTGCACTTTGCAATCCATGCAAACTGACCTGCTCTCTGCAGGTAACATGTGACACTTCAGTGGACATCACCTGCGATGAATTCATCCTTACTTTGGACTCAGAGGGTGCCCTCTTTCTTCAAGATTCAATTAAATCACCACTTTCTACATGGAGTCTTTCCTGATCACTCCCAATTGCTAGAGCTCTTCCTCTCAAACTACCTTGTATTTGTTTTGTATTTATTTGCATTTATTTTATTTAGATTTATTCTCACTACTTACGTACTTGCTGTCCTCCTTGTTAGAATATAAGCTCTTTACAAAAATTATTTAAATCTCTATATAGATATTGATAGATATTTATTTCTGCATCTCATAATAACTGTGATGATAATGAGAATAATAACTGGCACTGTGTTAAGCACTTTACAATGTACAAGGTAGATGCTGTTATTATCCTGATTTTATAGTTGAGGATACTAAGGCAAACAGGGCTAAGTGACTTACCCAGGTGCCATACCTAGTAAGTGTCTGAGGCGAAGGTTGAACTGAGGTCTTCCTGACAGGCACAGGCCCAGGCCCAGGCCCAGGCCCAGGGTTCTACTCACTGTGCCCCCATAGCTGTCTCTTGGCTACAGGATTTATATAGTGCTTTAAGGTCTGCAAGCTCTTGACATGTTATCTCACAAAAATCCTGTGAGGCAGGTGTTATTATCACCATGATATAGATGAGGAAACTGAGGCTGCCAGAGCTGAAGTGATGTGCCCAGGGTCACATAGGAAGTATCAGTCTTCCCGATTCCAAGTCCCACACTTTCTCTACTGTACCACCTCGCTATCTAATACAGTGCCTAGACATGGAATATGCTTAATAAATGCTTATTTACTGACTGGTTGATAACTGGGCTTAATAAATACTGAATGAATGAAGAGTCTCAAAAAAGGAGAGAAGCTGATGCCATAGACCATTTGCTTTCTTCCTGACCTGACTCCCTCATTAAGGCTACAAACATTCTCATTCCTAATGACTAGGCCAGAAAAATAGTTAGTGAGGATGTCGTTTCCCTCTGTTTTCCATTCACTTTTGCTTTCCCTTTCCCTTCTTTCCCAGTCAACTAGACCCCACTGTGGGGGAGGAGCAGGTGGAAAGAGTAACATCACTGCTCATGCCACTTAGACAAGTAAGAAGTCATTGACACCAATTCTTCTGGTACGATGGAAGACCAGCACACCTTGCCATCTGTCCTGCCACCACTTCCTAAGGTCCTCTAGGCTTCACTATCCTCCAGATCCCAGGGCACTGCCATATGAATTGCTGATGCCCCTAAAACACTCCTGAGCCTGGCCATCCACACAGCCGTGAACGCTTATAACTTCCAGGTCTTTCTATCTGTCCTACAGTTGAATTTTTATTTTTTTATTTTTTGAGATTTTTTATTTTTAGTTCACCACACTCAGTTCTACATAACTTTGAGTTCCAGATTGACGACACGGAATCTGATATATCTTCTACATATAACTTTGCACTGGACTTATTTACACACTAGTCAGGTTGTGAAGAAGAATTATGACCAATGGAATGAATCATGAGAAAGAAGAAACAGAACCAAAAAACAAAAACAAAAGAGAAAAAAAATGGGAAAAAAAAGGCAAGCATAAAGTGTGCCTCAATCTGCATTCAGACTCCATGGTTATTTCTCTGGATGTAGATAGCATTCTCCATTGTGAGTCCTTTGGAGTTGTCTTTGCACCTTGTGTTGCTGAGAGGAGTAAAGTCTATCAGGGTTAGTCATCACAGAATCCATGTATCTGTGGTTGTGTATAGTGTTCTCCTGGTTTTGCTCTGCTCACTCAGCATTATTTCATGTGGGTTTTTCCAGGTTGTTATAAAGTCCGTATCATCCTCATTTCTTACAGCACAATAGTATTCCATTACCTTCATATACCACAACTTGTTCAGCCATCCCCCAATTGATGGGCATACCCTTGATTCCTAATTCTTTGCTACTACAAAAAGAGCCGCTATAAATATTTTTGTACATATGGGTCCTTTTCCCACTTGTGTGATCTCTTTGGGATACAACCCTAGAAGTGGTATTGCTGGGTCAAAGGGTATGAACATTTTTATAGACCTTTGGGCATAGTTCCAAATTGCTCTCCAGAATGGCTGGATCACTGCACAATTCCACCAGCAATATAATAATGTACCAATTTTCCCACATCCTCTCCAGCATTTATCATTTTCCTGTTTTGTCATTTTAGCCAATCTGACAGAAGAGATGTGGTACCTAAGAGTTGTTTTGATTTGCATTTCTCTAATCAGTAGTGATTTTGAGCATTTTTTCATATGCCTATAGATATCTTTTAATTTCTTCCTCTGAAAACTGCCTGTTCATATCCTTTGACCATTTCTCAATTGGGGAATGACTTGTATTTCTATAAATTTGGCACAGTTCCCTTTATATTTTAGAGATGAGGCCTTTATCAGAGACATACAGTTGAATTCTTATGTGTTGTCACCCCACCCTCCGATCCCCCCAATTACAGCATGGCTCCTTGAAGAGCAAGGACTGTATTAATTTTTCTATTTATATCCCCAGTAGTTAGCACACTGCTTTGCACATAGTAAATACTTAAATGTTTTTCACTGTAGCAGCAAGCATCCTGGCACACGCTGGATGGTCTGCTAGCACAGGTTTTTTGATCTGCTTTCTTAAAGGAAAGGCAACTTGAAGGAGTCAACAATTTTACTTTAATCAAATATATACATATATGTATATATATATATATATATATATTCAGGGGAAAATGTCAGCTTCAAGGGAAAAGGTCAGTTCATATATATATGTATATATACATATATATGTGTGTATATAGTGTATATATACACACACATATATATGTATATATATAGTGTATATATACACTGAGAAGTGTATATACATATATATATATATATATACACTTCTCAGAGCCAGAAGGCATCACAACCTTCACGACTCAGTATCTAATTAGCTTAATACCAAAAGGCATGAAAGCCTTCCTACAAGAAAGCTTCCCAGTAAGCAAGTCTCCCCCTATGCAAGCTCCTCCCCCAATGAGCTCTATGTGACTCAGATAAATCACAGCTGTGATTGAATACATGTGGTCACAAAGGTCTATTAAGAGATGGGGAAGATCTTCCTATTCCATTAACATTACATACAATTATTCATTCATTTATTCCTTTGTCTGTTTGTTCATGCATATCTGAAATCCTCCACCAGGGCTTTCCACAACCTAGACAAGTTCCACCTTTTCAGCTTTATCCGTAATGTTCTTGCATTCCAGCCAAACTGGACAACTCTACATTTTCTATACAAGTCTCATACAGTCCAACTTCCATGTAGTAGTTGCTCATGGTTTTGGCTAGAACCAATCATTCAACAAGCATTTCTTTAGTTTCAGGCACTGTGCTAAGCACTGAGGACACAACAAAAAGCAAAAACAATCTTTCAAGGAGGTTACATTCTAATGGGCCACTTCACTCTACCCACTGCTGGCCTCTTTTTTAAAAATAAATTTTATTTTATTTTTATATCTGCATTTCCTCTTCACCCCCTCCCACCCCAGTGCCACAATTGGGAAAACAAAACACCTGTTAAAACATGTATAGTCAAGCAAAATAAGTCCCCTCACTGGCCACATCAAAAAAAAAAAAAATCTCGATCTGCAGAATCTATCAGCTCTCCATCTGGAGGAGGGCAGTATGCTTCATCTTGAATCCTTTGAAACTGTGCTTGGTCACTGTGTTGATCAGAGTTCCCAAGCCTTTCAGAGTTGTTTGTCTTTACGATATTGCTGTATGAATTGTTCTGGTTCTGCTCACTTCACTCTACATCAGTTCATACAAATCCTAGCCACAGTTTAAGCCCAGATCATAAACCATCATTGATTAAGCCAATTAGTCACAACTGGAGGGGTCTTATTAGCACTTTATCTGGCATCTCTCTGAAGCACTTATCAAATGTAATTTAGCAAAAGTTATTTGTGTCCATGTCTATCATTCTAATAGACAGTAAGCTCCATAACAACAGGGACCACGTCTTAACTGAATTTTGTATCTTCTCCAGGACCCAATATAGAGCTCTGCACACAAGATATTTGCTAAGGTTTTTTTTATCTTTAACATTCCATGTGAAGACGTAAGAGGAGGTGAGTTAGAGCAGAAAGAGCACAGGAGTTAGGGGAAGTACTCATATGTCTGAGTCTTACTTCTGCCATTCACTAACCATGTGACCAGTATGTACCTTCTCCACCTCAGTTTCCTCATCTCAAAAATGAGGGGAATGAAAGAAATGGCTCTTGAAATCCTATTTGCTCTAGATCTCTAACTTATGATCCTATAATAATCAACCATGGGACTGATATGTCCTGCTTTAGGCTCAGCTTTACAGACACTGGCCACAGAGACAAAATATCTTCTGACTGGTATGCTGAAATGTACGCTGATGCAGTAATCATAGCCTAAACAATAATAATACACTTCAATTTACATTCCAGGACAGAAACAGCTGTGAGGTACCTAAATATTCTATAATTAAGGTTTGGGAGATTATAACTCAGTGTCACACTCTACACAAAGCTCCACACACAGGAAGCTAATTTCCGAGGAAGGCAGAACACAAGTACAAATGTGCTGCTCCCTGTGTCATCACAAGACACCAGGTTAAATTAGGCAAGAGCGTTTCACAGATTTGTAGAATGTTAGTTCTCAACGCAACCTTAAATGTTACCTACTCTACCATATATTGATAAGATAAGGAAAAAGATTCAGAGAGGGAAAGTAGTTTGCTGAAAGTCACACAGCAACTGGAGGATCTGAGAAGTAAACACCAGTCTATTAACTGCTAGCTCACTGCCCTTCTATGTTGCCAGGCTGCCATCATAAGCACTGGTTACTAGAAGAGCAAAAGCAGAGTAGAATGCAAAAGAAATAAAAAATATTGTCCTTGCCCTTAAGACCAATCTATTTTAGGAAACAGCATATACAGAATCGCTATCTAGAATGCACCCCAGAGAGCATCTATTCCAACTTCTCATGCAGGGTAGAAATGCCCTCAGTAGTTTCCCTCTTATAGTCCATGACCCTTACTCTGAATTTACTTTCCAACCACACAGTCTTGATCCTATGGTTGACAGTTCAACTATCAACTATCCTCTACCCTTGAATCTTTCCCCTACCCCTTGCCTATGGCCATTTATACTTAACCCAATTCTGGTTTACCACGCTGACCCAGCTTTTCTTCTATCTGTATATTGCCAGGGAAAATCAAAAGCTGACTTTAAAAACTTTCTCACTTGGCCTGTTGTATATCCCTTCTTTGTAGTCAAATGTCTGCAAAGTGTTATCTACATTCACTTCCATTTACTAATCTTCTGCTTACTCCTCAACCCTCAGGAATCCAGGTTCCAATCTCACACTGGGCTGGAATGTACTTTCAATCAAATGCAATTCTTTCCCCTACCTTTTTTTTTTTTTTTTGCAAAGGTGGTGAACTGAGTGTAGAACCACGGTTATACTATTGGACTTAGTTGATGTGTTGGTTACGTTTGATAAACTGCCTTATTTTCTTCGTGTTCTTTATTTAGTCTTTGGTCAAAGGATGGTTCTCTGGGAACAGGAGGTAGAATGGGTAAATTTGGTGATGAATGCGATATGGAAACAAAAGATTCCAATACAATTTTTTTTTTAAACAGAAAGAAAACTATACTCTTCAATGTTACCAATAACCTTCAATGGTCTTTTCTCAGGCCACTTTATACTTGACTTCTACAGCATTTGACACTGCAGATAAATAGGTCACTCTTCTGGAAACTCTTTCCTATCCACTCAGCTTCTTCCATGATCCTACCTTCTCTTGGTTCTCCTGCCTAGGTGACTATTCCTTCTCAATCTGCTTTGCTAGATCATCACCCATCTCCCACACATCAAGTGTGGTTGTTGCCTGAGGTTCTGTATTGGTCCTCTCTCTACTTATGTTTCTTTTCTCCAGTGACCTCCTCAGCTCCCATGTGTTTAATTATCATTTTGTAGTACACACACACACACACACACACAAATATTCTTGTGAATTCACTGGTGCGGTGAATTCCCAATAGAAATACACTTCATTGGGGGGTGGAGCCAAGATGGCGGCTGGGAAGCAGTGACTGGCGTGAGCTCCCCACCAAATCCCTCCAAAAACCTATAAAACAATGGCTCTGAACCAATTCTAGAGCTGCAGAACCCACAAAGTGGCAGAGGGAA
>CM053622.1:711913978-711945127 GCA_028646595.1 Phalanger gymnotis
TCCCTCTGCCACTTTGTGGGTTCTGCAGTTCTAGAATTGGTTCAGAGCCATTTTTTTATAGGTTTTTGGAGGGACTTGGTGGGGAGCTCATGCCAGTTACTGCTTTCCAGTCGCCATCTTGGCTCCGCCCCCCACAGTAGAATCTTATATTCACTGCACCTACCAGTTAACTGGATCATTATCAAGTTAAGAACCACTGTAAAAAATATTTGTAAAAGTTTTTCTGTGCTTTTCTTGTATTTTTCATTAATATCTTCAATATAAATATAAAAGATTTCCACAAAGATTTTGTAAAGATGAGAAAGTAGGGAAACCCATTCACTAATTCCTTTGTTTGGCTAGGTTTCATGGCCCATTGGTTCTCCTCTTATCTAGTTGCTCCTTGTTCTTCTTTGTTGGATCTTCCTCCAGACAGTCAGCAAGCATTTATTAAGCCTTTACTACATACAGGTACTTTGCTAAGTGCTGGGGATAGAAAGAAAGGCCAAAATGCTGTTCCTGCCCTCACAATCTAAAGAGGGAAACATTTGAATATAAGATACCTACAGAGTAAATGGAAGATAATTTCAGACAGGAAAGCACTGGCAACTCAGGAGGATCAGGAAAGGCTTCCTGAACAAGTTTGGATTTAACATAAGCCTTAAAGGTAGCCAGGAAAGCTCAGGGCAGAGGTGACTAAAAAGAGCACTGGAGAACGACCTTTCAGTACAAAAACATGGAGTCGAAAAGATGGTAGGCCAGTGTTGCTGAATCATAGAGCTCATGGAGGGGAGTAAAGTGTAAGAAGGTTGGGAAGTTAGGAAGGGGCCAGGTTATGAAGAGCTTTAAATGCCTAAAAGAGGGTTTTATATTCATCCTAGAAGTAATAAGGAGCCACTGGAGTTTATCGGTATGAAAGGGTGATGTGGTTAGACCTATGCTTTAGGAAAGTCAGTTTGCAGATGAGTGGAACATGGATCAGAGAGAGACTGGTATGCCAACTCAACTAGAGGACTACTGCAAAAGTCCACTCAAGAGGTAATGAGAGACTGAATAAGGATTGTGGCTCTGACAGTAGAGATAATAAGATGTAATGGAGAGATTTTGTGAAGGTAGAAACAAGATTTGGTAACAGATTGGCTATATGGAGTGAATGTGACTGAGAAAATGAGCATGACACCAATATTTTGAGCCTAGGTGGATGTCTTCAGCAGCAATCAGAATGTTTGGAAGAGGAGAGGGTTTCAAAGGAAAGAAAATGAATTCCATTTTGGATATAGCAAGCTTGAGATGTCTTTGAGACATTTGGTTTAAGATGTCCAAAAGCCATCTGGTGATGTGAAACTGGAGCTCAGGAGATAGGATTGGGTTAGATAAATAGATCTGAGAAGCATCTGCATAGAAATGATAATTGAACCCATGGAAGATAAGCTTCCCAAGGGGGATAGTATAGGAAGAGAAGCAGATGGGGTCCAGGATAGGCCCTTGGGGGACACCCTTGGTTAGTAGACATGATATGATTAAGAAACCAGCAAAAGAGAGTGAGTAGTATCAAACTCAGGAAGGAAAACTAGGAGAGAATAGTGTCAAGAAAACCCAGAGAGGAAAGAGAATCCAGAAGAAAAAGATGAGCAACAGGGTCAAATGCTGCGCATAGTCAAGGATGGGGATTGAGAAAAGGTCATTAGATTTGGCAATTAAGAAATCACTGGTAACTTTGGAGAAGAGAAATTACAAATAGATTAGAATCCCTTGAGAGGAAGTAGGAGCATGGAATGGCTTTCTCAAGGACTATAATGAGGATGATAGGATCACGGGAAGGTTTTTATTTTTTAGGATGGGGGAGACATGGCAGTATTTGTAGGAAACAGGAAAGGAACCAATGTGTATGGACAGATTAAAGATAAGAGAGAGTGAGAATGATAGTAGGGGAAATTTCCCGGCAAAGATGGGATAGGTTAGGATCTTGCTTTGGCAAGAGTGTCACCTCCTCATCCAAGAAAAGTGAAGGAGATAATGGGGAAATATATCTAGATGATGAGAGGTAAAGGCAGGTAAAAGAGGGATCTCAAGGCAAATGGCTTCAACTTTCTTTGGTGAAGTATGAGGTAAAGTCTTCAGTTGAGAGGGTATGGGGCAGGGGGTTACTCTGGGACACTGGAGGAGAAAAAAAATTTGGAGAAGTGAGATAGTGAATTGATTTCAGAAGAGCAGAATCATTGCCTTGGGGTAGTGATTAGATAAATTTGTAGCAGACTCAGTTGGTATGGGTCTCTCCTCCAAACAAGAATCTGGAGAAAAGCATCAAGTCACTGCACCATTTTGAGAACTAGACCACTGTTACAAAACTTATAAGGGAATACCAGTGAGAACAAGGTCAGCGTTTTTCATTCTAAACCTTGTTGGGAGATGTAACAACAATCTGCTGGCAGCTACTGTGGCTGTGTAAAACCAATAACAACTAGCACACAGAAGGCCTGCTAACACAGGTTCTTTGATCTGCTTTTCTAAAGAAAATGACTTTAAGGGGTTAACAATTTCACTTTAATCTAACATACAAATATCATTCACTTAGTTCAGAAGGAAAAGCCAGCACCCTGAACTTCAAAACAAATACAAATAGAAACTGCAAACATCAACAGACAGATGTTGTCCGATTCAAATCTCAATTCATAGCTACTAGGGTTTAACAAAGTGCCAACATCTGGGTTTACAAGCATGCCCCACCCCTACTCTTAACGGCTGCCCACAGAGTCTCTTTAAGTCGCATATCACACTTCCAAGAGAGTGAGAGCCCCAGAAGTCGAACACCAACCTCAGATCTTATATATTGGTCTTAGGGTTCTGGGGGACTTTATTACCTCAGTGCTAGAAGCACTCAAACCTAAAGAATAGTGAAAAGTCCCATTTTGCTGGCCATTGCATTTGAAAGGCAAGACTCATCAAAGTTACCTAACTACCTTGGCATTCCAAAGGAGAAGACAACCGAAGTCCTGCCCTGATTACCATTACACTGTCATATTGCTGAGAAACACTCCAAGACAAAAAGATCCCATTTTACCTGCCCCATTCAAACAAAGGCCAGAATCATTAAAGGAACTTAAGAGAACAGCAAAAAGCCTCATCCTGACTACTGATACAGGAGTATAGGAAAGAAGCAGCAGCAACTACTGGGAATGACATAATGGCGAGAACTAAATGGGATATTATTGTCTGAATAGCAGTCACCTATTGGAATATTTTCTTCACCAAATGGCACTTTGTTATTGTTTTCTCAACTTGTCTTTAATTTTCAGGGCTTCCCCATCTTGCTCTTGGGCCTACAGCCAACAATCTTCACATCTCAGGCAAAGGGTTGAATTAGATTCATCCAGCAGATGCGATGAAAGGAGCCCTGGCCAGAAAGCCAGGACAACTGGGTTCAAGTACTGGCTCTGACCTTGACTCACAGTGGTCCAGTCACTTCCCCTCTCTGGGCTTCAAATTCTGCCTCTCTTTAGTGAAGAATCTGAGCTAGATAATTTCTTATGGCTTCTTTCCACTTGTAAAGTCTATATCCTAAGGTTTCTTCCAGTTATAGAATCATTAGAGTTGGAAGTGACTGTCAATCTGTATGTTTGGTTAAAGGAGGCAAACAGACTTGGTGATATAAAAATTCATATAGTTTATTCCCTTAAAGTTAACTTGTACACAATCATGGAGCTAGACAAAGTCTGATTGCCTGAACAAAGAAATAAGATAGCTTATATACCTTTTTCTTTAACAGACTCAGCATACCTGCATTACTTCACTTTTATGATCCCCATGTATGTTTAACCAGGATACAAGAAAAGGATTTTCCTTAATGGAATAGGTTGTAAACACAAAAGTCAAGATAGTTGACAAAGTGTCAATTGGAATTATAACCCAGGATCTCTGTGTTTAATTTACCACTAACATTCCATAACATAGTATATGCCTATAAAATATTAAGATAAGAAAAAGTCACATTATTTAGGATAATGTCTGGGGTTAAGGTCTCATCCTTAATGGCTAATAGAGAAAAGAATGTTCTTAAGTCAGCCGGATCTGGCCTTGTTGACACAGGAAGGGGTATTCTCTGGGTAAACTTGGAGAACAAAGAAGCTTAGGTCCAGGCTCTTCTAGTTTGATCATTAATTCAGACCCTGGCCCTTACTGAAATGACATTAATGATCATCATGACCTTGGAGGCCATTTAGTTAAAACTATATTATGGATAAGGAAATAATGACCAAAAAGAGGTTAAGTCACTTGTTCAAGGACACTTATGTATTAAGTGGCAGAGATGGAATGGAGCCCGAGTCCTCTGAGTCCAAATTCAGCATTCTTTCTATTCTAGCATGCTAGCAGGCTCTGATATCCTATGTCCTAAAATCTCTTTCAGATCTGACATTGTTTTTTTTAATGTTCCTTCTCTATTATAGGTTCTTTGTTATGATATGTGTTCTTAGGCCCCCTCAAGCTCTAACATTCCAGATTTTTTATTCTAAGGTTCTCTATGACTTTGCCAGGGTTCAGTAAGATGCAGCACATCTCTGAAGAATGAAGATTTTTTTCAGGACACCCTGACAAGATGAATGAGGACGGTGGACTTCCATGTGTTGCTCCTAATATAATAGTTCACCTTTATATAATGCTTTACAATTTACAAAGGTACTTTCTTCTGACTGCTGGGCATCAGAGGACTCAAGATGCAAGAGGCATAGGAAAGGGGGCTTTAAAGTTTATTTTTTCTTTCTATAGGAGGAAAGAGTAATGTTTTCCCCTAGAACCAAAAACTACAGGTCACATTCCAAAGATGACTACAGCTCTAATTGCCCATATTCCTGAAGTCAGCAGCCCTAGAGATCAGCTTGGCCAGTTTACCTTGGAGGATAATGACGGTAAGGGGGAAGGGAAGGTATCACCTTACTCATCAATTAAAGCATATTGTAAGTGCTGCTCTATACTGAGCCCACTGGAAAATCCCCAGTAAGTACTAAAAGCCAAGATTACAGCTCTCTCCTAAACTGAGCAGATAAGTAACCATCTCTTAGAGAATATTCTCTACCTACTCTGACTTCAAAAAACAGCCATCTCATAGTGTTCAGCTGCGGTGTGGGCCACCAAGAGAAGCCACAACCAAACCCTGAGAGTTTTTGGCACCCTTAGCTTCTATCATCATGTAGGAGAGAGGGAGACTTTTACCTCTGGGGTCATTCCCATAGCCCTAGACAAGATGTAGGCTGGGGGTAAGAGGCAGTTTGGTGAGGTTCTGCAGGGCAGTGGGACATGATGTGGGTGATTAATGTCAAGGAATTGAGCAGATAATCTTAAATATATCTTAAATCATAGAATCCTAGACTGTCAGAGTGGGAAGAAGTTTGAGATGAGGAAAAAGTCACAAGATCAGAGGTATACTACTGTAGGGACCTAGGAAAGGATTAATAGTCTCAACAAGGAAATAGTTGAAAATACGCGCAGAATGCACAGAATGATAAAATTGTCACAAGATTAGCTACCTCTGGGTGGGACCTGACCTCCAGGTGGGGTCTGCTTCTACAGATAAGAAGAAGGGCGTCGGGATGTCCGGACCCAGGAACTGATAAGGTCTGGACCCCAGGAACTGACAAGAACGGAATGCTAACTATGCATTAATTGCCTCTTCGTTTCTGTACCCTAATTACCTCTTTGCTTCTGTACCCTATAAAACCTGCCTTAAACCTGGAGTCGGGGTCTTCATCATTAGGATGGAGGCCCTGGCATGCCAGTAATAAAAGAGTTCTATGTGATTGCCTAATCCTGTTGTCCCTGGTCTCTTTCCATTCCCAAGCAAACGAATCTAACACTACCAGATCATCATTATTATTATATTGATATAATTATATACTTTATAACATAAGTACTGAATATCTGTCTAGAGGCAACTTGGCATAGTGGAGAGGGAAGTGTCGGAAAGACTGTGGGTTCAAGTACTATTATTGACACATGTTGGCTGTGTGACCCTGGATAAATCACTTAACATCTCCAGGCTCTAAGATGCCAACCTTCATTGGCGGAGGGAATTTCCTCCTCCAAGAGTTTCCTGTATTAATGAAATCACAGATCTAGTTCCTATACCTACCCCTATCCCTGTTACTTACACTAGTGTGACTTTTTGAGTCTTTTTCCTTATCTAAGAGGCCAAAATGATCTCTAAAGTCCCTCCTAGCTCTAAATCGAATGACGAATGACGCTATAAAATGCTTTGTAATGGTTAAGAGTTCAATACTTTGTTCAACAACAAAGTGCCTACTACCATTTGTAAAGTACTGTGTTAAGCACTGGAGATAAAAAAACAAAAAGGGAACAGTCCTCAAGGAGTTTACATGCTATTGTCAAACCTTTCAGATTGTTTGAACCCCAATAATACCTAAAACATTCAAGCGGTTTTTGCTCTATGCTAAAAACCCCCCTTTCCTGCCTCAGCAACTTCAAAGACCAGGAGTATCTCTATGGTCTGTGGTGACCCAAAGTCTGGCAGAGAGAGCTGTGGGCTAGAGACATTTGCATCTCTGAGTGACTCTACCTAGTCAATTGATTTGTTTACCTGAGAACTTCCTTTCTTTGATATGAAGATCATAAACTGCAGCTCTGAATTGTTACTTAAACCTTCTCTGCCTCTTGTTCAAGTTAATTAGAACATGGTCATGTGCAAGTTAGCTTAAAGAGAATAAATCTATACTAATTTTTATTTCACCTAGTCTGTTTGTCTCCTTTAACCAAACTCTCAGGTTGACACTATATACATGTGTGCTATTGTTACTATCACTCTAAACCTCCCTCCCCTCACAATACTGAGCACACAGGTTTGTACAACAGATAATCAAGATTCCTAGAAAAGCCTTCCTTTGAACGTTTAGCTCGTCCAATTAGCCTCTCTTGTCTTTCACTACTAAACTTCTTGAAAAAGTTGTCTAAACTGGATGACTCCACTTTTTCATTTGCCCCTTGTAGTTTCTGTTCCCATCACTCTATTAAAATTGCCCTCTTAAAGGTCAACATTGCGTGAGGTAAATAAAATGGGAAGACTTCACAGGGAAGATATGTATAAATATATATCTATACTAAGAAATGTTTAAAAATCAAGAAATAGGGAAACAGGGAAGTGGAAAAATTCTGAGGCTGTGGGCGTCTGATGGCTCAGCCTCTGGGAAAGTTTACCCTGAAACTTTTTGTTCTTCTGGTTCTGGTTTAAAGATTTGCTCAGTAAGAATAGGGTCACTGTAACCTGCTTTCCTTTACTGTAAAAGTACTGTAGAAGAATGGAAAGGGTCTCCCCCTCCCCTTATCCTATTCTCCTTCTTTAGATTTACAGATGTCACCTCAGTTGTAATCATTAACTAAAGGAATAGGAATTGGAGTTTCCGGGCCTCAATTTCCCGGTTCTTTGTCTAGTTTTCCTGCTCAGATTGTAAGCCCGCCTCCCAGCCAATGGTGAGAAGGGTCAGAGGTGGGCGGGAATTCTCTTGTGTTAGGTGTAATTATTGGTGCTTTGCCTCTTGTAAAGCGCCTCCTTTACTAGATTTGTTCTAGCGGAGGATGCCCAATTCTTGAGAATTGAATAAAATTTATTTCTGTTCCCACGCTGAGATGGCTCCTTATTATAAATTTAATTGGTGAAGGTCTTTCATCCCACACAACCATTGACGTCTGAAAGGTCTTTTCTCAATGTTCATCCTTTTTGACCTCTGTAGTATGACACCGTTGACCACCTCCTGTTTAGCTTCTGAGATAACAAATGGTCTTCTGGTTCTCTTCCTAACTCTCTGTTCTTTTTCTTTTCTCATCTTCTTCCTAACTCCTTCATGGGAATGCTGAGGGTTTTTTTCTTGCTTCCTTTCTTTGCCTTTGTCTACCATTCTGCTTTGGCAGTATATTTGTCCCCACAGATTCACTAACTCTACTAATCTACATCAGTGGATTAGTAGTCTTCAGGGCTCCAGACTTTATTTCCAACAGCCTACAGGGCATCCTCTCCTGGACAATCCATTAGCAAGCCAATAGCAACAAAACCAGTGATAACAGCTAGTGTTTATATAGTGCTTTAAGGTTTGCAATAATTAAGTCAATTTCAACATATTGAAAACTGAACTTATTTTCCCCACTAAAAATCCTGACTTCACTACTCATGTCAATTGCCCCACTTTCACCCAGTCATTCATGTTTGCCACCTGAGTTTTTTTTGTCCTTATCCAATCCCTTACCAAATCCTATCAACTCTTCTTCCTATCTAGTGCCATCATCATCACCCTAGTACCAGCCATCATTACCACCTGCCTAGACTATTAGTGCTTCCAGAATTATCTTTGCCATGTACGAATTTGGTCACATCATTCAGGTAGTATAGGAGTGGAAAGAACAGTGATTCTGTTATGGCAATTAGACTTTTTGCTGTTCTCCCCTTTTGGGATGCTAAGACTATCAAGTCTCCCCTTTGTGTGAATTGGTGGGTAACCTTTTGCTGTCTTTGTCTCGGAGTATTTCTCAGAACTGAGGCAATCAGGAATCATTGACTTGTATATGATGTAATGCTGGGGATGCGGAACTTTCACACACCCAGCTTGGGTGAGGTCAGAGACCTCAGGGCTCCAAATAGGATATAACTGAGGGGAGCTTGGTGTTTGACTTTTGGGGCTCACTCATGGAATGAATGTTGAGACTGGCCAAACTGTAACTGCCCGCCCTGGTTTTGATAACCCAGACAGATATTGGTATTTCTCTGGTAACTATGAATTGTGATATGAATCAGACAAGGTCTGTCTGTTGATGTTTGTAATTTTTGTTTGTATTTGCCTTGAAGTTCAGGGGACTGATCTTTTCTCCCGGAACTAAGTGAATAATACAACTATATGTATGTTTGATTTAACTGAGAATGTTAACCCCTTACAGTTGCTTTCCTTAGAAAAGCAGATCAAAGAACCTGTGTTAGCAGGCCTTCTGTGTGCTGGTTGTTGTTGGTCTCACACAGCCACAGTAGCTGCTAGCAGATTGTTGCTACAAAACTCTGGAGCCAGGGGACTTGGGCTCAAAGCTTGCCACAGATTGTAAACTTGGGCAAGTCAATTAACTTTCCAATGCATCAGATTCCTCACTTACAAAGCAAAGGGACTGGGCTAAACCGTCACTCTGGGATAAAATATAAATTCCTTCACTTAGCTTTCTTAAAGCCTTTCACAGCCTGGCCTTACCCTTTCTTTCCAGTCTCGTTGTACATCACCATCTTCTCCCTCAGTCTCCCATCCAGCTGAGTTGATCTTCTCTGTTCATACACAGCACCCCACTGGTACAGGCTGTCCCCCATGTCTGGAATACATTCTCTCCATATCTGTGTGGCATGGAATTGTTTCCCTTCTTCAAAACACGGCTGAAGAATTACCTTCTACATGAAGTTTCTTCAGATGTCTCCGAGTGCTCTCTCGTATTTATCTTCTATTCTATAGATACTTATATGTGTACCAATAGTTTCACTATTAAAATATAAAGTCTTCTTGATTAAGAATAGTTTTATTCTTGGTACTTGTATGCCCAGCACCTAGCCCAGTGCCTAGCACACAGCAAGTACTTCTTGGTTGTTAATTAATGTCGACGAGCATTTATTAAGTACTGTGCTAGTGAAGGCAAAAACATGGTCCCTGGCCTCAAGGAGCTGTCATTTGAATGGGGTAGAATACAAGCAAACAAGTAGCTTCAGAGGGAAGGCACTAGCAGTGGGTGGTACCGGAAAAGGACTCTTGCAGAGAGTAGGATTTGAAATGAGTCTTGAAAGAAGGCAGATAAGCTAGGGGGCAGAAGCAAGGAGGGAGAGTGGGGGTGGGGGTAGCCTGGGGTGACACAGTCAGAAATGTGATTAAGTAAGCTCACTCTGGGAGCTCAGTGGAAAGTGAACTGGGGTAGGGCGAGACTTGCAGCAGGGAGACCAACCAGATTATTACAATAGTCTTGACCAGAAGTGATGAGGGCTTTGTGAGGTGAGAGAAGGTGATATAAATGAGAAAGAGTAGAAATAAGATTTGACAGCAGACTGGTTATGTGGAATAAGTTCAAGATAGGTAAGGGGCTTATGAGCCTGGTTAATGGAGAACTTGACAGTAACAGGGAAGTTTGAACGACAAGAGTTTGGGGAGACAGATGAATTCAGTTTTGGACATACTGAGTTTAAGCTATCTATATAGGACATCCAGTTTCAAGATGTCTAATAGGCAGTTGGCAATATAAGACTGGAGGTCAAGAGAGACCTTAGGGCTGGATAAATATATGTGAGACTCGCTTTCATAGAGATAATAATTAAATCCATGGGAAGTGATGAGATCCCCAAGGGAGACAAAGCATCAAGAATGCCTAGGACAGACCCCTCAGGGGCATTCACATTTATATGACACGGATGAGGAACCAGCAAAGGACAGTGATGTCTGATAGGAGGTGAGAGCAGTGTCAGAAAAACCCTGAAGGGAAAAAGTTCCAAGTGGGTCAAAAGTTGCAGATTGTCAAGAAGTATGAGGATTGGAAGGAAGCCATTAGATTTGGCATTTAAAAGATCATTATCAGTAACTTTGAAGAGAATAGTTTCAATTACTGATGGGAGTCAGAAGCCAGTTGACAGACGATTTAGTGTCAAGTGAGAGGAAAGGAAATGGAGGCATTGGTTGGAGATACATCTATGTTCCTATGATCAAAACCTGTGGCACCCACTTATCTGACAATGTTCAGAATGCTTTGCCTGGCGTTCTAGGCCCTCTAATCTAGAACCGGTCAGTCTACTTTTCTGGCCTTATTTTAGGTTAATCCACCTCATGCACTCCAAACTCCAGCCAAACTGGATAATACTCTGCCTTCTTTAGCATGCCCTGTACTTGCCCATCTCTTCTACATATCTTTAAAAAGCCATCATGGAATCATGAAAACCCTCGATTTAGATTCAGAAACCTGTGTTCAAACCTTAGTTGTCGCCTTGGGCAAATCATTTAACCCCTACCAACATGCTTTCTTTGTAAAATGTTAAGGTTGGATTATATCATATCTAAGGACCTTTCTAGTGCTAAATCCTATGGATGCCCTCCCACACCCTCTTCAAGTGTTGAAGATCTACCTATTATATAAAACCCATTCTAATGCTTCCCTTACCAGGAAGCCTTCCCTGTTCCCCACTTTGTTACTAGCAACAATTTTTTTTCTTCCAAGAATAACAGACAGTATTTTGTTTTATATTCTCTGATGCAATTTTCATGAGATATTGTGTATTTTCCTTATTTGTGCATGGTCTACATGAGGGCAAGCAATCTGATTTAACTACCTATTTTGCATCTTCAGCATCCAACAGTACTTTGTACACCACGGGTACTAAATGATTGTGAAATTAATTAGAATGAATGAAAGATGGAAAATTTATAATCCTCCCATTTTCTGCTTTTCAGATTTGAAAAGAACCAGTAAAATTGGGATTTTGGGTTATGAATTTATTTCTTATTTAAATTTCCAAAGAATGAACATAGTCCTGGGCACAGGGACATGGTATGGGTGAGAGTCTTTAAGAGGCCTCTTTAGCGCATTTCTCCTTCCTCATCTCCCTCTTACTCCCCTAAGTAGTGGATTCTAACCCAGTATCTGCTTAATAAACATTGGTTAATTTGCATTGAATTGAATTGGCTGTTCTGAGTTGTCTTCTCTTTAGGAGCACCCTCCATATGTTCAGATCTTCCCCCAGCACCTTACTGTCATACTGAGTTAGGTAGGTGTTAAGCCTCCTTAGGCTAGTTCTCTGGGTGTTTCAGCCATCAGTGGGGACCTGCTTCTGCTTCCTCTGCAGCTCTTCCAGTCTGTGCTTCTGGTACTGGCTCATGCACTCCCTGAAGGCCTTAACTTGGTCCTGGCACTTCCTCCAGTCTTGGTGTTCAGCCATACAATCTTGCACAGCGTGGTGAGAGGCCATGCAACCTGTTCGTGAGATCATCTGATCCACGGGGTCCTCACTATCTTCATCTGCAGCTGGCTGAGAACGTGTCCAGTTGTGACCTTGAGAAGCAGCAGATGCCATCTTGCTAAGTGAGCCCTGGATGAGACAGAAAGGTACGGCTGTAGACTGTTCAAGCTGGAAAGGACCTTAGGATTCAGGACACAATGTGAGAGATGAGTAAGTCGTGAGGCTCATACAGAGAAAGAGACCCAAGATCACTGAGTGAATCAGTGGCTGAGCCAGGTGGCCTGACTTCCAACACAGGGCTCTTTCTACTCTGTTGATCCCTGATACTATCCATACTATTCCCACAGGTACTTTATTATCTAATGTAACTTGACTGTTCCACTTATTGTCTTGAATGGATGCATTCTCCAAGTGGAAATAAACAATTAATTCATATTCATAAAGCACTTCCAATTGGCAGTCCCATGTGTTATCTCAAAACAGTGTCATGAGATGGGTAGGGAATGGCTTCTTATCCCCATTTTACAGGGGAGGAAACTCAAGGTTTAAAGAAGTAACTTGTTCAAAGTTGCAAATATATTAAGCGATAGAGCCAAGCCAAGAACTCAGATTTCCTGAATTCAAATCTAGTCCTCATCCCACACTGCTTCTCAGCCTTGGACTGGAACTCAGGAGACCTAGGATTGAGTCCCAGTTCCTCCCTCCACAACCGTACTGACTACTCTGCAACCCTCAATACTTCTCCTAGATCCCCAGAACTGGCTTTGGTTACTCATTTCAATACAATTGGTTTCCTTTGTAATTTTATTTTATGTTATGCATTAAAAACAGGCATACATAGGCTTTAATAGACTCTCCATGACCCTGGTCTGGATGCTCTTCTCCCTTCTTGGTGCAGCTACCTGTCTAATCTCTCCTCAGTCCCATCCCCTGGAGAAATACTTCATGGTCCTACATTTGCCCTCTAAGTGTGGATATCTACTAAGGGTCCATCCTGGGCCCTCTTTTCTTTTTTCCCCCTGGTGATCCCTGCTCCTAAGGGTTCAATTACTTTTTTCTATGCAGAAAAATTGATATAGCCGGCCCTAATCTATCCCTTCAACTACAACTCCTCTGTATCTCAAGTTACCTGCTGAATATCTATTAGATGTCCCACCAACATGTCAAACAACACATTCAAGATGCAACTCATCCTTTTTCTTCCTAAACCTGCCCATCATTCCAATTTCTATCTGTTGATACCACACCATTCTCCCGCTCAGATTCCAATGTGGGTTATTATCTTTGAGCTCCTTATTCCTCATCTTCAATCAGCTGCTCAATCCTATAGCACATCCCTCCACAACTCTTGCATTTGTCCACCTCTGTCCACTCTCCTAGTTTAGGCTCTCACCATCTTTTGCCTAGACCATCATAATAGTTTGCTAAATGGTCTCCTGGCTTCTAGTCTCTCTCCGAGAAGGCAAGACAGTTGGCATGAAGTGACTTGCCCAAGGTCACATAACTAGTAAGTGTATCAAATGTCTGAGGCCGGATTTTAACTCAGGTCCTCCTGACTCCAGGTCCGGTGCCTTCATTGCGCCACCTAGCTGCAGCCCCCCCCCTTTTTTTTTAACCAATTCATCTTTTGTGTAGCTGCCAAAAAGGACTTCCTAAGGCTCAAATCTGATTATGTGAATTTGCTGTTCAAAGTGACTTTCATGACTCCTCCTTTCCTCAAGGAGAAAATACAGACTCCTGTGCCTGACACTTTAGGCCCTCCACAATCTGGCTCCAACCTACCTTTCCAACGTTACTGGACATTCCTCCCCTTTGTATATGCTTATGTTCCAGACAAACTAAACCAATGGCTGCTTTGTCCTTCTTTGTAGAGCAAAACCTAGCACAGTGGCTGGCACACAATAAGTCTTTAATTAATGCTTGTTGGTTGATTGATCTGAAACCTGCTTTCTCCTGCCCCTGTACTTGAATAGTCCTCTATGCCTGGAATGTAGTCTCAACTCTTGCCATCATGAAGTAGCTAGGTGGCACAGTGTGGAGAAAGTGGAGGACCTGAAGTCAGGAGTTCACTTTAGTTCAAGTCTGACTTGATGTTACTTAACTTCTATCGGCCTCATTTCTTCAACTGTAAAATGAGGCTTATAATAGCAATTATCTGCCAGGGATGTTGTGAAGATCCTGAGACAATATTATAAAATGCTTAGCATGGTACCTGGCATACAATAGGCACATAATAAATGCTTGCTCCCTTCCCTTCCTACAAAGCTCAGCTCAGGTTCTATTTCCTCCAAAAAGGCCTTCCTTGATTCCAAAACCCCCTTCTCAAATTTTTCTGGGGTGCTTTGTCTAGACCTCACATTGTACTCTGTATCCCTGCATAAGTTGTTTAATTCCCCTCTACTGCACCCCAAGATTATTAATTCCTTGAAAGACTGTTGTTTTTCATTTTTGTACTCCCATAGCCTGGCACTATTTGCTTTGCCCACAGTAAGTGCTTAATAAACATCTTTAGCGAAATTGAGTGACCTCAGGCAAGTCCCTTCCCTGGACCTGCCTCCCTTCAGCAAAATGAGGGGATTGTCCTAGATGGGTTTGTCTAGCTCTCATGTTCTAGCTCCATTAGGCATCCAGTGCAACCTATTTCCTAAGGCAAACGTCCCCCCACCCCACCCCCCTACCCCGCAGTCAGTCATCCATTTTCTGCTGGAACACTTGCCATTGCCTGGGAATCCAGGGCAGCCTGTTCCACTGTGGGGTGGTTCTGATTTTAGGACCTGAGAGAGGAAAGCTGCCTCCTGGTTAAGTTCCACACGTTGCTCCTGGGTCTGTTTCCTTTGTCCTAGAATGACCTTTGAGTAGTTTTTTCTGTTTCTGTCAGGGGCATTTTTTTTTAAACAGATGACTACTGAATTAAATTAGTTATTATTACAAATATAGGCACTTTACAAATACTATGTTACATTTGATTCTCAAAACAACCCTGGGAAGCAGGGGCTATTATTATGTCCATTTTACAGATGAGGAAACTGAAGCAGAGAGGCGAAGTGACTCGCCCAGGGTCACCCAGATGGTAGGTTGGATGTGAAGTCTTGAGATCTTCCCGACTCCAGGCCGTGCTCTATCTATGCACTGTGCCACGTCGCAGCTTGACTTGAAGGGGTGGCAGTAAGAACCCTAGGCTGGAAGACAGGAACCCCGGGTTCTAGTTCCTGCTCGTAGCCTTGGACCCTCGAACAAGGGACTCATCCTCTGAGTTTTACCTGCCCCTTCTATAAAATGAGGTTCGGCTCTAACCTCACAGTGAGCACTTATTAGGAGCTTACCACGTGCCAGGGGACTGTGCGCTATTAGCTGGGAATACAAACACACCCTTGCCCTCTGGGAAGGGGGGGGTGGTCTCTATCACTGGTGAGGGCCTTCTCTGGGCCTCAGTGTCCCACAGGGACCACGGCGGGGGGTGATCTCGACTACCTAAGAGGTGACGGATGATCCCGAGAGGTTTCCTGGACGAAGGGGGCTTGGAAGGATGGAGGGCCCCCGAGGCGGCTCAGCTATGTTACCAACTCCACCCCACACCACCCGCTCCCGCCCACGCCTGCTGCCACCGCGCGTCTCCCTCACCCACCGAGCGAGAACTGGAGAGAAGGGGCGCGGGCTCGCTCCCGTGTCTGCGTCCTCCATGCGCGACCCCGCGCGTTCACCTTACTCCCCGCCTTCCTAGTCCGGATTCCAAGTGCCCGCGAGCCCGCGGACCTCGCGCCTGAGCTGCTCTGCCATTGGCTGATTTCCGGTCCTTGCTCCGCCCCTCTCCACCATTTCCCACCCCTTTCCCTTCCTCCTTTTCTCCTTTCTCTTTCCTTCCTTCCCTCCCTCCTCCTCTTCCTTTTCCTCTCCTCCCTTTCCCCTCCACTCCTTCCGGCCGGCTCATCCACCTCGATCTCCCTCTGAATTTCCGCATCCGGCTCATCGAGGCTCCACTTCCGGCGAAGAAGGGAAGGCAAGAGAAAGGGGCGGGGACAAGATGGCGGCGCCTATGAGGATTCAGAGCGACTGGGCCAAAGCTCTCAGGTGATTTCTCCTCCCGGGCAGGCTCCGCCTTTGCCGAGGGACAGGCCCTAGCCTGATTTGTCCAGAAGACTGCGGGAGTAGGGGTCGGCCCGGACCTTGACCGGAGAGGGTGGGGTTGCGGGTGTGAAAGCCCGCACTTTCGGTTCTCTTGCATCCCACCAGCTTTTAGATATCGCCCATGCGGCTCGTGGGCTGGGCCTGGTCCGGTCCTGGGGAGACTGCACTGACTCAGGCTGACCTCACAAGACTGGGCCGGGCCTGCGTAGTTAGGGCAGAGGCGATGATCCCCAGGAGCCGGCTGGGGTTCGTTGAGACCAGGTCATGCCTGCTAAGCTCCCGTCACTTCCTGACTGCTTCACTGTAACAGACAGATTAGGGGAAAGTTGTAGACACAGTACTCTTGTGTTGTATTTGACGGGGGCAGGTTGATAGGCAGTGGTAGTTCAGTGGCTTTGGAGTCACAACCGAGATTTGAATTATGGCCCTGCAGCTCTTTGTTGTTATTAAGGACGAAGAAAGATTTAATTTTTAATATTTATTAAGATCTTTTATATTACCCTTAATTTCCAAATATGTGCCCCCTCCCTTTTCCCCACTGAGCCATTCCTCCTAATAAAGATTAAAAAATGGAAAAAAAGTTCAGTAGAACTCATCAACCAAGTGTGACTGTGTGACAGTTCCCAGCACTTTTATTAGTTGTCAGAGCCTGAGCCCCTTTTATCTCCCTGAGTCTCAAATCTACACCCGCATTAAGTGGGCCTAATAATCCTTGTACTCTTTATTACAGAGTCGTGAAAAAAGTGCTTGTGTAAACCATTTTGTGAATTTATTCACAAGGCGCAATCAAATTTCGATTGATTCAGTTGGTTAATCAGTCAGCACATCTACTCTGTGCCAGGTGCTGAAGGTGAAAAACAAAACTGAAGCAACTCTTTCTCTCAAGGGATTTAAAATTATGTTCAGTAGAGACAACAGTTCATCTGAAAAAGACTTAGGACTTTTAGTTTATAAGTTCAGTGCAGGTCAGCACTTTCTCTGCCATCTGTAGTTTTAGAGAGCTGTCCAAAGCACTGAGAGATTAAGTGACTCACCCTGGGTCACAAAGATAGCATGTGCCAGAGCTGAGCTTTGAATCCAGGCCTTCCTGGCTCTGAGGCTGGCTCTGTAGCCACTGCACCAGAGGTGTCAAACATGTACAACATTCCCTACTGTGGCTGGAACCAGGTTAAAATGTTATTGGGAAATATTTAACAAAATAAATAAAAATACAATGAAAGAGATAATATTAATGTTTGAGTTTCTAAGTTGTTATGTAGCCTGCAGGGATCCCTGTATGGTTAAATGGCCCTGTTTCTGTTTGGAGTTTAACATCCCTGCACCACATAATAACTGCCTCTCTTCACATGCGTAGGTATATACATATACATATATATATATATATATATATATATAAAAACATATATAAAGCAACCTTTGAGAAGAGTACCTAGCAGCTGCAGGGGCCAGGAAAGGCTTAATCAGAGATGGTGCCTCTTTTTGTATCCCCAGCACATAGCACAGTGTCTGACACAAATGGTCATTACATAAATGTTGATTGATTTATTGAAGAGGTGGAGATGAATACATTCCAGGCACAGGGGACAGCTGGCGCAAAGGCAAAGATAAAGGATATGGAGTGTCCTATGTGAAGAACAGAAAGAAAGTCAGTGTGGATGGACTGTTGAATGTGGAAGGGCTGGAAATAAGGAATTTCTTGGTTGGGGTGGCAGCTTGTGCAGACCAGTCCTTTAGGAAAATCACCATGTGGAGAATGGTTTGGAGTGGGGAGAGACTTGAGACAGAGAGCAATTAGGAGACAGTTGCAATAGTTCAAGTGAGACAATGATAGTCTGAACAAGGTTGGTGAGTATATGAGTGGAGAGATGGAGATAGAGGAAAGATGTGGAGGTAGAATCTGCAGAACTTGACAAACTGATTGGATTATGTGGGGTAAGGGAGAGTGAGGAATGAGGGTAAAGCTGAACTTTTGGGTAGTTCTCTTTAGGTATTTGAAGGATCTTTAAAGTCCTTAAACAGGGATTAGATTTGTTTTGTTGAGTTTTGAAGTCCAGTAGATATTTTTCAGCTGTGTGTGAATGGGTTTTTTTTTTTCCTGCACAGTTGTCCAGGTAATAAAACAAAGTAGTTGCTTTCTGAGAAAGTGAACTCATCATCAAGGAGATGACTCTTTCTCTGTAATGTTGTGGAGGGGATTCAGTTTGATTATACTCCTCGCTAGGCTGTGTGGGCTGTACAAAGATGAAATGAGGTATTGTCTCTACTGTCAGGAAGCTTACTGTCTGGTAACTGGAAATAAGATTTACTCAACTAATATAAATTAGAGCATGATAAAATTTATGACAGGTATAATTTGCTCTTGAGATATCTGAGGATAATCATTTCTTCCTGGGAAGAAATCAGGCAATGTTTTCTTTGAGATTCTATGATTCTTCCACCTCTTCCCCTGATACTGCACCCCCTTAATGCTAAACTAACCAGGCTACCATGTCTCTTCACAGGAGGAATGAAGGAGAAGCCTGGCTGAGCTGTCACCCCCCAGGTAATGCTTATGAATCTTGTCAGCATCACCCTTCCCTCAAATAGCAAGATATTCCAGTTCTCAAATGCTCTCTCCAGAACCCTAATGAACTCTTCCTCCTCATTGTTGTTGAATTCCTCAGAGGCTCGCCAGCTGTTCTTCACTGCCTGTGTATGATGGTGTCCAAACTCCCTTTCCTTTTTATCAACAAAAGAGCTCATGTGTTTTAGATAGTCCTATGACTTCAACTATAATCTTTTTAGAGTGATCTCCAAATCTGTATTTCTAGTGCTCGCCATTCTCTGCTGCTCCAGCTTCAAATTGCCAACTGCCTTTTGGGTAGTTCCATTTGAATGTCTCGAGGCCATTGTCTTGAGTTCAGCATATCTAAAATTTAGCTCGTCATATTGCTATCTTTCTTGGCTTCTTATTTCCATTAATAGTATCACCATTCTTCTAGAGTTTCTAGGGCTTGAAAAATAATTTCTCCAAAGTCACACCTAAATGTCTGAGCTGGCAATGAAACCTATGTCTTCCCATTCCACACCTATTGCTGTTTCCATTGAATCATGCTCCTTTTAATGAACTGTCTCTTACAGCTGTCTCCATCTTTCCATGCAGCTAGAGTTTTTGACCTCTTAGTTCTGTGTCTTTGAACTCCATGTCCTGCCTATGTTGCAGGACAAATTCTTCTCTGCCTTTCCAGGTGTTGATTGGACTTTCAAGGTCAAACATACTCAATCCTAATCTTTTGAGAAACCTTTTTATTTATTTTATGTTATAGGGAAACCAACTTTATATGGCAGATTAATTTGCCAAGGAGTTGACTCCAGTGGAATCCCAGAGATCACAGCTTCAGAAGAATTTGTTGTGAATGAAATTACTAAGGTAGGCTTTTGCTGTTTATAATATGTATGATGTCTTTGATTTCAATATCTATATATTACATACATTACTTATATATTACATAAAGTATATATATTACACTATCTTCATCTACATTACTCTCTTTCAGGTTATTGCATTTGTTAGGTCTATATCATAATCAATTAATTTTTCAAGTTATGCTTCATTTATTTGAATGATTTTATTGTTTTTTTTTTCCTCCCGTAACCACATATCCCTTTAGATTTTGTCAGAAAAATCAGATCTCATTTAGAATCAGTAATGAGTGTGGGGTGGACAATGAGACATGTAGGTTTCTTTCATTATGGTGTTTGCAGTTGGTGGGTGACTAGGTTGGATATTGGAGAAGCACTCAGATGGAGCCATGCATTCTGTGGTTTGGTTGGTCTTGAGTGAATTCGGATACCGCAAACTAGTGTTCAGTATCTGTCCTGCTGCCATTTGTGTGACTTTGGATAAGTCCTTTCATCTATCTAAACCTCAGTTTCTGTAAAATTAGATGATTCTAAAGTCCTTTTCGGTGCTGATATTCTGATCTTTTTAGTTCTCTGATTCTCTGAACATGAATAAGATCAGAATAGACAAAAGAAGGGCAAAGCCCCCTTAGGCTATAGTTACTTTGTGTCTGCTTGGCATGAATCCATTTCAAGGGCAAGCTGCTGGTTCCACTGTCTTTTCATTTTGGCAGAGGGGCCTAGCCTTTGCTGTATCCGAGTCTTGTATTCGTATTTCACCCGAAATTATTTGGAAGAATAGATGGTTTTCCAGTATAGCAGATAGCCCTGCATGCTGATGAGGATAATCGTGGTAGAGAGAAGACAAGTGTGACAGGACCTTCCTACCTCCTGGATCTGCCATGCCTGACTAATACCTAGCAAATAAGAATAATTAGGAAGCTCTTGTTTCATAGCTCTCCTTTTTTATAACCAGATTCTTAGAAGAATCCACGTACATCCTCTTTCCTCCTTATTTGCTCTTGTTACTCACTTCTCGCTTTCTAATCCCCTTGCATTCTGGCTTCTAACCTTACTGAACTTAAGTGAAACTATAGATGTTGTTTCCCCTGACAGAATAAAAGTTCTTTGAGGACATGGACTGTTTTGTTTTTGCACTTGTATCTCTAGTATAGTTCACAGTACCTGGCACACGAGAGGTTCTTTTTTTTCTCATTTATTTATTTTTTTTATTAAGATTTTTTATTTTTAGTTTACAACACTCAGTTCTGCATGATTTTGAATTCCAGATTTTCTCCCCCTTCCCCCCCCTCCCTCCCCAAGACAGCATGGAATCCGATATATCTTCAACATATAACTTCACATCGAACTTATTTACACAATAGTCAAGTTGTAAAGAAGAATTATGACCAATGGAATGAATCATGAGAAAGAAGGAACAAAACAAAAAAAAATACAAAAGCAAAAGAGAGGAATAAAAAAAGGAGAGCAAACAGTTTGTCTCAATCTGCATTCAGTCTCCACAGTTCCTTCTCTGGATGTAGTTAGTTCTCTCCCTCTTGAGTCCTTTGGAGTTGTCTTTGCAACTTGTATTGCTGAGAAGAGCGAGATCTATCAAGGTTAGTCATCACAGAATCCATATATCTGTGGTTGTGTATAATGTTCTTCTAAGAACACAAGAGATTCTTAATGCTTGTTGATTGATTACCAAGGATCCCTTAACTGCTAAATTATTTTCTTAATTGCTAAGTTCTTTCTCAGTTCTCATGTTTCTTAGCCTCTACAGCTTTCCACATGGACCACCCTCTCCTCTTTAAATACTCCCTCCTTCTCCAGCTTTTGTGATACTACTTTCTTCTTGTTCTTTTCTTATATCTGTATCTAACCATTTCTTTTTAATCTCCTTTGCTGGATTGTTCTACTCTCTAACCATGGATGTTCACAATACTATGTCCTGACCCAACCCTGCCTCTCAAAAAATGACTTGCAGCAGAATTTGAACCCAGATCTTCCTGAATCCAAGACCAACTCTCTATCCACTGTATCTTGCTGCCACTCTTCACTTTTGACTCCTTCTTTGCAGATGCCTCCCAGATTCACCTTGTATCCCCCATCTCTCCTGAGATCCAGTACCACATTTCTGCTAGGCAGCTTCAACTAGGGGCATTGTAGGCATCTTGAATTCAGTTTGTCCAAAAAATGGAATTTGCTGTCTGCCCATCCTAAACCTGTCTCCCCTCCAGGCTTCCAGGTTTATATTCTTGAGTTTTCCTCACCTCACCTGCTCTCTCCTTCCCTACTCCCCCATACCCAGTCAGATGACAAGTCTTGCCAGTTTTTCCTCCACAACATTTCATTATGTAAAGAAAATGTAATAAATCTTTTGAAGCACATTCATACACAAAACCACTATTATAGTTCAGGCCTTCATCACTTCTAGATGAGCTCTGAGGACCCTTCTAGCATTAAATCCTGTGACCTTTAATAACATCATTTTGCATTACAATGATGAAAAGAAGATGGGGACTCTGAGACTTTCATCTAGCAGCAGTATTGGGTATAGGCCAAACTTGTAGAAAACTTTGAAAAATCTTCATTGGAAAGTTTATAATATAATAAGCTGCTAAATTTCCTTTAGCTGTTCAAGTATTTATCTGATGTCAAGATACACTTGCAGTAACTTAATGAAGTAGACCAGTAGTGTTAGAATTTCCTGGCAGGATCATAGTTATGTATGTATGTGTTGTTCACAGGCCGCCCCACCCTCTTCCCCATCCTCCCCTTCTCTCTTCATGTCTACCTCTAGACATTTGTAAGCTACTTGGGTTAATGTCTGTATTTGGTTTAATCTTTCAATCTCCAGGGCCATGTACATGGTAAACACTTTGTAAGTGTTTCTTTTTAAGGTTGATTCTTTCATTTTTTTTTCTCATCTGTAAATTGAGAGATATTAAACTTACCCCTGAAGATTAATGAGATTGTGCTTGTTAACACTTATTGTTTGCCAATAGAGCAGCTATACCAGTGTTTGGAGAGGATAGTAGCATCTTCATCTTGCCAAAGTGACCTAGCAGCCATATGCTATGGTGAAAAATATGATAAACTATGACGAGGAATTTGTGTATGTGTGTGTATGTGTGCATGCACTTCTATTTATGGGGCAAGGAGGAAGGACTGGAATATGGAGACCTTAAAGAGGCAAATTTTCCTGTAAAGAGACATCTAAATAATTTGTTACTGACAGAATTCTTTTTTCCCCTTCCCCTTTAGAAAAGCATTCACATTTCATGTCCAAAAGAGAATGCGTCTTCCAAATTTTTGGCACCACATACCACCTTTTCCAGAATTCACGCAAAGAGTGTAAGTATTTGGCTGAAGAGAAGACTATGAAGGTATTGGAAATTTTCATTTTTACTAGCGAGGTGGTATAAATATATTCACAATTAGTGAAATGAATTATATAAATGAAGCTGTTGATGGAAATAGAACACGCTGGAGGAGAAAGAGTTCTGACTTGGGAGTCAGGAGACCTGGGCTCTCGTTCCGATTTTGCTACTTATAAGCTTTGTGTCCCTGGGGCTCATGTAATTTCTCGGTGGTTCATATATAAAATGAGGGGTTTGGACAAGAAGACTTTCTTTCTTGTAGCTCTAAATTCTGTGATCCTAGGTGACTTGCTCTGCTGTTTTCTGTGTTAGATGCCACATGGTACTAAGGTCCCAAGGCCAGATAATAGCCTTCTTTGGGATAGTAATGGGAAGTAGGTTTGGCTGAAGTAAACAATTCTAGTCTGGTTCTGATTTCAGAGGTGGTATCATTGCTTGCTTTGAGCAGCCCAATTATAAATCCCAACCAAGGCCTACCATGCCACCCTGATCCTGGGGAGAAGTAGCTTAGTTAGAGGCATTTGGAACACTGGTGGGTGAAAGTGTCTGCTATAAACTTGGAACAGTTGCTGTGACTGCCTACAGACAATGTCATTTGTCAAGTGGCCAACACCCTTTTCATATTCACCATGGGCTAATAATGCCTCACCAAGCTGTATCTCTTCAAGGAAGAACTTCTGAATAACTTCCGCATATTTAAGGTCAGGTAACTTGGAATGCCCAGATCTCTCTTTAGCAAGCTTCTGTTTCTTTCTTCACTCCTGGAGCCTGTTCTTGAATTTAGGGTCCCTTCTTCCATCTGTTCTGGTCAAAGTAAATACATTAGCTGATGAAAAAGGCTCCACACATGGCAGCAGCGATCATACCATTCAGATCCAGCGTGTTTCTGACTGCCGTTCGCAATGGTGTAGTACTGTCCCCCACTGACTCAAAGCAAGTCCTAATAGTATTTCTTGATAGTGTTCAGTATCTTCTTCTATTTTTCTCATATTTCTAGCCTCCGTTCCTATTTTGGGTCTTCTTCCTTCACTCTTGGAGAGGGTAGTCCTTGTTTAGTCCTAACCCTTGTTTCCTGGACTCCTGTTGCTAGCTCTGCACCCACTGATGTGTATGTGCTCAGAGCCATTGTGGGTTTCAAGCTAATTTGTATCATCCTAGGACAGAACACTGCAGTCTTATTGCTAATCAGATATATTTATAGGATCAGAGCTCTGTCCACTCATAGTCAGAACTCTCTCAGCTTCAAGTTCATGCTCAAAAATCTTGGTTTTCAATGTCCCTACAGATTCCCTGTTAGAGCACTTTGGGCTTCCACAAGCCAGGCTTCAGGAATATCACTGATCAGAGTGCTGATAGACTTCTGTCCTGTTTATGTAGATGTATACTGGTTTCCTTTGTGATAACACCTTACCAGTGCTTCCTCCTGTCTTTTTGTGTAGTCTGAGGCTGGATGAAGGAACATGTTTCTCTTTGGATTTCTTTATTTTCTGATCTGGTTCCCTTCTGTTTGTGTAAGGGAGCTAGGTTCTCCTATGACCTTTCCTGTTGCCATCTTAACTGGAAGGCTCTTTTTCTTAATTTCTTTGAGCATGTTATTTATCATTTTGTGCATGTCTCCTGGGTTATCTTGTGTGGTTTCTGGTTCCATTCTCAATGTTCCTAGTACTTAAGTTGATTCGGTTACTCCTTAGCATTTTTGAACTTGGCCAGGGATGGGGAACCTGCATTCAGATGGGGAAGTTGTAACACTCTTTCACTAACATCTTGGTTTAGTCTGGAACTTGTATCTCAAATCACCGTAGCTCTTGGTTCCTATGTCTCTTTCCTCATTTGGCAAAGAAATCAAGTTGTTTTCTTCTTGTGGGAGTTTCTGGGCCCTTTTCATCTGTTTATTGAGGCAATTGTTTTACGTTGATTAAACAACTCTAAGAAATGATGATAATCAGAGCCAGTATTTACTTTTATCCATTTCCCATTTTTAGACTCAACAGTGTGTTTAAAATGATCAGGTTAGAGTTGTAATTTTGTCTTATTGCTACCCTTTGGATTGCATTAATTAGGTACTAATGTGACTCTACACACCTGATTCTGAAATGATTTCCTTATGAGTAGCCAGTCTCAGATGTGTAGCCAGCTTCATTTTGCTGTACAGCTGTTGAGTGTCTGCGGCCTGCTCTGAAGTTGTCTTCTTGACTACAGCTCCCGCCATCTATCCCCTCTACCTCAAGCACTCATGTTATCCCTGATTTACAGATGAGAAAAGTGAAACTCAAAGAGATTAAGTGATTCACATTTGTGACATGGCCAGGAAAGGCCTGAAGTATTAGTGGAGCTCTGGTTTCTTTAAGTCTACACTGGCTGTCTTTACATATTTCTTCTCAACTCAGGCCTCCTCAGCTCTTTTCATTCTAGCATCTGGGTGATTCACTCAACTGAAACTGTTTTCTCCAGAGTTCTCAGTAATCTCAATGCCAAATCTAAAAGACTTTCTCCATCCTCATCCTTCTTGACCAATTTGTTGCATTTGACACTGATGTCCACTCTTTGTTTCCTCTCGGACATTTTCCTTTCTATGCTTTTGTCACTCTACTCTGTTGATTTTTCTGTCTCTCTGACTATGCTTTCTCTGTCTCCTTTGCTGACTCAGTATGTCCTTCCTGACTATGTGCATACTTCAGGGTTCTGTCCTATGCTTACTCTCTCTCCCTCTTTTCTCTCTCTGTAATCTGATCACTTCCCGTGCAGATGAATCACAGTTCTATATATTTAGTCCCAGTCTCACCCCTTAGCTTTAGTCCCACATCTCCAATTGTCATTTAGACTTTTCAAATTGGATAGCTGAGATGCATCTCAAACTCAGCAAATCCAAAAATGAACTTAACTTTTTCATCAAACTCTCCCTTCTTTAGACTTCATTATTTCTGTTCAAGGCACCACTGTCATTCCATTGGCTGAGACTGTTAAGCTCAAATTAATCTCAGTTCACCCTCCTTCACCCAGCATATTAATCATTTGCCAGATACTGCCTTTTATACCTCCACAACCTCTAGAATCTGGTCCTTCTTTTCTACTCACACAGCTATCACTTTTAAGTTAGGTCCTCATCACCTCTCGCCTCAAAGGTTTCCATTTCTCAAGTTTCCCCCCACTCTAGTCCTTCCTAAATACTTCTGCCAGAGTGATTTTCCTTAAAAACAGATTTGACCTTTAGAAAAAATGTAAACTTTGTCTAACGTTTTAAAGCCATTCAGAACCTAGCATAATCCTATCTTTTTAGCCTTATTAAACACTACTCCCTTACTCCTTGTGGTAGAAGTTTGGTGAGTGTTTCTTTAAAAGTTATTGAAACTGTCCTTAAGACTGATTGGTCAAAGGCTTGGGCTGTTAACATCCTATTTTTGTTAACAAGGCAATTGTCTATACTATCCTGTTATCTGCTACAACGAACCATTCAGTGGGAGGTCTTTTAACTAAAACTGTGTTGAGCAATTCTCAAGCATTCTAGAAGACAAAAATACATAAACACTGCAGGCAAGAAATCTGAAAAAAAAATTATTCAGCAAAGGGACGACCTTGAGGTCTTGGGAGCTTCCTGCCAAAATCTCAAAAACTACTTTTATAATCCACTTGCCTAAAGGGTCCCCAGCTGGGTTCTAGATCAGTCCATCTAGGGACGAAATTAACCTCCAGCTGCCCCAAGTCCACACAATAAATTCCTTACTTGTAACAATCTTTGCTAATATTAGGGGATAAACAGGCTGAGGCAGATTCTAGCCAGTAGGGCAGACTAGGATTAGGGCCAGCGACAGGGTGTAGGGCCCTTTTTGCTGTTTTAATGGTTTCTTCTTAGCTATGTTTGAGAAGGTGGACTGTTGTGCTATTAAGTTCACTTTTTTGGACCTGGCGGGATTCCTGCCTTTGGTATTGGTGGCTAGGGGTTGGGGGAAGAATGTTGTCTATTAGACTTTTCAAATTGCATAGCTGAGACACAATCCAGAAACTGGAGATGTGTGAGTTAACTCTCTGCCTTCCCACAACATGAGCTAGGTTGTTTCAAGCAAGAAAGCTATGGTACAGACCTGGGGCATTTGTTTTAATTTTGCCCGTGGGTGGAATGATTTAGGATCCAGATGGAGGCCCTTGGGCAAGATGAGCGTAAAGTAATTTTTGAGATTTTGGCAGGATGCTCCTGAGACCCTAGGGATCCTCTTGGCTGATTGCTTCTTTAACCTTTGTGCTTGAGGTTTAATCCTCTGAACTGTTTTTAAATTGCCTTGAGAACTGCTTCTACCTGAGGGTACTGGAATATGATTTTAGTAAAAGGACTCTTTGTTTTTTAAACCTTCTGGCTCTAAGGAGTCACTTGTCCCTGATGCAGCATAGCAACCCCTAAAATTCTCTCTTTCATATTATACATTCCAGCCAAACTGACCTTCTCTTTCTTCTTCACATTAAACTCCATCCTTCATCTCAGTGACTTTGCACTAGCCATCCTCGATGCCTGGAATGTCTTCTCTCCTCACCTTGGCTTCATAGAATTCACTTCTCCCTTCAAGAATGCAGTTCAGCACCAGTGTCTCCATGAAGCCCTCCCTGATTTCCCCTGACCAATAACTAGAGTCTTTCCTCCTAGATTAGCTTGTATTAAACTACTTTGTATTTATTTGCAGTCATTCTTTTTATATTTATTTTTCATATACTCATATGTCTTTACAGTAAGGATTGTTTCATTCATTGTATTTGTAGCCCTCAGGCCTATCCTGATGTTTGGCACATAGTATGCACTTAATAAATGCTTGTTGATTGATGGACTCTTTTTGCTACACCAGTGAAAAGGTTTGGTTTTTAGTTTTGTTTTTTTTAAGGATAATAGCAAGAGATTTAAAGCAATGGCCTAGACATTGGGGACTGGGGGATTCAGCTGAACAAGAGAGTACAGGTGCAGATGTGATAGGATGTCTTTATGCTGAATTTGCTTAGATATCCTGTCTTCTTGAAAACAGATACTGGGTCATTTGCCATCTTTGTTTCCATAGCACTGAGTTGTACATGCAGGTGGCACTTAATGAACGATTGCTAAATATTTGAGGAGGTGGCAGAATCCTCCCAAGCCCCTAGGAGCAGGCAGTGTATAAGGAGTTGGTTAATAAGTGGGGAGAGGAGATAACAGTGGACAGTTATGTGATTGACTTGATACAGCTTTGGGAGATGTTAAAAAAACCAAGAAGGTCAGTGTCTTGTGTCACGTGCAAAGAAACACATTAAAGTTTGTAACCTGAGGTGTTTTGTCTCTGAACAGATAACATGCCTGGACATTTCTAGTGGAGGAGGCCTTGGAGTATCCACCAGCACCGATGGGACCATGAAAATCTGGCAGGCAGCTAATGGAGAACTCCGAGTAAGTGAATGGAGGGATTTTGGGGCCTTAACAGAGAGTAGTTTGAGAACCAGCTATTTACTGTTGCTGATAGTAGGAGCAGCAGGATGATGGGGTTGGGGGCCGGGAGGGCGGTTGTGCTTAGACCATACTCAAAGGATGCTGGTTTAATGATCTTTAGTTCTGATCATAATAATGAAAATGACAGAGGGATCATAATCCCAAGAGCTGAAAAGGACTTTTGAAAGAGGTCACTGGGCCAACACACTCAACTTTATGAAACTAAGGCCCAGGGTAAAATTGATTAACCAAAGTCACACAGGTGATAGGCATCAGAGCTAGGAATCCACCCGAGCTTGTCTTCTAATTCAGTTTTATATCTACTGTACTGTACTTCCTCATAAGGATAGGTCATGTTTATATAGTACATGAAGGTTTACAAAGCACTTTCTTTGCTCACACTACCCCTGTGAGGTAGGTGATGCACATGTTACTATCCCCATTTTACCGATAAAGAAATGGAGGCTCAGAAATTAAGGGATTTGCTCAAGGCTTCGTATCCATCCATTGTTAGCTCCAGGATACAACCTGAAACATTCTGTCTCCCATTCTAGCCTTCTTTCCATGATAATATATTCTCTCTCAAAAAATTTCAGTGGAGTTTTCTTTCTAATTTATTAGACTGAAGAGCTTCTTAATGGAAATTTTGTGGTCCATCAGACATAAAGCGCATTAGGGGAATGCAGGAGCAGAACTAGAGAATGAATAAATGAACAGCCTTGTGGCTGTGAACACCTTTTAGCTTTTGGGTTTTGTGACCACTGTACTGCCCTGGCTATATCACGTGTGCTGAAGCCAAGTTTGCCTGCCTGAGAATATCTGTTTAAAAGGAATCCCAAGTCCCAGCAGCTCTTTCCACTTAGAATCAGCCCTTGGGGCAGCTTTAGTATCAAGATTCTTGCTTTAGTGCTTCAAGGGTCCCTAATTCCATGAGTGTGAATATTTCTTCCTTTTGAGCAGATTGAAGTTCTGCTTTGACTTAGTTGGCAGATTGATCTATGACCTTAAAAAATTCATTACCCTATGGCTTACCTGGTGGAGAGTCTCTTCAAACTTAGCTAAGCAGGTCCTGAGATGGCACATAGACTGGTGTTGGGCCTGTCCTTAGAGCCTTTCCTGCTTTATGGGACGTGCTGGGGCTCGCACTATGCTCACAGAACCTTTGTGAATCTGTCAGGTTGTGTAACGAGGACTCAGATGGAAGCACATCAAGAAAAAAAATTAAAATTGGTTACATCCAATATCAAAGACTGAGAAAGCAAGCTATCTGCCCCCTCCATACTCATGGTTTAGAAAGATGAACCATAGGTCCCTTAGATATGTAGAATTTAATACTTTTGCTTCTTCAGTGGGACTGTTATTTTTATTTCCATATAGATACTGGGGGTAAGAAATTACTAAAGGATAGACAGGAGAACTAGCATGGCATTTTCTTTTGTTTTTCCAGAGAGTACTGGAAGGACATGTATTTGATGTGAATTGTTGCAGGTTTTTCCCATCAGGCCTTGTGGTTCTGAGTGGGGGAATGGATGCACAGGTGAAGATTTGGTCAGCAGAGGATGCCAACTGCGTGGTGACCTTCATCGGTCACAAAGGAGGTATGATGGGTGGTTCTTCCAGATGCTTCACTTAAGGCCCCCAGAAACACAGCATAATTTAGGAACAATCGTTCTCTCTTTTGCCCTGAAACAAATAATATGATGGAGTGGCAACAGCCTGTGATTTGCAGTAGGAAATCTTAGGTTTGAATCATGGCTTTGCTACTCACTACCTTTGTGAGCGTAAATAGATTCTTTTTGCTTTCTAGGCCCAAGTTTCCTTGTTTATTGATGGAGAGAGGAATTTATGATCCTTTTATTTTGTTTTTAGTAATAAAATATATTTATATAGGGTCTTTTCAGAACAGCCCCCCCCCCAGTATATACAAATATCAAATCTCTCTTAGACATGTGGAAACCTGAATTTATATATATCCTCTTTCTGCAACACTGAGGCCTCTTAGGTAGTACTGGGAACATATTGAGTGTCTTTTTTTTTTTTTTGGCAGGGGGGAAGGCAGGGCAATTGGGGTTAAAGTGACTTGCCCAAGGTCACACAGCTAGTAAACGTGTCAAATGTCTGAGGCCAGATTTGAACTCAGGTACTCCTGACTCCAGGGCTGGTGCTCTACTCACTGTGCCATCTAGCTGCCCCCAGATTGAGTGTCTTGACCTGCTTTTCAGACTAATTTTCTTCACCTCAGATTACACTCAAATATATATTATTGAATACATGTAAATCCATGTAGAGTGGTTGTTAGTAATTCAGATTGATGTAAAAAATGTATTGTAATAAATTTGGGAAGCCATTATATACTTTGCATCCAATTAAAACATAGAAGGATTATCTCAAATGAAAATATTTTAGGTGGGACAGCACTCTAGAAAAGAAATTCTAAACAACTGGTCAATTAAAATGTAATGGCACTAACCAGTGCTCAAATAAGATACTTTGTAGGAGACAAAACCAAAAGGAATCTAAGTGATAAAAGAGTGAAAGACTAAACTTGCTTTTATATTTTTTTAATTTTTATTTAATATATTTAGTTTTCAGCATTGATTTTCACAGGAGTTTGAATTACAAATTTTCTCCCCATTTCTACCCCCCTCACTCCAAGATGGCATATATTCTGGTTGCCCTGTTCCCCAGTCAGCCCTCCCTTCTGTCACCCCGCTCCCCTCCCATCCCCTTTTCCCTTCCTTTCTTGTAGGGCAAGATAAATTTCTATGCCCCATTGCCTGTGTATCTTATTTTCTAGTTGCATGCTGCAAAAACTTTTTTGTTTTTGAACATCTATTTTTTAAAACTTTGAGTTCCAAATTCTCTCCCCTCTTCCCTTCCCT
>CM053622.1:711945627-711961344 GCA_028646595.1 Phalanger gymnotis
CAACTTACTTGATCCTTGAGTTTTTCAGCGGGGTATGACTGCTTGTAGACTAAAGAGTTCTATGTTCCAAGCTTGGGTGGATGCGCTGCCACACCAGCACTCCTCCTTTCCCAAGAATCCCCTACCCAGACTGGGCTTAGATCTTCAGCAGGCTGTTCACTCCTGCTCTGATCTGCCACTTAATTCCTCCCACCAGGTGGGCCTGGCGCCAGAAGCAACTGCAGCTGTAGTTCTGTAGCTGCCCCACCTCCATTGCCCCTGGGGCGGTGGACAAACCACAAACTCCCTGTCCCCTGCAGCTTTTCCCACTAACCTTCTCTGTTGTTTTTGGTGTTTGTGGGTTGAGAAGTCTGGCAACTGCCACAGTTCACTGATTCAGGGCGCTAGGGCATGCTCCGCCTGGCTCCTGGTCTGGCTGGTCCACGCCGCCCACGCTGAACTCTGCTCTGCTCTGCTCCGCTCCCAGCTCCTTGCGGGGCAGACCTTACCCAGAGACCATCCAGGCTGTCCTGGACTAGTGTCCTGCTTCCCTCTGCTGTTTTGTGGGTTCTGCCCTAAACTTGCTTTTAAAAAACACTATTTTTAGTTTATCAAAACAGTATACATTTCAGAAAATTTACAGAAATATATTTTATAAAACTATTACGTAGGAAAAAAAAACTTTGGCTAAGTTGACATTTTTGTTTGTTTTATACAAAACTAAATGCTTTGTAGTCAGTCATTCAATTTTAATTTATTAAGTATTTACTATGTTTCAGGCACTATCCTAAGCATTGGGAATACAAAGAAAGGCAAAAGACTGTTCCTCCTCTCAACTTACTCACAGTAGAATGGCATGCAAACAACTGTGTACAAGCAAGTTGTATGCAGGATAAAATGGAGATACTCAACAGAGAGAAGACTCTGCCATTAAGGTGGATCAAGAAAGGCTTTCTGGAGAAGTTGAGAATTTGTCTGGGACTTGAAGGAAGCCGGAATTCCTGGCATTGAGGACACCAATGAAAATGCCTGGAATTGAGAAATGGAATGTCTTGTGAAAAGAATAGCTGTGAGGCCAGTGTCATTGGATCACAAAGTAGATCGAGGGACCATTAAGTGCAGGACGACTGGAAAGATGAGGGGGAGATAGGTTATGAAAGGCTTTGAATGCTAAACAGGTTTTATACTTGATCCTGGAGGAGATAGGAAGAAACTGGAATTGATCGATTGGGGGAGGAGGTGACATGATCAGAACTATGCTTTAGAAAAATATTTTTCAGCTTCTGTTAACATTACAATGAAGATAAATGTTAGTTCACTCTCTTTGCTTGAAGATGGCAAGAGTCGTGTTTCATCCATGGATACAGGAATTTTAGTTGATGCCTCTTAATCTCAAATTAACCTTAGTTCATTAGATTTGCTAATGGTCTTCGAGTTGCTTCTATAGGGTTTTTATGCTGTATGTTAATATTTTCTACCATCTGTTGCAAGTGCCTAATCTTTGCCAAATGCTTCTAAGTTTGGCCTTCTTTTCTCTGATTCGTTTATTACCTCTGAAACATCTTCTTTGATTACTTCCTCTGGTTTCTGAACAGACAGTTGTAATCATTTCTGCAAGAAAAAAGCATTGTCTTGCAGTATCTAGAAAATTTTGAATATATTGACTAAGACCCATTCAAATTTCTTCTTCATCCATGCTGTTGACATAGTCCTGCCTTACCAGGGAGCAAAACAAACTTTAGAAGATGCTTCCATCTTATCAACTAAGGAGGTGTTCAGCTTCCTCAGCCAAGGTTGCTTGCTCAAGATCCCAATCAGTCATAAGAGCAGAGGCAGTGGAAAAGGACCCAGCTGCTGCACATCCTTCCCAAGGAAGGTGTCACCTTGGGGCTGCCTTTTCTGATGAACGAGGCTATCTCTACCAGTTCTACATGTTAGAAGCTGACCTATTAGACTGGGAGTCATTTTGCCAGGGAATTTGAAATACATGCCGTTGGCCCCAGCAGTCACTTCTCATAAAAGTCCTCCAGACTCTTTGGGAGGAAGTGATTAGCAGAGTATATCTTCAGGAAGTAATTTACTTCTATGCTAGAGAAGAAGGGGCTTGGCTATATTTCCTTGTCATTAGTTCACCCTCAAGACTAAGAGTACAGTAAAACTTGGCATTTTGAATACCAGTGCTTGATAGGACCTTATTGATAATCAAGTCCAACTCCTTTTTACAGACCAGAAAACTAAAGTCCAGAGAGGGAAAAATAGCTGGGTAAGTGTCTCATGGAGATTCAGGACAGAACCAGGAGGAGGATTCAGGCCTCCTGGCTTCTTGTTGTTCTTTACTCATCGCAGTGTACAATTCTGTCAAGGGAATGTCAAGGGAATAACAAATTTTCTGAGGAGTAAATGTTTATTCTGACTATGGGCATACAGATCTTTTTTTTTTTGTTGTTGTTTCATTTTTTTGTTTTTTTTTTCCTCTTTCTATTTATTTAATATTTTTTAGTTTTCAGAATTGATTTCCACAAGATTTTGAGTTACAAATTTTCTCCACTTTTCTACCCTCCCTCACCCCAAGATGGCATACATTCTGATTGCACCTTTCCCCAGGCAGCTCTCCCTTCTATCACCCCGCTCCTCCCTGCCCCCACCATCCCCTTTCCCCTTAATTTCTTGTAGGGCAAGATAGATTTCTATACTCCATTGCTTGTGTGTCTTATTTCCCAGTTCCATGTAAAAAAACCAACTTATTTTTTGAGCATTTGTTTTTAGAACTTTGAGTTCCAAATTTTCTCCCTTCTTCCCTCCCCACTTACTCTCCCTAAGAAGGCAAGCAATTGAACATAGGTCACATGTGTATTGTTATGCAAAACACTTCTATAACAATCATGTTGCAAAAGACTAACAATATTTCCCTCTATCCTATACTGTCCCCCTTTATTCAATTTTATCCCCTGTGACCCTCGCCCTTTTCAAAAGTGTTTGCTTTTGATTACCTCCTTCCTCCAATCTGCCCTCCCTTCTATCATCCCCTCTCTCTTTTCCCCTTTCCCCCTACTTTCCTGTAGAGTAAGATACCCGATTGGATGTGTATGTTATTCCCTCCTTAAGTCTGATGAGAGCAAGATTCATTCATTCCTTTTCACCTGTCCCCTCTTCCCTTCCAATGAACTGCTTTTTCTTGCCACTTTTATATGAGATAATTTACCCCATTCTATCTCTCCCTTTCTCCTTCTCCCAATATATTTCTCTCTTACCCCTTAATTATATTTATTCATTCATTCATTTGTTTGTTTTTAGGTGTCATCCCTTCATATTCAACTCACTCTGTTCCCTTTGTCTATATATATGTATATTCCATTCAACTACCCTTTTGCTTAGAAGGGTTTCTTAAGTTACAAATATCATCTTTCCATGTAAGAATGTCATCAAAACAGTTCATCTTTAGTAAGTCCCTTATGATTTCTCTTTCCTGTTTACCTTTTCATGCTTCTCTTGATTCTTGTATTTGAAAGTCAAATTTTCTCTTCAGCTCTGGTCTTTTATTTTCCAAGAATGCTTGGAAATCCTCTATTTTATTGATTCCTCCCACTATGTGAGCCTGGGGCTAGAAGCAGCCTCCACTGGAGCTCTGGAAGCAGGCACAGGAGCTTCCTGCTGCTGTAGCCACTGTGCTGCACCACCTCTGCTTCCTCTAGGGCTGGGGCCAACCATGCATTTCTCTCCCCCTGATCCACTAGTTTTCCCACTGACCTGCTAAGTTGTCTCTGGCCTTTGTGGGTTGAGAAGTCTGGTAACTGCTACAGCTCAGCGATTCAGGGCCCTATGGCTTGCTCTGGCCAATCTCCTCAGCACCTGGTCTGTCTTGGTGCGCCCCATGCTGGGCTGTGCTGCACTCCCAGCCGGGTGCCATAGATTCTTCCCAGCAACCATCCAGGCCATCGTGGGCTGGAGACCTACTTCCCTCTGTTATTTCATGGGTTCTGTAGCTCTAGAATTTGTTCAGAGCCATTTTTTACAGGTTTTTGGAGGGATTTGGGGGAGAGCCTAAGTGACCCCCTGCTTTCCTGCCACCATCTTGGGCCCCCCCCGAATTTTTTTCTATTTTATCATTTTTAATTAATATTTTAGTTTTCAACATTAATTTCCACAAGATTTTGAGTTACAAATTTTCTTCCCATTTCTACCTTCTCCCCACCCCCATTCCAAGAAGGCATATATTCTGATTGCCTGGTTCCCCAGTCAGGTCTCCCTTCTTTCACGCCACCCTACCTCCCATCCTCTCCCCCTGCAGATCTTAATTGCCCACAATCTACTTCAGTGGATCTCTGATCTCATAGCTGTCCATACACATTACAACCACTCCATGACTCTTATGTGATTGATGCTTGTTCATGGGTTGGCAAAAATCCACGAGCCACCCAGCCCACTAGAGGCCTTCCACATGTTCTTTTAATATTCACTGGACCACAGGCTCGGCTTCCAGCCTGTCCTATAGCTGTCCTCCAAGGGAACAAATCTCATAGAGAAGTGAGCTTCCCACCTTGTCCATAGGGGCTGCAGCTCCTGCCTTCTCAGCAGCCACAGTTCCAGGAAAGATCTCATCACTGTGGTCTTTGGTGCCTGCCTTGTCAGATGATTCGGAGTCGGAAATGAATATGTTTTTATCAGTGGGAATGACCTTAAAGACAATGTTTTACACCTGTGACCTAGGGACCCCTAGCCTTTCTAGCTAACTCATAGCTGAAATCTCCTATTTCTCTTCTCCATTAGGACTGAGCTCCTAAAGAGCATAGTGGATAGTGGTCTAGGCTTAGAGTCAGGAAGATCTGGGTTCAAGTAGAGCCAGGGACACATGCTGTCCAGGGGTGGGGAACCTGTGATCTCCAGGCCACATGTGGCCCTCTAGGTCCTCAAGTACAGTTCTTTGAATCCAAACTTCACAGAACAAATACCCTTAATAAAAAGATTTGTTCTGTAAAACTTGGACTCAATCAAAAGGCTGTACCCAAGGACCTAGAAAGCCACATGTGACCTGGAGGCTGCAGGTTCTTCAGTTGCCTGGTCTAAATTCTCCTTGCCCTTAGGCAACTCTTGAAGCTGTGTTGCAAAAAGGGCTGATTATTGGAAGGGGGGCTTTTTTCACATCAGTCAAATAGCAATTGGTCCAAACAACAACAAAAAAGATGATGTGGTTAATAAGGGTCAGAGTTGGGGTTAGAATACAAATTTTCTGATTCCTTGCCTATTGTTTTCATTGCATTATGTTGTCTTCTGTAGTAGGTGCTCAAAACCTATTTGTTTTCATTTATATCCATATAGCAGTTACAATTTGCACATTTATTGTCTCATTTTATCTTTCTGACAATTCTGTTACCTAGTATATATGCAGATAACATAGGCCATAGAATCATAGGTTTTGTAGATGGAAGAAACCTGATTTAGTGTACACAGGCACTCAGTAAATGCTGTGAAAGTAAATTGATTCATTAAGCACACCATTCAATAATAAACAGATTTATACAACTAAAACCTAGTGCTATAATTGGATATTAGTCATTTCCAAGAGTTTAATTGTAACGTATGGTACCATGAAATTTCTTTACAAATGCTATTTTAATACAAATAGCATTTTAAAACTTTTTTTATAAAGCATTTTCTCTTCACAGCATTTTATGAAGTAGGTAGTGTGAATATATTTTCAGCTGGTAAGGGTGGCTGTTGTATTATACGGAGGAGGTCAGGTATTATGCTTAGCTTTCGACAAAATGGGTGGGTTTATAACAGTGAAAGTATTTTTCACTTTAGCGTGGAAAGCACAGTGCATGGACTGATGAGTCTTTAATTTTATTTATATTCAGTGATACCCACAAGGATACATACCCACAGGGTGCTGATCCTATCTAGGATGAAACATGGCTGCCTCTGGCTCTCCTTCCAGCTCTCCAATTCATGTTTGTTTCAGTTCTCAGGGGGTGAGGTGAGGGGCCACTTCTTTTGGAGACCTACATCACCTAATGCTGATACAAAATATGAAACACCCATAGCTGGGATACCACAAATTCAGGTTGGATATCTGTGGATTTTTACCTGAGGGGGACTCGTGATTCTCATATCTTATCTTCATTCTCTCAAAAGATCTATGCCTTGAAGTCTTTGGTCATGACAGTTGAAGGGGTGAAAAGGGGGCTGACACAGCTAGTGGCAAGCCTTGCAAGTTATCATTAGTACAGCATATTTATGGGGCCATCACCCACTTACAGGGCCTTGCAAGGGTCCATTTTATTAGGCATATACAGAGAGAGTATTATATGGTAGGGACCTTGGGACAACATGATTCTTTTTTAAAAAAATCAGGAATATAACAAGCCAGCAGAAGTGTTACAATATATATGTGTGCTATTTTAATCAGCAGATATTTATCAAATGTCTGCTTTGTACCTGACACTGCATTGTGTTCTGGGAATACAAAGACAAAAGTGAAATAATTCCTGCCTTCTAGGACCTTATATTCTAATGAGGAAACCAACATATAATATATATGTTCATATTTACATACACACATACAAATTCATACAAAATAAGTATAATTAGGAAGGGAGGTTTTTAATAGTTGGGCTCAGTAAAAGAGGCTTTATATAGAAAATGGTACTTGAGCTAAATTTCTAAGTAAGGGATTCCACAAGGCAGAGATGGGGGAGAGGGCATTTTAAGCATAGGGGATAGTCAGTGCAGAGATATGGAGATGGGAGATGAGTGTCACATTGGAGGATCAGCAAGTAGGCCGATGTGACTGTACCACAGAGTACAAGAAAGGGAGGAATGGGTAATGAGGCTGCAGAAAGCAGGTTGGAGTCAGATTGTGAAGGGTATTAAAAGTAAAATAAAAGAATTTGTATTTTATCCTAGAGGCAACAGAGAGCTCCTGGAGTTGATTAAATAGGATATTGGCATGGTTATATCTGTACTTTAGGAAAATCGATGTCAGCTGTGTGGAGGATGAATTGGAGTGGGGAGAGACTTGAGGCAGAGATATAAATTAGGAGACCATTGCAGTAGCTCATATGAGAGGTGAGGAGGGCCTGAACTAAGTTGATGGCTATGTGAATTAGGGAGGTGGATGCAAAATATGGTATAGAAACAGCAAGATTTAGCAATTGATTAGATCTGTTGGGGAAGGGAGAGTGAGGAGTTGAGGATAACACCAAAGTAGTGAACCTGGGTAGCAGGAAGGATGTTGATGCCCCAACAGAAATAGGGAGGCTTGGAAGGGGTTGATTAATTAGTTCTTATTTTTAAAAGTATTGAGTTTGAGATGTTTATGGGACATCCCTTTTGAAATGCCTAATAAATTATGTAGGACTGGAGCTTAGGAGAGAGATTAAAGCTGAACATGTAGCTCTGGGAGCAAAATGAAAGAGAGATGAAAATTAAATCCATGTTTCATTATGTGATTGACAAGACAGACTGTCGAGACAGAAGAGGGACCAGAAGAGTGTCTTGGTGTATACCACAGTTAGGGAACAGGATATGGAAGATGAACCAACCAAGAGCCTAAGAAGAAGCAGTCAGACAAGTAGGAAGAATACTACTAGAAAGAAGAACCAAAAAAACACCAGAAAGGAGAGGATGATCACTGTCAAATGTTGCAGGGAGCTCGAGAAGCTAACTATTGAGACAGGACCCTCAGATTTGGCAGTTCAGAAGTCACTGGGAAAGACTTCAGAACTCTGATCAATACAGTGATCAGTCATGACTTCAGAAGATTGTTGATGAAGCAATCTTTGCACCTCTTTCTTGGCGAAAGGGTGATGGACTAGAAATTCAGAATGAGACTTGCATTTTCAGACCTAGCCAATGGGTTTGTTTTGCTTGGCTGTAATTATTTGTAACAAGGGAGAGCTTTCTATTTAGGGGAAGGGAGAGGGTTCATGAATAGTAATAGAGATGGGAAAAAGGGATGAAAAGAAAGAAAATACCAATGGCACATTAAAAATACATGGAAGAGAGCAGAAAGAAGTTCATAAGGAGATGCAGAAAAGCAAGGCAATTTTGTTACTATCAGGTTAAATTCAGTATATACTTAAAAACACAGACTGTACATTGACTTTACAATTTCATATACAGTAATCTTTTCTTCCTTTGTGTATTTAACCATCTGCGTTCAGTTCATAATGAAAAATAATTTTTAAGAGAACAATCATTGGTAATTTTTTAGTAGAAGTCCTTAGAGAATCTGCTTTAATAAAGATGACTTATAGATTTGCAGTATGTTGCAGCTGGGAATATAGGGAAACTTATGGCCAGTAAGGGAAGTGACTTGTTTAGTGTCTTACTTTAGGCCCTTTCTTGATTGAGGCTTTCTAAAGTTAAGAATAACATCAATTCCTGCTTTCCAAAGGAATATAGGCTTCATATTTTACATCCCTCTGTCCTTTCAGTACCGTGACACTTGCAGAAATTGCCCTTCCCCTAAATGTCACTTAAACATTGGTATTATCTCTGTTTTTGCTTATCCTTTTATAATTGACATAGTTATTCATATGCCTATTTCAGATGCATGTGAGGAAAATTCTTTGTTTTCTCTGTCATTTCCGTAATGGCCAGGATGGTGGTGCTTGTGAATCAGTGACTTGGTTAATTTCCTGGTAACCTTGACTTTTACTTTGTAGATTTGGCATTCCTAGGGTCTCCTGGGGGTTGGCACTTCTCTCGATTATGTCCAGGGAATCTGACCAAGTAACCAATTAAAGGACCCATCTGTCTGCTTGTATTTCTTGAGATTTTTAAAATGTTTTAAAAATTAGTGAGTCTAGACATTTTTAAAACTAAGCTAAGACCAAAAAAGAGGTGGTTATCACCCAAGCCCTTTTCCCCATCTCTCCACTCTCTATCCTAGTCCTGTCTGAATTACCCAGTACATATTATATCTGAGACCCAGATTACAGTGTTGAATTTTTTACATTTTTAAAATAAAAAATTTGGCATGCCATTAAAACTGTTCAATATAGCTAACATTAAATTAATAATTTAAATTTGAAAAGATAATTCTTAACTGTTGTTATAACTCAACTTGAGTTTTAGCTTAGAATCAGATCCTTTCTAAGACTGATACATTGCCTGGGGGTTTCATGGCAGCTTGATACCTAAAGTCATGTAAGTTCTCCATCAGGCTAGCTGGAAGTAATTCCCTATGACTTTGAGTTTTAGGAGGGCATCTGTCTTCTTTCTTTCCTTTAATAAAAAAAAAGGGAGCATAAAAATTTCCCTATTGCCAAAAGTATTCTGTCCTTACATGAATTGTAGAATCATAGAATGTCAGAGCTGGAGGCAACTTCAAGATCATTTAGTTCAAACTCCTCATTTTATAGCAGAGGAAATTGAGGCCTGAAGTGATTAACTGCAGTGTCCTGCAGCTGAAGGAGGCTGGCACGGCTGCCTGCCATCTGTGTGGGCTTGATGTAGCCCTCTGGGAATCTTTTCGTTAAAAGGAAGGGGTGGTTTGGATGAGATTTCTTTGGAGGCCTCTTCCAGCTGGAAACCTGTGAACCAACTTGCCCCAAATCGTAAATGTACTAATAGAGCTGGAGTGTGGTCCCAGTCTTGTCAGCCCTAATATTTCTATTCCACCAAGGATACACACCTGGTTAGGCAAGGTCAAGATAATAATAGCACCCATTTTCACTTATATAACAACTTAAGCTTTATGTTAACATATCTCTCCCCTCATCCGTCTCCCCCCACTCAGACACACACACACACACACACACACACGTATATAAACTTTATGTTATGTAAGTACTTTCCTCATGGTCAGCTAGTAAGTTCCAAGGCTAGGAGTAAAACTCAGGTGTTCCAGTCCTGACTTCTTTTACAGAGGTTCTGAAAGTCAGGCAAGGTAATGAATGTGGAAAAGTGCTTTCAAAAGTATAAAATTCTGCACAAGTATAAGGTAATATTCTCATCATGATCTCAAAAACATTACTTTCTTAGCATGGGGAGTGTTGTTACTGAAGCAGCATGGTTTCCTAGGATGTTAGACCAAAAAAAAAAAAATTAATCCAGAGAGGTCAATTTGCTCTGACAGTATTAATGCTTTTGTGTCTTCGTCTTTACTTAGTTGGCTCCTGGGCCCTCCTTCCTTCGTCTCAGAACCCTTTCTTTTTCTCTTGGTAGGTATTTTGGATACAGCTATTGTTGATCGAGGAAGAAATGTGATTTCCAGTTCTCGAGATGGGACTGCTCGGCTTTGGGATTGTGGGAGATCAGCCTGCCTGGGCATTGTTGCAGATTGCGGCTCTCCTGTGAATGGCATCGCCGTGGGTGCAGCTGACAACACGATAAATCTTGGCTCCCCTGTGAAAGCGCCCAGTAAGTATGTATGGTTGGCATCTACTCTGGTTCTAAAAAGTAGGTGTCATTCTGACTCACTAAAGCTGCCTCTCATTGTGGTGTAGATAAGTGGCATGGTGGGCAGAGTGTTGCACCTGGAGTCAGGAAGACCTGAATTCAAATTCAGCCTCACACACTTACTTGGCTGTGTGACCTTGGGCAAGTCACTTTACTACTCCTTTCCTCAGTTTCCTCAACTGTAAAATGGGAAAAATAACCCCACCTCCCAGGGTTGTTGTGAGGATCAAATGAGGAGATACTTGGAAGTGCTTGGCACGGTGCCTGGCACATAGTAGGCTCTGTGTCAATGATGATGTTGCTATCGTTACTCTTTCTCACTGTAGTCCATGGGTGCTTTTTCTATTCCCTGCTCAGTTTGTGTTATTCAGTTTCAGTTTTCTGTCTGCCTCACACCCAGTAAGTCTATGTTCAGCAAGTAAGTATTGTGCCTGTGCTGTGCTTCACTCGGTGGGGGAGACAGAAAAAGGGCAGCACTTGTCCATGTTTGTATAGGACATACGGTCTAGTTAGACGGGTAGGATGAACACCCTGGTGATAAAGGACACTACAGAACTAAGCTGAGAAGTGCTTACTGTAGTAGCTAGGCTGGACTTCACAACACAGGTAAATGAATGAAACAGTATTTTGTTTTCTATATTACAACCAATATGTAAACAGAGTTCATTCAATTTGTAACCCACTATCCAAATCCTTTCTGCTGTCATCTACAGACCTCCAAATCACTTCCCTTACTTTCTCAAGGAATTTAATACCTAGAACATCGTCTTCTTCACTGCAGCCCATGCCCGCACTCTTTTGCATTCATGTCGATGTCCTTCTGCCCTCCAGTTCATCAGCCTTCTCAGCTGCCGTGAGGTCCACTTCCATTCTACTTCACCCATCCAAGGGGTGGACCTCATAGACCCTCAAACCTCTGTCACTTCAGTGATGCGCTGGGATGCTGCATAGTTTAGCATTTACTTGTTTTCATATAATTTCCTGTGTGTTCATTTTACCTGTGTTTCCACAATCTGGCTAGCAGCTTCTGGGCGGGGGGGGGGGGGGGCCAGATCCCCCCACAGCCAGCACCCAGAAAGCTGCCGGACAGCGAGAAAGCCCAGGTTCTTTTGATATGCCTTAATAAGGAGAGCAAGGTTAAGGGGTTGGCAAGCTTACTTTAATTCAGCACACAAATATCATTCACTTAGTTCAGGGGAAAAAAGCCAGCACCCTGAACTTCAGAACAAAATACAAACAAATTACAAACATCAACAGACAGATCTTGTCTGATTCAAATCCCAATACATAGTTACCAGAATTCAACAAAGTCTCAGCATCCAAGTTTACAAGCTGGAGGGCTCCTTAGCTACAGCTGCCCGGAGTCTCTTTGTCAACACCATCTCAGGAGCCCTTAAACAAATTACAAACAGACAACCCAATACAATTCATAGTTACCAAGGAACCATCAACATCTGAGTTCAGCCGGGAGCACAACAAGGCTGGCTCAGAGTCACACGCCACTCCTGCTGCGTCTCAGAGCTCCAAGGAAGAAGAGGCCAACCCCTGGCTTTTATATCTTTTTCAGCGTCAGGGGTGAGTCACACATGCGATTCACCCACGCCACCCAAAATCACCACAAAGAGGTGGACTCAAACCCACGTGGTCCAAGAGCCCCCACTGTTCCAGACATGTCACTCAAATTCATGTCTAAACTAAGCCCTCCCCTGAGGCAAGGAGGCACCAAGGACACCCAAATCTTGGGCCTGGGGCTTAGCACTTAACAAGATTCAATGAAATAGCTGAATCACTCAACGCAAACAAAAGCCAAACTCTTCAAGGGCACCTCTCAAACCAAGTGCTAAGGAACCCACCCTGCCTTTCCGACACAACCTGTCCAGCTAGATCATGTATTCCTTAGGATCAGGGACCAATCTCATCATTATTTTCTCTACATAGTAAGACATTTAGTAATCGTTGACTGGTGAATGCTTAAACATGAGATGATAAAGTTAAGATTTTTTTTTTGGAGAGGGAAAGGCAGAGGAATTGAGGTTAAGTGACTTGCCCAAGGTCACACAGCTAGTAAGTGTGTCAAATGTCTGACGCCGGATTTGAACTCAGGTCTTCCTGACTCCAGGACCGGTGCTCCCTCCCTCCCTTCCTCTTTTCCTTCCTATCCCTCCCTTCTTCTCCCTCTTTCCCTGTCTCTCTCTCTCCAAACTCCATTATTTTATTTTTGTTTTTTATAATATTGTCATTTCTAGACTAACCCTTACCCACTTCTTCACTGAATATTCCCTTATGACAAAGAAAAACAATTATGTAAGTGAATACAGTCACCTTATCTGACATTATATGCAACATTCCATGCCCACAGTCTTCCACCTCTGTATGAAGAGGAGGGCGTAATGTTTCATTATTTGTCCTCCCAAGACCAAGATTGGTCATTATTGTCATTCAAAGTTTGGACTCCTTTTAGTGTTCTTAATGTTTACATTATTGCAGTCACTGTGTGCACATTGTTCATTGTTGTTCTCTTGGTTATCCTTACTTCACTATATCAGTTCATACAAATCTTCCCATGGTTCTGAATTCCTCACATTTTAAATTTCTTGTTCTTTTATATTCATATGCCAGAGTTTGTCCAGCCATTCCTGAGTCAGGGAACCCACCTTGTTTCCAGTTTTTTGCCTCCATTAAAAATAATATTACAAAGCTTTAAGGTCTAATAATCTCTTAATTACTAAAACTGATAGTCTTAATTACTAAAAGAGTTCCAAATTCTTTTTCACACTTGTGTTACTTTTGACATTTGGTTTGTCCTTCCTCTTGGATATCCTGTCGTGGCTTCATTTCCACCAGTGTTCTTACTACACTAGCTATCGTTTTTTAATCTCGTTTGCCAGTTCATCATCCCCTGCCCCTTAAGCATGTGTTACTCAGAAAACTTTGTCCTAAGCTCTTGTCTCTCTTGATTCTCACCCCCATCCTTGGCTCTTCCACTCTCATGTGTTCATTTATAACTTGTATAATGTCTCCCTTATCTACACATTCAAATTCCCCCCTGAACTCCAGTCCTATATCACCCGGACATTGTTACCTGGATATTCTTTTTTTTTTTTCAGCACAATAGCAAATGTTTTCTTTTTAATAGTACAGTATGTGCAGTGTGAACTTATGAAAACTTCTCAAAAACTTCATTTATACAGAATCATATCTATAAAATTAATATTTCAATGAAATCAAAGAGACTATGCATATATTCAGAAATATAAACAAATTTCACCGCTGCATACAATGGGCATACAGACATTTTTAAAAAACTTTCCATTCTGGAACAAAAATACATTTTTACTATATGGTTATTTACTATTATGTACTATATAATTATATATATACATATATATAATTATAACTATTATTTAATCATTTTGTTAGAAAATCTTCATATTTGGAGAAATTTTCAATTAAATTATTTCTTTTGAAATTCTGGTTAATAGTGCCACCAACTGGCAATAAAGATTTTTAAAAGAGCAGTGTTTTTAAGTGTCAGAGTTTTGTTCTTCAAGTTACTGAGAAAAAAAGCACAAATCAGTAGAACCAATATGCACAAGAACAGTAAATCGCAGTGAATGAAAAGATGACCTATAAAATATTTTCACCAAGGTGCCGTGGAGTATTTACACATTTTGTTAAATCTAGCTTTACGTTTACATGTAAAACTTTGTAGTAAGGAAGGAATTTAAACATACTGTAAAAGGAAATTTTTTTTTTCTCATTTCAGCATAGTTAGATGTATTTGTCAGCAACACCAGTTAGCATTAGTAATATAAAAAACATTTCTAGAAAGCTAATGCCATATGTTACAAGTTTTTTTAAAGGGAAAAATAAGTATCAGATTCTTGTTAATGCTTAAAAATCTGTAAAACCACAGCAATCTATTTTGATAATACCAAGCATTCCTCAAAAAAAAAAAAAAAAAGGAATAATTTCTCCAAAGCATCCTTGGGCCATCCAGCTATACACATGGACTAACATTTCCCTAACTTGTTATAAAAGGCCATGTTATCTATAACAACTGTCCTTAGGACTGAATTTCTGAAAATATAAAACTAAATTAGTACCTTTGGTTATCCTATATCAAGCCCTTGGCTTAATCAGCTTGACAGATTTGAGTTATACAGCACTTACCCTTGAAATAACCTCTAAAAATAGGACATCCTAAAGTTGTTTGGATGAAATGTATTCAGTAATCAGTGACCCACTCATTGTTAAAAATCATTAGATATTTAAATAATTTATTTTAATAATTCAGTTAATTTAAATAATTATAGTTGTACATATCTGTTCCTCTAAATGCAAACACCAAAAAGTCCAAACTGTACAAGATTACATAATTAGGAAATAGAAACATATTCTTCATATTTGTGCAGTATAGAAAATAGGACACATGAAAAAAAGACAATGCTTAATTAGGGGAGTCATTCAAAAACTACCCCATTCTTTTACCCAGATGCTAAGTCTTCCATTTTAAATTCTCAAAAACTACCTGGCTGAGGGACTAAGAATTGAATTACTATGGGAAAATTATTGTTAATAATTTAATGCTTTGTGTTCACTTTTTAAGATGTGATAATGTGTCCATATGTACCTATTCTCTACTACTCAAAGAAACTTAAATACTGATTCCTAGCTGAAAATGTCAGTGTATTGGGTCTTTAATGAATATTAATTGTTTTAAGAGCATAAAATACATGTTATTTTTCCAGATCTCTGGACTGTTTTTCCCTCCTGGTCCTCTCCTATATATTTAAAATAATAATGGTCTATACAAATCCTACTTCACTTGCTTACACAGGAGATAAAGTATAAATCCACCATCCTCTATTCAGCCAGATATCTAGCTGGAATATCTGAATTTTTGTATGCCCTAGTTTTTTTATTTATTTTTTATTATTTAATATATTTAGTTTTCAGCGTTGATTTTCACAGGAGTTTGAATTAGAAATTTTCTTCCCATTTCTACCCTTCCCCCCACTCCAAGATGGTGTATATTCTGGTTGTCCTGTTCCCCAGTCAGCCCTCCCTTGTGTCACCCCGCTCCCATTCCCTTTTCCCTTTCTTTCTTGTAGGGCAAGATAAATTTCTATGCCCCATTGCCTGTGTATCTTATTTTCTAGTTGAATGCAAAAACTTTTTTGTTTCTGTTTTTGAACATCTATTTTTTAAAACCTTGAGTTCCAAATTCTCTCCCCTCTTCCCTTCCCATCCACCCTCCCTAGGAAGTCAAGCAATTCAACATGGGCCACATGTGTATCATTATGTATAACCCTTCCACAATACTCATGTTGT
>CM053622.1:711961844-711990849 GCA_028646595.1 Phalanger gymnotis
GGCCAGTTCATGTTTTTCTTGCAGGCTCTTTGACTTTGTTGACTTCTTCTGGCTGTATGTTTTGGTCTTCTTTGTCACCAAAGAAGGATTCCAGAGTCTGAGACTGAATCTGGGTGCATTTTCGCTGCCTGGCCATGTTCCCAGCCAACTCACTTGACCCTTGAGTTTTTCAGCGGTGTATGACTGCTTGTAGACTAAAGAGTTCTATATTCCAAGCCTGGAGGGATGCGCCAGCTCTGCCACACCAGCCTCTGTCACACCAGCCCTTGCCACACCCCCAACCTGGACTGGATTTAGATCTTCAGCAGGCTCTTCACTCCTGCTCTGATCTGCCACTTAATTCCTCCTACCAGGTGGGCCTGGGGCCAGAAGCAACTGCAGCTGTAGTTCTGTAGCTGCCCCACCTCCACTGCCCCTGGGGAGGTGGCCAAATTGCAAACTCTATCCCAGTCCCCAGCAGCTTCTCCCACTAACCTACTCTGTTGTCCTTGGTGTTTGTGGGTTGAGAAGTCTGGTAACTGCCGCAGCTCACTCATTCAGGGCACTAGGGCACGCTCCGCCTGGCTCCCGGTCTGGTCTGTCCACGCTGCCCACGCTGGGCTCTGCTTCCAGCTCCATGCAGGATAGACCTTACCCACAGGCCATCCAGGCTGTCCTGGGCCAGAGCCCTGCTTCCTTATGCTATTTTGTGGGTTCTGCAGTTCTAGAATTGGTTCAGAGCCATTTTTTATAGATTTTTGGAGGGACTTGGAAGGGAGCTCACGCTAGTCCGTGCTTTCCAGCCGCCATCCTGTATGCCCTAGTTTTGTTCAGATAAATATGGCTGTAGCGTTTAATATTTTAAAAAAGAGAAAGTAAAATATTTTCTTCAATGATTTCTACTTGTACTTATATTTGAAATAACAATATGGTTAGCTTATACTTTCTAATGGTTTTCTTCCAAAAACTAACTTCCTAGTAAGGATTTCTCCAAATGGACATATGCAGACATAAATACAGGAATAATTCATTTCCATTTCTCATAAATGTAGAAATTTAATAGCTTATCTACATAGCACATATTTGACATTTTGTTGATTCATTATATGGAAAAAACTAAAATTATATCTCATAGATAATCTATATGACAAGCCAAGCATGGTTTGGTTGCACCAGAATAAAAATCTGGCTATAGTAAATAGTCACTAGGAGTGTCAACGAAGGTAGTACATGCAGCAGTTCATTCATATGGTCAGAGAATAGCAAGGATGGGTCATATCCAAAAGTTCAGTTGTGACTTAGATATGTGTCAGACAAGTAAAGCACACTTTCACTGATTGACACATAGATCACAAGAAAAACTTCAAAATGCCACCAAGGTCTGTAGCACATGATCCTTCTGTAACTTTTGTCTGTTTACTTGCAAGAGCTTTCTGTTATGTTTGCTTTGTCTTCCATTCCAGTTCATGCTGGTATTTAATAAGACATTCTATTTCCCTCCATAATGTTTGTAGATTTTCTTTCAAGTAATATTTTTAATTAAAGTATCCTCTAGAACAGCCTGTAATTTTCAGTTGATCGCCAAGGAGAGTTCTAATGTCAGTTCACTGTCACCCAGATGGGAAGTATACAAGGATGCTATGAATGCCTCCTTGTCTACTCAAATAGACCTTATTAAAATCAGATGGCTCTGATGACAGTGTGCCTACTTCTTCTTGTAAGATATAACTTTGAATTATTTTGGTTTTCTTTCCTGATTTCTTCTACCAATTCCTTTATGTGATCCTCCATAAATTCAGTCTTTTCATTTGTCTGGGCATGAGCTTTCTGCAGCTTTACTGTCCTCTCAATCAGCATAGTCTTGTCCACTTTTGGAAAATTATCCACAGCTACAGAGGAGCAATCTTTACTGCTTTGAGTATTAAGGTACCCTGATGAACTAGAATGACTCCCTATGCTACTGACTTCTTTATCACAGCTTAATCTGGCCTAATGTTCTTTGTGCTTGTTGAAGTTGCTTGATGCCATCGTTGAGATTTGAAGCATGTTTACATCTTTGGGCAACTAATTTGTCTTTCATTTCTTCTTCTTGAATATTTAATACTTTTAATTCTATTTGTCTAGAAGTCAGTTCACCTTGCAAAAGCTTGGCTTTAATTCTTTTGAAGTTCTTCATTTAATAACCTACTTGTAATTGACTTTCACTACTGGAGAGTTTATCAAATTGTAACTGTAAAGAATTAGATTCGGATTGAAGTTGGGTGTTCTTACTAGTCAATTTTTCAGTAAACAACAGTTCAGATTCTCTTTTTCTACAGCCTTCAATGTCTTTTTGTAGGTCATTAATCAAAGAATTCAGATTCCCCACTTCAGACAAGTTTTCAATTTCTTTTTTATGTCTTTGAAGCTGGAGGCTGGACCCTCTACAATTTTAACTCTATCCAACAAATTTTGAATTTCAGCTTTTTGGAGATCAAGAATATCTTTATATTTGGATAATTCATCTTCTGTTCTTAACCATTCATCTTCTAGGTACTTCATCTTTGTTCTTAGTGTTTGTAGCTGTGCCAGTAAGGCAAAATGAGCTTAGTTTAACGGGTGCCCTTGAGGAGTTTGGCTTTTGTTTACCATGAAAGTACTTTCACCTGTTAAATGCGAAGCCCCAGGCCCAAAGCCCTATCAGGTGTGAAACCTGTGTGGGCAGTAGATCGATGACTTAAGGGGGACCAACTCCAGAACCAATTGGTCTCTGGTCTCTGGACTGTGGTCGTTGAGGTGGGGCTTGAGAACGCCAGAGGCTTGGCTGCGAGGAGAGACAAGAAACTACAGCTGAAAAAAGCCGACTCCTGTGTGGACCCAGGAGTTCAAGCGAGGACTTGAGGCCAGTGAATATGATTTATGCCATCTTATTTTTCTGTGGCCTCCTGGCTACTCTTGTGAGGCGGGCCTACTGGGCCTGGAGGCTTGTGATCACAATATTGGAATGGGGAGGTTGGTTTGCTGATTTGTCGCTGTGGGCCCTGAATAAATTTTTTGATGCCTTCTGCTTGGAGAATTCTATATGCCTTGCAATTTTGAACCATTCAGATATATATATGATCCTTTTTGAGATCATAAATTCGGCCTTCCTACTGCAGTAGCTCATCCATAGCCTCCTTAAATGTCCTCTTCGAATCTTCTAGTTCTTATATTTTGGCATGATGCATCTCTAGCTGCTCGGATTTTTCCTGCATTTGTTTCTCTAGCTCTTTTGAGACTTTGAATTTTACATCTAACATTTGATTTAATATTTTCTGACTCTTGCTATGCTTTTATCATTTCTCAAAAATTTTTCCATATTTGAACTTCCTCTTCTTTGGCCCAAGTTAATTTTATTATTGTTTCTTTGAATTTATCTTTGGTTTCTTTGTGTGAATCCATTTCTGTTTTTAATTTGCTTTGTGCCCATTTTACTTTGATGATGTGAGAGTTGATATCTTTCTTCAGTTTCTCTGCTTATTCTACTGGCATCACTTTCCCTTGTTTCGTAGAGCTGGTGTAGTCTTCCTTTTTCTTGAGAAAACTGTTTAACTTTGTTAACGTTTCTCAATTTTTTTATTTGCATCTTTGAGTTTTTTCTCAAGTACCTCCTTTTCTTTTCTAAGAGGTGAAGATTCCTTTTCACCTTTGACATACTTCATCACCACTATTTCTTTTTTCATGGTGGGCCTCTTCTCATTTCTTCTTTGCCTGCCCCATTCGAAAAGCTATCTCTGTGTAATTGCTGTATTGCATTTTTGGCTGCAGTATCTTCCATTACAAGTTTTTCTTTGGAAATGTTAATGGCTGTATTGAGTTCCTCCATTCTTGTTTCTAACTGTTTAATTATGTTTATATGTTATCTCTCTGTTTCTGTTTGTTTTTTTTAGTTCTTCTCTTAAATTGAAATTTTCTGAACAAATTTCTAAAATAAGTTCCTGATGCTTCTTGTTTTCTTTAACTTCTTTATAGTATGTTCCTGCCGCAGATATTTATTTTGTACACTTTTTTTAAACATAATTAAAGTACGTTCACCATATTTTATTCCATTGGGTACTCTGTGTTCATTTGAAAGTCCTGCAGATAAGAGTTCTGATTCTATTTCTTCCAACAAATCTTCCTGTGCTGAAACATTTGTATTCTTGAAATAAATTTCTCGGTACAGTCTGTATGATATGGACTTTCTGAATAAGTTTTTAAAGCTTAAATGACCTTAATTCTTAAAATATATTTGTCCTGTTCCAGAGGAATTGTTTGATGTAAGGAAAAACTTAGTAGTTATAGCTCTGTGAAAGTAGAAAGGCCTACCTAGGGCAGCAAAGGGTCTTCAGGTGAGGGCTGGATGATGTCACTGCTTGCTGAAGATGTTTGTAGAGGGGATGCCTAAGAAGGGATTGAACCAGAGGCCTTTTTTTGTCTTCTAACTTTCTGGTTTTTCTGAGGTAGTCCTTGAAGGATGGGTAGGTAGAGTTTAGCAGGCCAGAAAGAAAGGAGAAGTCTATTCTAAGTGGGAGTAATAACACGAGCAGGCATACAAATGGGCCTAGATCTGACTGGGAAGCACAGTAGTAAGAAGCGTTCAAAGGTAATTTGAGGGCTAGGTGATCCCATTCTCCATTGGCTTGAAGCAGCCTTGGCCGGTAATAGTGTGAGCACATTTTGGCCTATAATAATGCTATTTTGTATTCAAGTAACAGTTATCTACAAGAGAGATGGCCTTTAGATCATAAGCTTCTCAGGTTCATGGAGCAGATCATCTTTAATAGCAGAAAATGTTAGAGCTGAAAGGGATCTTTGAGATTATTAAATCCAACCCCTTCATTTTACAAATGAAGAACTGAAGCCAAGAGAAGAGAGGTGACTCTTCCAAGGTAGTAAGTGATGGAGTCAGGATTTTGAAGTCTCCTAAGTTCCAGGCCACTGCTTTTTCCAGTGTACCACATCCCCTAAGGAGGTTAACCTAATCTCTCTTTCTTGTAGGTGAACGGGAGATTGGAACAGAAGGGAAGATGCTGCTCTTGGCCCGGGAAGATAAAAAGCTCCAGTGTGTGGGATTATGGAGCAGGCAGCCGGTAAATGCTTTTCTCAGTACATTTGTATTGTAATAGTAGTAGTTGACACTTGTATAGGGTTTTATAACACAGAAGCAGAAAGTGCTTTTGATTACGTTGTTTTATGATCACTCTAACCCTATGAGTAGTGATCTCAGTCTCATTCTCCTTTGTATAGATGAAGAAACCAAGACTCAGGGAGGCTGAATGGCTTGTTACTAAGGTCATAGCTAAGAATCATTCATCCATCAGTCATTCATAATCAGTCATTATCAACAGTCATTCATTAAGCATTTATTATGTGCAAGGTGCTAGGTTACAAAGACAAAAAAAATGAAAGCATCTCTTCTTTCAAGGAGTTTATATTCTCTTGGGGGAGAATATTGTATCTAAGTGTATGTAGAACAAACACAAAATGAATACAAGGTAGTCAAATGTAAGGTGGTAAGAGAGGGAAGGAGGGAGAACACTAGTAGCTGGGACTATAAAAGTCCTGATGTAAAAGATGGTGCTTGATTTATGCATTGTAGTAGGTGAGGGCTTTGGTGAGGGGGAAGAGAAAAAAGAAAAGGGATGAATTAAGGACTTGAGGTTTTTTTCCCAACTGTGCCATTCTTGCATATCTTTTACAATCTGCACCTATCAGATTCTGCAAAAGCTAGTTGAAACATGCCGTTGATGAGAGACAGCCTTGCCTTTTCTCTGTTTTTCCACTGAGCGTATGCACAATTGGCTAGTTGGTCTCTGTGTCTAAAGATATGGTCAGAAATGAACAACAATAATAACCAACTTTCATATAGTTTTTATTGTGTGCTGAGTGTTGTACTAAATGCTTTATTATCTCATTTGGTCCTATAGCAACCATGGGAGGTAGGTAGTACTATTATTCCCATTTTAGAGATGAGGAAACTGAGGCAAACACAAGTCAAGTGACATTCCCAGGGTCACACAGCTAGTACGTGTCTGAGGCCATAGTGAAGTTCAGACTCCAGGCCTAGCACTCTATCCAGTATGCCACCTAACAGAAAAGGTATGGAGGGGGTTTCATCTACACTGTTGGAAGAAATACTTTCCATGATCAGGATACAAACCTATCACAGGATTTCACTGACAGGCAGCGTGATGTAGTGGAAAGAACTCTTAACTCAGAACTAGGAAACATGAAACTAAGTTTAGAGTCTACCGTTGGTTTGTTCTTCAACCACAGGCAAATCACTTCCCCAGTCTGTGCCTCGGCTTCCTTGTAAAATGATGGAATTGGCTAGATCAGTGGTTAAAACCTTATTTTTGTCAGAGACCCCTTTGGCAGTCTGGTGAGGCCTGTGGACCTCTTTTCAGAATAACTTTTTAAAATAACTGAAGGAAATGCTAAAAATCTCAGAAGTTAGTGAAAATAAAGATGTAATTTTTTTCCCTACTCAAGTTTGTGGACCCCTGAAATCTATCCACAGATTCCAGGTTAAGAACCCCTGGCCTAAATGATCACTAGCCTTCTTCCATATCTTAGAGCCTGTGAAAGAAGTTTAGTGAGAGGAATACAAGACTGAACCAGGTTTCTCCAATCATGTGCCATGAATAGTAACCATCTTACTTCGTTGGGAAGAATTAGTTACTCTTTGTTAGGTAAACTGGTCTCTTGATTAAACTGCCTTCTTTGAGATTAGATTGATGTTGTCATCACTCAGATAACTAATGATTTCATCTGACCTTTAGGCTTCAGGTTCCTAGCAGGTCTCATCACCCTCCCTCTACTGATGCCATGTTCTTTTTCAAAGATAATTCTGGGAGTGTCAAGTTTTTTGACAAAATTATCTCCTTTGCATTCTGAGATTCTGTGTTGCTTTTGACTTCTGAAAGGAAATTGGGAGTCTTTTGGCAGAAAACAGGAAGAGAAAACAATATTTAGAAAAGGGATTAGTTCATTTGACATAATGACATGGAACAAATGAGCACTTAGCACTTTTTGTTTTACAATCCCTGGGTGAGAATTATGGCTTTAAACATCGGCTTCTCTGTTGCCTAGGTTTATTCTTTGAGACACTCCCAAGATGGGGAGGGAATTCAAAACTATGCCATTTAAGAATCAGTTGGGGATGTTTAGCTGGAAGAACAGAAGACTTCAGCAAGACATAGTAGTGATTAGGTCTTGAAAAGCCTGTTAGATTAAAGAAAGCTCAGACTTGTTCTACTTGGCCCCAGAAGGCAAAACTAGGAGCAGTGGAGGAAGCTGCAAAAAGGGCAGATTTTTGACCTTCACATACTGCTAGAACTGTCTAATGCGAATCACCGGGAGACTTTGGACAGGACCAGATGATTGCCTGTCAGAGATGTTGTAGGGAGTACTTATTATTAGATACTCATTGGTCTACATATCTTCCAAGTTCCCTCCTGACTCTGGAGTTCTGTGCTCTGGCAGGAAACAAGACCCTTTTTGTGGATTACAGGGCCCCTCATCCTGGAGGCTAGTCGATGTCAAGGTTGTGGGGGTTTTTTGGTTTTTGTTTTTTACTGGAGCATGATGTTGGAGGGGACATTTGTTGAGTTCTCTAAAGGGTCAAAAGTCAAATGTTTGAGAACCACTACTGTAGAGGAAGGCTTTATAAAGCCTATGGTCAGGGGTCCATCATAGCACCTGAACCCTAGTCAGGGGATTTTAAACTTTCCCCTAGTGTTTGCATTATGGGCAAAAGTCCCTCTAGTGTATAAGTGCATTAAGAGAAAAAACAAGCTAAACTTGAGGATGTCATTCAAGGCTCACCATGACCTTATCTTTCATTGTTTTTACCATTTTACAGCCCAAATTGATTACTCATCATTGTCCAAATGCATCTTGACCTTTCACATTAATGTATCTTTGCTGTTTCCTCTGCTCTCATACCTGTTTCTAACTATTGAAATTCTATTCATCTTCCAAGACCCAGCTCATATGCCATCTTCTCCGTGAAGCCTTCCCTTATGTCCCAGCTGAAGAGGTTTGGGACCCCAAGAATGCCAAGGCAGAGTTCCCTAGAATGAATTTTTATACTCAACCCTTCTTTTAGTCAAGTGGCAGAAGTTTATTATGACTCCATTAGAAGCAGGCAAGGGTTCTCAGGGAACCTGCAAGCTAGTGAGGATGGAGCTGGGTCTTATATGGAAAAGGGACAAGGGAAAGGAATGCCGAAGCTGCTGATTAGGTAATCTAGTGTGCAGGTGTCTGGGAGCTACGGATGAGAAAATGCAGGGAGTCTGCAGAGATAACTTTGATGCCAGACATTGAGGGAGAAAAGAGTTTTTTTGTTTAGTTGCCAGAGACATGGGCCTTGGGGATCTGGCACGAGGGAGAGTCCTTGGGCTAGCCAGGGACAAAAATCCTTAGGCCAGGCACCCCTGTGTCTGTTCTGATAAGAGAATGTGTTCTGAAGGAGAAATTTTTCTCACAGGACAAGGACCTACTGAGAAATTGAGAGACTTCTAGAGACATGATCTTAGGGGTGGGGCGTGAGCACCCCATCAGTGCTAGGGATATCTCCCTCTTCTGAACCCCTGTATGTAGCCTTTCTTATGGCACTGGTTACATTCTTCCTTATTTGATTCAAATTAATTAAATGTGTGTTAAGCAGTCATTGTGTGCAAAGCACAATACTAGATGTTAGGATCCAAAAACTGATGAGAGACAGCCCTGCCTAACAGCAGGAAAATCAACGGCAAAAGTAACTGTAATATAAAGGATAACGAGTCAAGTGCAGAAAAGGAACAGATCACTTTTTAAATATAATTTACATTTCTTCCCTTTTTATTGTTCTGATGGCCCAGTGAATGAATTTCAGGAGGGAAGAAAGAGAAGGGGTGCTGTTCTGCCAATATATTAGTCTCAATAGGTCAGTTAAATCCTATAGGAAAGAAACCAGGCTAGCAAAGGCACAGTTCTAATTCTGCTGAGAATCCTCTTTAACAAGCGTATTTTTCATCCATTCTTGGCTCCTCTCTCAAGTTTTTTGCTTGATATGTTTCTTTGTTATAGTACTTTCCGGAATGTCTAAATTGGATTCAGGAGTGAGAGGTCACACTGTGAGGGCAAGGTTGCCCTACTGTAAGGCCAAAGATTTCTTCTGTAGTATAAGGTCAACATCCGTCTTCTTACTCTCTGGCCTAAAAATACAGCAAACCTTTCTTTAGCGTCTCCATGAAGTCATAAGTTGTCCAGGAGAAGGACTAAGTCGGTCAGCCATGAACTAATTCCCCCAATTAGGGTTCCTCAACCCCAGTGCTGTAGATCATGTCTTACCTGCTTCAGTTAAAGAAGGAAGAGTGTCCAGTACTCCCCCCCCCCGCACAAATAAAAAATTTCCTGAGACAAAGAGTGGAGCGTTCTTTCAGTCTTTAGTTCTGTTTTGCATTCAAAAGGGGACCAGCTTGTCTTCTAATTGAACCACAGGAAGGACTTAAAGTAAAAAACTGTATTATGTGTAACACAATTTATTATTTATATTTATTTCAAAGATTTAACAAAGACAAACGTACATTTCCCCCAGCACCTCAGGGACATATTCCCTCCATTCTACTTTGGTCTCTGGGACTCCAGTGAAAAGTTTGCTGCATTTTTAGGCCAGGCACCAAAAGGGTAACTATTGGCCTTTACTAGAGCAGCTACCTTTGGCATCCTGGAAGGATCTCTCATGCCCAAATCTGGAAAATATTCTAACACAGAAATACATCAGACAAAAAGGAATTAGGCTCATGGCTTAGCTCACTTCCTACATAGCATCAGTCCCAACAAGTTTAAGTCTGGAGCTGGCAATGCCAGCTTTTGCCACCCTGGAGCCCAAGACCTATTTTCCTTAGGCTGTCACAGTTGGGCCGTGACAATGGCTTGCCTAGTTTCTTGGCCTCCCAGACCCCCGTGGCTTGAGCTCCTAGGGCAAATCAGAGACTCTACTCTCTATACTCTATTCTAGGGTGAAAAGAACAAGAAGAACCAGGCCAGTTTCTTAAGGCCACATAGCAGTTGTTAGATTCTGCTTTAATGGATTCAAATTAATTAAAATTTTATTAAGCAGCTATTATGTGTAAGAAACAAAACATTGATGACCCATAAATAGAGGTGACATTTTAGAAGAAAGAAAGACAAGTGCAAAAGTAACTGGTATAAAGGACAGTGAGTTAAGGGCAGAGAAGGAACAGATCACTTTCCCCTGGGTGGGGAGGAGAGACTTAGGGAAAGCTTCACGGAGGAGATAATACCTGAGTTTGTCCATGAAGGAAGAGAGGAGTTTTAACAGACGGCTGGTGAGAGGCAGTCCATTCCAGGTATGAGGGACTGTGTAGGGACAAAGACATAAAGATGGGGAGGGTGGGACAAGAATGAGAGGAAGAGTAGCTCAGTTTTAGTGGAATGGATGTTAGACAAAGAGGAATAATAAGAAAGAAAGCAGTAAAGGTAGGTTGAAGCCAGGCAGCAGATTATACTTGGAAAGGAATGAGGAGCTGTTAATGATTTTTATGAAGAGCTAGTGATCTCAGCAGTTCATTAAGGAAGATTGCTTCTGTCTCACTGGGTGGAGGACAGATTGGAGAAGGAATGAACTAGAAACAGGAAGATCGGTTAGGAAGTTACTACAACAGTCCCAGTGAAAGGTAGACTGGATCTAAACTAAGATGGTTAACGTGAGGATGGCTCTAGGCAGCTAGGTGGCGTGGTGAATAGAGCGCTGGACTTGAAGTGGGGAAGACCTGAATTTGAATCCTGCCACAGACACTCACTAGCTCTGTGACCATGGGCAAGTTGCTTAACCTTTACCCCCAGTTTCCTCATCTGTAAAATGGGTATAGTGATGGTGTCTCCCAAGGTCGTTGTGAGGATCAAATGAAATATTTGTAAAGTGCTTTGCAAACCTTAAAGCATTGTATAAATGCTAGTTATTAACGACAACAATAATAAAGAATTCTTTGAAGAAAGGAATTATGCCTCATTGATCTGCATCTCTTCCATGACACTTAACACAGAGTCTTATTCATGTTGGTTCAACAAACTGCTCTGTGCAAGCCCCTGGGCTTGCTGCTTGAGATGCAGTATATCCCCCTGCCTTGAGAGCTTGCACCCTATTGGGGATAGTTCAGTTCCACAAATTGATAATGTAGTTCCACAAATTGATAACTGCTAGGGATGAATCAGAGATCTAGACCAAGTTCTAAGAAAACATTTTAGGAGGGAAAGAGATGATTTGAAATGACTGAAGAGACAAGTGAGTGTCTCAAAATAGATAAAATTGACCTTGCTTGCTTATCTCAGGAAGTAAATTGACCTTTACACAGCTTTCTTTTCTTCCCACTTCATTCCAGGTGTTCCTCTTTGTTGGCTCAGATGCCTTCAACTGCTGTACTTTTCTCTCTGGCTTTTCTCTGTTGGCGGGGACTCAAGATGGGAACATATATCAGTTGGATGTAAGGAATCCAAGGTGAGTCCCAGCATATTTTATTGATGTAGGTTTTTGGTGAGCTGGAATTTTTAGTCTGGATTCAACTTAGGAGCATGTATGATCTTAGAAATGGGAGTTGATTATGTAGTGAGAGTGAACACTTCTTTAATAACAAATCTGTGAGAGTAGGTATTATTTCCATTTTACAGAAGAGAAAATTAAGACTTAGAGAGGGTAAATGACTTACCCAAGGTCACATAGCTAGTGAGAATTGTCAGAGCAAAGGTACAAACCCAGTCTCCTGACTGCACATCCAGTGCTCTCTTCACTGTGCTGCCTTTCCACTTTAAGCCACAAATTTGGGCCAAATCAGCCAGCAGATTGAGGGTATCATAGTTTAGATGTAGTGGTATCAGCAGACTGAGAAGTCATTTCCCTACATGTTACATTGATTCATCTATGATAGTAAAAGAGCTTGAAGGCAGCCTCCAACTTACCTGTCTAATTTTCACACACTGGTCTATTATCCTCTCTTGAAGTTTGATGTACAGACACAGACAAGAATCATATAGGAGGAGAAAGTGTGGTTGGGATCTTTGTTGGTAGAAGGTACACTCGTATGGATAAGCTTATAGATCCAGCGAGGTTTACTGTCACTGGTGCTGTTATTGTTCTGTATGCCTTGCTAAAATCTGATTTAGTCCAGTTTCCAGATGAACACTGATCCGAAGCAGTATTTCTCACTTTTCCAGTGTTAGCTCTCAGATCTATTTCGTTGCTTTTAACTGAAGTTATATTGAAAGATGGTTAGCAAATGGCCATTGGTGTCATGTTTATTTTGAAAATAAAGCTTATGCTATGGAACAACTCTTTATTTCATTAAACATGATACTTTTGTCCTTCTCTAGCATTTATAGGTTAAAGGACCACAAGGTTCCCTACCAGCATTTCCCTGGGTGGTAGTAAACCTGTCAAAATCTGAGGCGGGAAGGAACCTCTCTAGGTCATGTAGTACACCCCTCTGCCTTCACACAAGACCTGACCTAAGCCATTCAAGAGATGGTTTTCTTGTTCTTAATGATCTACAAAAAAAGGTGATTTTTCAGCCCCTCTGTCCCAGGATTTAATAATTCATGCTGCTACTATTCTGTATGCCTTGCTAAAATCTTTCTCACTATAATTTAAGAGCATTTTTTCTTATCCTTTCCTTAGAAAATCTGTTGTCCGTTGTAAAAAATCACCATTTATGGTCCCTGTAACCCTCATTAAATCGTTTCTCAGCTTTAGCTTCCTTGAAAGATCCTGATACTTTAAATAATATTTCCCAGAAATTTCTGTTTTGTTGTTGTTATTGTTTTCATCACACTTCCCTGTGCTTCTCTTTGCACCATTCATCCATCTCAAGATGTCAGCATGTGTCAACCTCAGCCCTTGATAGTTTAGCATGAGACAGAGTGCTTTAGGAAAATTTGAGAAGGAAAAGGCTACTTTCAGCTACAGAGATCAGGGAAGACTTCCTGAGGGAAGTCCTGAACTGGACCTTAAAGAAAGAAAAGTATGTCAGTACCTAGAAGCGAAGAGAAACGTATTCCAGAAAGTACCAAGGAAACATGAAGACATATTTGTTGTACTAAAAGAAATGTGTTTTTTTTTCAGTTGAATCAAAATCCAAAGCTTTACAAACCTGCTTACAGAAAGAAATCAGCAACAATCTGCCAGCCTGTCATAGGCAGCAACCTGAGATCTTGGTGCCCTGACTTACTCTGCCCCTAAGCACAGGTGCTCACATCCTTACATCTGCCTGTTAACCTCGGGCATGGTGCCGTGTCAGAGAGCAAAGTCATAGTGTACTCTGTGTGCGCACAGCATCCAACATCACTAGAGAATGGGGGTCCTGGGAGCAATGATAACTTATCAATTATCTTTACTTCTCAGCAGTCCAGCCAGTTTTGCCTCCTTAACTGTTTCTAATACACAACATCCCATGCCTCTTGCATTCCATATTCATGAAGTGCATTCCTCTCTTACCTCTGTCTCTTAGAATCCCTGGTTTCTTTCAAAGCTGAGTTTAATGCTACTTTCTCTATGAAGCTTTTCTTGATTTCTCTAAATGCTCTCTGTTTATCCTATTTTTTATTTACTTACATGGATACATATGGTTCTCCCAGTAGAATGTAAGCAGGGATTTTTTTTTTCGTCCATATTTCCTAACAGTGCTTGACACATACTAGGTATTTAATAAATGCTTATTGAATGATCAGTTGAATCAGGGAATGAAAGATCCCATAAGTGATTGTCTTCAGTAACTGAAACTCGCATCAGCAAACACCGAAACTTTCCATCTTGGTAAACTGCATAACTTCCCTGCCTTTTTAAGCATTGTAACTTTGAGTATTAAACATAATGATTTAAGTTTATTTTTGATAATTCAAGGTCATCGTTGTGAGGAGAATAATTATGGTTTGGTAACAAGAGCATGAAGTTAGACTTTATTAGCTATGTTTCCTTGGCCAAGACAGTTAACCTCACTGAAGTTCGGTTTCCATATCTGTAAAATGAGGGTAGGACTTTTCTCTTCAGTTGTCTGTAAGGTGCTTGGTTCTTCTTTGGAAGCTAAGGCCACGTTGGGGTGAGCCCTCATATCAGCCGGCGACTAGCACCACTACAAACAAGTCTCCTCATCCATCTGCTGAAATGGCCATCTCCAAGCTTGCTTGCATCTACTCTGCCCTCATCTTTCACGATGACGAGGTTACAGTCATGGAGGATAAAATCAATGTCCTCGTTAAAGCAGCAGGTGTAAACGTTGAACCATTCTGGCCTGGATTATTTGCAAAGGCCCTGTCCAATGTGAACATTACAAGCCTCATCTGCAATGTAGGAGTCGGTGGACCTGCCCCAGCAGCTGCTGGTGCTGCCCCTGCTGGAGGGGCTGCTCCTGCTAGCACAGCTGCCCCAGCTGAGGAGAAGAAGAAAGAGGAAGCAAAAAAAGAAGAATCCGAGGAGTCCGATGATGACATGGCCTTTGGTCTGTTTGACTAAATATTTTTTATAACATTAAATAGAAAGCTTGACTCAACTAAAAAAAATGAGGGTAGCAGTACTGGTACCAGTTGCTTCCCAGGTTTGTTGTTAGGAAGATACTTACAGTGCCCTAGAAATACATGGTGGTTCTCAGTCATTCCAGATTTGGGGACTGATGAGTTATTACTGTACCTTCTCTCGCAGCAGTGCTGCCTGTGGAGAATCTTTGCCCTATACCAAATATCCTCAGCCCGCTGATCTTCTGCCCTTTTTGTCTGTTTATACTTCGGTATTATTCCTCCCTTAGCGTCACTGTCCTCGCTGCTGCCTTTCAGGTCTCTGCTTGAATGCTGGTGGAAAGACACTGATTACTTCTTCAGTCTCTCTAGGAAGAGTTTCTGTTCAGTGAGACCAGCTCTGCCTTTTTGCAGCATGCCTTTCTCTCCTGTAGTTATAGTGTTTGGGACCACATAAGAATATCATCATTTAGAATAATTTTTTATAATTGGCCATACCCAAAGCTCACATTTAAAAAATAGCTTTTCTTGGGGGCAGCTAGGTAGTGCAGTGAGTAGAGCACCAGTCCTGGGGTTAGGAGGACCTGAGTTCAAATCTGTCCTCACACACTTGACACACTTACTAGCTGTGTGATCTTGGGCAAGTCGCTTGACCCCAATTGCCCCGCCTTCCCCCGTTTAAAAAAGAAATAGCTTTTCTGTTGCTAATAAATTACTTGCTGGTTATACTGGTAGAGACAGCACAACCTACTAGACCTGATTTTTTTTTGTTCTTTGTTTTATCCAGACCTGTGATTTCATAGCTGTAGGGAACTACTCTTAAAAAGGCTCCGTCTGCCAATGCAGATCAGCAGCTGTCCTGTAACTTAGCCTGTTGCCTGGGCGACTGATCGCTCACGCGACTTGTCCAGGGTCACACAAACAGTCTGTGTCAGAGGCAGGACTTGAATGTAGGTCTTCCTGACTCGGAGGCCAGCTTTCAAGTCACTATTCCACACTGCTTCTTGGACCTAAAGGTAAATTGCTTAAATAATAGTTTGTCTACCTAACCCTGAATTCCATGCTCTGCTCGTCCCTTTTCTCACCACTGACACTTCCCAGTCTCTGACGTTGCCATCATCTCTCATGGTATGGGGTAGTTGCTTCTGTTGTTTTGGTCAATTCCCTTGACCCAGAAATAACATCTCCCATTTCTGTAGCACTTTAAAATTTGCAAAGTCCTTTCCTCAAAACAAGACAATGGAAATAGCCAGTGCAAATATTATTATTTCCATTTCACAGGAGGAAACCGAGGCTTAGAGATGGCACATGACTTGCCCATGGTCACATAGGTCACATGGTCACATAAGAAGTGGCTTGACTGGGATAAGAACCCAGGTCTCTTGACTGCACAAACAAACCTTGTTCCAGTATGCTTGCTACCTTCCCATTTAGGTTAGTACTTTTTGGGACCAAACTGGCATGGATGTCATAGCCTAAATAACTGGTTTAGAAGTTTGCTCCCTACCCCGTTGGAAGTAAAGAACCAGTAGGTTATTCCCTTCAAGTTTCTGAAAAGATACATTTGAATGATTCATTCTTGACATAGGAACTACATTGGAGGGGACAGGGCTTACTGTAAATCAGGTTACCAACAATGTTGTTAAAGAAGGGAGTTTTTTACTTTCTCACCTGTACTCTAAGGTTAGTTTTATTTATAGACTGTTCTTTTATTTTCATAGGATAGTAACATTTTGAGCTGGAAGAACCCTTAGAAATAGATCTTCTAGATAGTCCGCTCATATTTCAGATGAGGAAACTGAGGCCTGGAGAGAAGTAACTTGCCCAAGGTCACATAGGTATTAAAGTGACAGGTCTGGGATCAAACCCAAGTCCTCTGATTCTCACTCCAGGGCTCTTTCCACTACACCACTTTGCCTCTCAACTTTCAAGTCCACTTTAGGGAGATCTTAGCTAGGAAATGATCATTGTAAATGTTTTATTTTTCTCCCTGCTTTGTCCTGTTTGCTTTAATGTTGTTGATAACATATGTTGGGCACGCGCTGGCCTCACTTTTCAAGAAACCTTTTTGATCATCATCCTGATATTCTTCCCTGCAGGGCTCCAGTTCAGGTCATTCGCCGATCAGGAGCTCCAGTACTGTCTCTCTTAGCTTACCGAGATGGATTCGCTGCCAGCCAAGGTACCCCTAGAGTCATAAGTACAGAATGAATGGCTTGTCAATTTTAGCACTGGGGCTGAGCTTCTATTTTAGTGGAATGAAATCAGGAGAACTGAGTTGGAGTTTTGGTGACACCATATGACCCTGGGCAAGTAACTTTACTCCTCTGAGCCTCAGTTTACTCATCTGTAAGATGGGAATAGTAATCTTTGTACTACATGAAGGGTTTTTTTTCCCCCTCCCAAGAAACGGCTCCCTGTAAACCTTAAGTACTTGAGCAAGTGTCTGGAATTATGAACACAAATAGCAATACCCAGTGTGAGCTGTTGGTATTGTTATTTGTGTTCATTATTCCAGACTGTTGATCAAATTACAGCAAGAAGAATTTATACTTTATGTTAATCCTCTATTAACAGAAGCTCTAGGATTGCTGTAGTAGGAAGGCCGAATTTATAATCTCAAATATAATCATGTATATATTTGAATGGTTCGAAATCGCAAGGTATGAGGGATTCTCTAAGTAGAAAACAACAAAACATTTATTTAGGCCCCACCGCAGCAGATTCGCAAACCAGCCCCCCCCCCCCCATTCTGACATCTTGACCAAAAAACCCCAGGCCCAGTAGACCCGCCTCACAAAGAGTAACCAGGAGGCCACATAAAAACAAGATGGTATTTAACCAATTCATATTTACTAGCCTCAAGTCCTTGCTCACATTCCTGGGTTCACACAGATCGGCTCTGCTTCCGCAGCGAGGTGCTTCGGCTTTTTTCAGCTTCAGCTGTAGTTGTCTCTTAGCTCTTTCTCCGGGCAGCCGAGCCTCTGGCATCCTCAAGCCCCGCCTCAACGACCAGAGACCATTGGTTCCCGAGTTGGCCCTTCTTAAGTCATTAATCTACACTCACACAGGTTTCACACCTGATAGGGCTTTGGGCCTGGGGCTTAGCACTTAACAGCTGAAAGTACTTTCACTCAAAGTAAACAAAAGCCAAACTCCTCAAGTGCTAAGGAGCCCATTTTGCCTTACTGACACAATTGCTTTTGATTTTAAGGGTACTAATAACCCTTCACATTTGTATCATACTTTACAGGTTATAAAATACTTTCGTATATCTCATCTGGCATAGTAGCCCTATAGGGATAAGCAGGGTAGAAGTTATTAATCCCATTTTAGAGATGAGGGAACTGAGGCACAAAGAGGATTGGCTGTGTTTTAATGATGTGTATAAAAGAGTAGAATGATTTCTCAGATATTCTGAAGCTAGCAGCAGGGCTTGGAAAATATGAGCGAATAATTTAGGGAATTAAATGAAAAGCCTAGCTTTCAGGCAAAATAACAATACCATCATTTCTACTACAGTGTGGTTTATGTGTTTCTAAAAATCACCATGGCATGCAAAATCATGTAATAAAAAATGACAGGGCTTATGGGAAAAATGGGGCAAGGGGTACAACATTGCCAGCCATAGATGACATTTCTTTTATTTTTGTAGCCTTGTCTCTTATGATCCATAGCATAGATTACTTTATGTCTTTGCTCAGGAGATAATATGTTCTGTCATTTAAAAAAAATACTTTGTTATTTCAAACTTCTCTTCAATGTGTAAGGTTTTCCTTTTGCAAGTACTACTTGCTGTTTTAGAACCACTGTGCTTAGACAAGTTTGGGATGTTGGAGTGTTTTATTTATACACACACGCACACACACGTATATGTATATGTATGTATATATGTGCACACACACATATATATTCACAAATGTAAAAGAATACCAAACACAAACTCGTAGTATAACACGTGCAGTAAACTGAGGTAACTGGTAGACGTTTGAGGGGTATGTGTGTTTTGTGTATTCTTATGCAGCTTGTTGTAGCTGGATATAGCTTCCTGCGCTCACCTAGTGTTTTTCTTATATGAAATAACAAATAATCAGACATGAAATTCACATTATGTTCAAATTTTTCCAAAATATAAATTGTGTTAGAATAAGTTCACATTTTCAAAACAAGTGTTACAGCAGAACTTGATGTACTTTTCTAGCGAGCTGCCAGAGATCACACAATAAGTAACTAGAATCCAAATCTGTGGTTCCATGGTTGTTTCGGTATTATCTTGCAAGGAAGAAATGAGGCTGGACTGAATGACTTCTGGAAAGCCTTTTGCAATCTGAGTATTCACCTAGTCTGATTCTTCCCCTTACTCGTGCCTGCCCCTTATCCTAGACTGAGCTCATCCTTTATTATTCATTCACTTATTTAACAAACATTTATTAAGTGCTCAGTAGTGTTCTAGGTGATGAGGCTCATAACAAATATAGATAAGACGTGGACTCCTCCTCTTGGAATATACTGTCTAGTAGGGGAATGAAGCCCAAATATGGATAAATATCATATAGTACATTAGAGAGGTACACCCAGTGCTGTGTGAGCTCCGAGTAGGCACAGTCCTTATGGAGGGGAGGTTGCAGGTGGGAGGAAGGAAAATTTGAGTTTTACTTTGAGGGCAAAGGGGATCCAGCAAAGATACTCACCAAGCCTTAAACCTTCAAGACTTCCAGGTCACTGGAAGGTGACCCTATTATCTAGGTTTCCATCATTTCGCAATTTCTTGCCTGAGGGAATAGTTAAGGAACAGGTGGAAGGAGATTATGGCACTTGGCCTTCATCCAACCAACCCTTTTATTTCCTATGTCTCCTTTCTTCCTGTTGTCCTTCTTTTAGCTAAATTAAATGGTTTTTTCTTTGTCTTCCGTCTCTTGCTTTTGACACCTTTACCTCCTTCTTCAAGTCCTCCTTTTCTCTTACTTATGATATAATTTTTTTTAAGTAATCTTCTAGTACTTAAAAAAAATTTTGCATTTTCATCTGTTAGAGTGCTCCCTCCATTGATAAAGCTTTCAGCCCCTCTAGGACTGAATAGAAACAGTCTTCCTGAGTTTCTTTCATTCCTTGGCACTCACCATTCTGCTATGAATCTCTTAGGAGTTAATTAGGCTGGTCAACAGACACAAAATCACAGTCCATTGCTAGCCTTGTGCTTGAAACCAAAAGCAGTTAAACATAATCAATAAAATGACTTCTTCTGATGACATATGTAATGTCCTGCCCTAGTAGCCCCTCACTTCACTGATTAAAAGAAGAATATACTTCATTATCTATTCTCCAGGACCATTATTGGGATTATTTTGATTTTGGCAACTTTTCCTCTTTTATGATGAACTGGACAAGTCTTCAACAAATAGCATTTCAATATACAAAGAACAAAAAAGAGTATTATACAACTATGATCAGTTAAGTACATTTTTCTCAAGTACATGACAAATTTAATATATTTTTTAAATTGTCTTGCTTGTGTCTCTTTCTTAATGTCATTTTGTTTTCTTCTGTTATTTTTAAAGTATCGTATTATCTTTTTTTGCATTCTGTCACTATCCACTAAACTGATCCTGCCCCCAAATAGAAGCCTTCCTTTGTAACAAATAAGCACGATTAAGCACAAAATTAATTTAGCCATATTTGAAAACATGTTTCTCATTGTGCACATCTGGTCTATTACTTCTCTGCCAAGAGATGAAAAGCATGCTTTATCCTTAGTTTTTTTGAAGTCACAATTGGTCACTGCATTGATCAGAATTCTGTAGTTTTTCCAAATTGTTTTCTTTCATATTATTGTGGTCATTGTTTAAATTATTCTCTTGGTTCTGTTTATTTTACTCTGCATCAGTTTTTGCAATTCTCAGGTTTCTCTGAATCCATCACATACATCATTCACAAGGTTCAATAATGTGTCATTACATTCATGTGTCATAGTTTACTCAGCCATTTCCCATTTGATGAGTACTCAACTTTGTTATTTCTGATTCTTTGCTACAACAAAAAGTGCTACTATAAATATTTTGGTATATGTTGGTCTTTACCTTCTGTATTTGACCTCTTTGGTTATATATGCCTTAGGGGTACAAGTTAATGACTTTTGAGGTCCAAGTAGCTTTCCAGAATGTTTGGACCAGTTCAGAGCTCAACTAATCATGAATTAGTGCTCTTGTCCTCTCAGAGTCCTTCCAACAATTACCATTTTCATTTTTTGTCATCTTTGTAAATCTGTTGACCATAGGTTGTTTTAATTTGTATTTATCTTATGAGTAATTTGGAGAATTTTTTTTCATGTGCCCGTTGATAGCTTTTATTTCTTCATGTGAGCACTGCCTGTTCCCATTCTTTGAACATTTATATATTGAGTAGTAGCTTTCATTCTTATATATTTGTGTCATTGCCCTATACATTTGGATATCAAAGTTTATTAGAGAAATCTGCTCCAAAGATTTTTTTTCCCAGTAAACTGTTTCCCTTTTAATTCTAACTGCATTAATTTTGTTTGTGTAAAAACCACCATTACAGGATTTTCTCTTTTGCTTCTTTGTAGTGTTATTTTTATTTACATTACTTCGATCACTGGGTATATTGCTCTAATTTTACCCTGCATCATTTCATATAGATCTCCTCATGTTTCTTTGAATTCCTCATATTTGTTACTTCTTTTAGTACAATAATGTTCCAGGATAGGAAGTCATACAACTACTGTCAGAGCTAGGACTTGAACCTGAGGTCTTCTGATGAGCAGATGATGCCCTCTTTTCCATTACACTGGATTGCATTTCCATATTGTGCAGAAGTTTTCAAATGATCTAGACATCAGACTAAACGATAACAATTCACATTTCTGTAGCACTTTAATGTTTACAAAGCATTTTCCTCAGAACAAACACACGAGGTAAATTGAATGCATACTCTTCTCCCTCTTTGATACAGTAGAACACTCAGCCTCAGAGAGGTCAAGTAACTAGCCCAAGGTGGCAGAATGTACAAATTTCAGGACTGGCATTTGAACCCAGTTTTCTAATTTTCAGTCCTGTGCTTTTAGAAGACTTCTACTTCTTAGAGTCTAAGTATTTTATGATTCCATGTGAACTGCGTTCTTCCTCTTTTTCAGGTGATGGGACCTGTTTCATTATGCAGCAGGACTTGGACTATGTAATTGAGTTGACCGAGGCTGACTGTGACCCTGTGTACAAGGTAAGTCTCAAGGAGAGCACCAAATGCAGCCTTGGTTGATGGTTTGGAGATGGGGAGTGCTGTCACCTGGTGGCAAGTAGGTTGGTTCCATAGGCCAGGTCTTTGGTGGTTGTTGCTAGTTTCCCAGCTGCTTTGAAAATAATAATAAAAATAATAGTGCCCATTTCTATAGTAGTTAAAAGTTTATAAATGCTTTCCCCACAACAGCCCTGTCAGGTGGTTTATTATCTCCACTTTACAGATGGGGAAAATAAGACTCAGAGAAAGGAAATGACTTGCCACAGAGTCACATAGCTAGTGAACATCAGAGCTAGAATTAGAATCTATGTCTTGTGGTGCTAAGTCATAGATTCAGAATATAGAGCTGAAAGAAGTCTTAGAGGTCTAGTCCAATTTCTTATTGTAGATTGTAAAATTTAGTCCCAAAGATATTGAATCCAGCATCCTTTTTACTATATTGGGCTGACTCTCTTCACTATTAACATAGTCTTCAACTGCTGTCCAGAAGGAAGGAGAACATAGTCCTGCTCTTTTTATCCTGATCTAGTCCCAGATTTTAGTAATAGTTTTGATAAGCTGGAATATAGCCAGAGTTCAGAAACCAGGATGGCTTGAAAGATTTGAAACTTGCTATATATATCCATCAAGAAGCCAGAATTACAATAACCACCAGAAATACAAAGACAGAATTGAAAAAAGCCCTGCCCTCACGGAGCATACATTCTAATAGAGGAGACAGTGTGCAAATGGATACATAATCTATACAAAATAAAAAGAGGATATTTTTTGTGGAAAAGGTGATAGAAGCCAAGAGGCATCAGAAAGACATCTAGAACAGAGCTCTTAACCTTTTTTGTATCATGGACATCTTTGTCAGCCTGGTTAATCCTGTAGAACCCATCTCAAAATGATACTCTTAATTGCATAAAATAAAATATTTAGGATTACAAAAGGATTATTAATGATATTCAGATACATTTATTAAACACTTACTATGTACCTGGCTTTATGCTAAGAACAAATACAATTATCAAATTTTTTTTTAAAAAAACAACCACAACAAAATCACAGGACTCAGATTAAGATTCCCTCATCTAGAAGGTGGCATTGGAACAAAGTTTTGAAGGAAACTGGGGATTCCAAGAGGCAGAAGTGAGAAGGGAGTGCATTGAAGGCATGATTGTTAGCCAGTGCAAAGGCACAGAGTTAGAGCATTATTTGTGAGGAACAGCAGTGTTCCTGGACTTAAGAGTGTGTGGAGGGAAGAGACAAGTCAGACTGGCCAGTTTGCAAGGAGCTTTAAATGCTGCCTAAGGAGTTTATACTGGAATTTATGAAATAGGGGTTGACACAGGTCACACCTGTGGTTTAGGAAAATCCCTTTGATTGCAGGGTTAGAGAGGGGAGAGACTGGAGGCAGTGAGACCAATTAGGAAGCTATTGAAAGAATCGAGGTGGGAGGCAATAAAGGTCTGGACTGAGATATTAGTTTTGAAGTAGAGAGAAGGTAACATGAGCAAATGATACTGTGGAACTAGAAATGACAAGATTTGGCAATGATTAGATAAGTAGAGTAAGGGGGATTATGGAATTATGGATGGCACCAAGATTGTGAACCAACAGGGTAAATGGAAGGATGGTGGAACCCTTAACAGGTACCACCTTTTAATAGGTTTTTAATAGGAAAGTTTGGAGGAAGATTGCTTTTGGTGCAAAAGATAAGGAATTCTGTTTTGGACCTATTGTGTTTAAAGTATCTACAGGATACTCCATATGATATGTATACTAAGAGCGTGGTTACATGGGATCTGAACTCAGAAGAAAACTAGGACTAAATAGAGAGATATGGGAATCCTCTGGATAGAGATGGTAATTGACCCCATGGGAACTGATAAGGCCACCAAGTCAGAAGAAAAGAGAAGAGCACCCTCAACTGATACTTAAGGGACTCCTACAGTAGGGAACCTGTCATGTTTGATGATCTAACAGAAGAAATTGAAGAGTGGTCCCAAAGGACAACCAAGAGAGAGAAATGTTGCAGAAGTTCCAAGAAGAGCAGCTAGGAAGGGAATATGGTCAGTAGTGTTAAATGCCTCAGAAGCATGAGGATTGAGAGGAGGACGTTCGATCTGGCAATTAAGAGATCATTGGTAACTTTAGAAAGAGCAGTTTGATTGATGAAGTCAGAAGCTTCATTGCAAAGGGTTTAGAAGCAAGTGACAGGAGAAGCAGTAGAGAAACCAAGCAAACATTGAGAAGTGAAAGAAGAGCGGGAATAGTCAAAATGACATCTTTTTCTAGGGCTAAGCTGTGAAAGAGAGGAGAGTTGGGTAGGGCAGAGCCAAAATGACAGAGTGAGAAGAAGTTTTGCTCTCTCCCCACACTTCCTTAACAAAGATCTAGAGAATGTGCTAGGTCAAGATCTTATCAGGAAAGCCAAGTAGATCATTTTTCTAGGCTTAGGGAGCTGGACACAGAGGTATACAGACACTGGAGAGGGGGCTGTTGAGAGCATGTAGTGGTGGTGGGAGGTATCATTCCAGCCCTTGGGGACTAATAGAGGCCCTGGACAGGGCATCAGGAAGAGATCCCAGGGCATCCTTGAGCAAATGCGTGGTGCCAGAACAGCTGGCATCTAGCAGCTCTACTGCCTACTGCCCAGTACAGAAAAGAGCAGGTATAAGTGTTGGCCTTTGTATATTGAGCACAGAACAAGTTCTGGAAAATAAATGGTAGCTGTGAGTGTCTCTGATCCCAGGAGCAGAGGACAACATCCCAGACCAGAGAGAGCTGGGAGTTTAGTTTCTCTGAACCTTCAGACCCTCTCCCAGCTGGCCAGTAATGGTTGAATCAAGGAGTAGTTACTGAAGTTCCCAATCAGAAACAAGCCAATAGACCCAAATCTGGGTTATGAACTTGCAGCACTGAGACCAGGAGAACACTAAACAGACCTTCCACCAGATCACACTACTTTAGGCTCACTGAAAACTTGCAGGCCATGGCTAGAGCTATAAAAGCTGCAGAAGGATATAAGAGGACAGAAATTCCTCCCAGCTCTCAAAGTGTATGCTGAACCCAGTACTAATATAAAGTCCAAAGTCAAGAGGTAGGCTGGAAGAATGAGCAAACAAAAAAATATTCTGAACATATAGCCACAGGAAGTTCAAGACACAAACACAAGAGAATGACTTGGAAACCTTTATAGGCAAAACCTCAAAGAAAAATTTAGCTTAGAAACAAGACCAACAAGAATTCCTAGAAGAGTCAAAGCAAGAGCTAAAGAAGAAGCTAAAAAATTATTTTAAAAACCAAATGGATTGTAGAATGAAGAACTGTGATCCAATACAGTGATCCAAGACAACCCCAAAGGACACATGATGAAAAATGCTGTCTGCCTCCAGAGGAAGAGTTTTTGTTGTCTGAATATAGACTGCAACATGCAATTTTTCCCTTCCTATCTCCTTCTCTCCCTCTTTTCCTTCCTTCCTTCCTTTTTTCTTTCATTTTTTGTTTGAATCTCCTTGCACAAAATGATTAATATGGAAATATTTTACATGATTACACATGTATAACCTATATCAGATTGCTTACTGTTGCAAGGATGGGGGAGAGGAGGATAGGATGAACTTGGAACTCAAAACTTTTTAAAAAAATCTTTAAAAAAAAACAAATGGGAAAAGAGATAGGGAAGAAAAATATGAATAGAGAATTAACAGCTTGGAAAAAGAGATACAAAGCCTTATTGAAGAAAATAATTTCTTAAAAATTAGAATTGGTCAGATGGAAGCTAATGATTCCATAAAACATCAAAAAAATAATAAAGCATAGATAGTCAAAAGACTAAAAAAAAAAGTAAAATGTATCATAGGAAAAACTGACCTAGAAAACAGAAGAGATACTTTAAGAATCATTAGGCCACCAGAAAGCCATGAACAAAAAATGAGACTGGACATCATTTCCAGAAATCATCAAAGAAAAATGTCCACATGTCTTAGCACCAAAAGGTAAATTAGAAACAGAATCAACTAGTCACTTTTTGAAAGAAATCCCAAAAATGAAAACTCCCAGAAATATTATAGCCAAAATCCTAAACTCCTGGATTGTGCAAAAACACAGCAAGCAACCAGAAAGAAAGTATTCAAATAGCATGGAGCCACAATCAAAATTACACAAGATTTAGCAGCCAATACTTCTAAGGAATGGAGAGCTTAGAATATGATATTCCAAAAGGCAAAGGATCTAGGCTTACAACTAAGGATAACCTACCCAGAAAAACTGAGTATAGTCCTACAAGGGGGGAAAAGGGCTATTTAATGAAATAAAGGACTACCAAGCACTTCTGATGAAAAGAACACTGCTGAGTAGAAAATTTGAAGTTCAAACACAGGAGTTAAGAGAAACATAAAAAAGTAAATGAGGGAAAAATCATAAGGAACTAAAGAAGGTTAAACTGTATACATTCTTCTGAGAGATGATACATGTAACTCTCAGAACTTTATCATCACCAAGGGTCATAGAGGAAGTCTAATTAGGTAGAGAATGTGGGTGTGATTCTGTTGTATTGAGATGATCTCAAAAGAAGAATGCAATGGATGGGGAAGAGAAATGCCCCAGGAAAAAAAGGGAAGGGGGATGAAGAATGGGGAAAATTCTCTCACGTAAATGGAGTGCACAAAAAGGAGTTTATACAACAAGGAAGGGGCAGTGTGTGTCAGGGGGAAATGGACAACACTTGAACTTTACTCTCATCTGAACTGGTTAGAGGAGGGAAGAATGCATGTATACACAACTGGATACAGAAATACATTTTACCCAATAGGCAAATAAGGGGGAAAGGTTAAGGGGAGACCAAAAGGGAGATAGATTAAGGTAGGCATTGGCAGAAGTAAAACAGACTCTTAAAGAGGAAGCAAGGGAAAAAAGAGAAGAACAAGTATAAGAAAATAAGATGGAAGGAAATAACACAGTCGTGAGTGGGGTAATAATAATAGCTAACATTTACATAGTTCCTACTATGTGCCAGGCACTGTGCTAAGTGCCTTGCAAATATTATGTCATTTGATCATCATAACAACCCTGGGAGGTAAATGCTATTATTACAAACATTTTACATATGAGAAAACTCAGGCAAACAAATTAAGTGACTTACCCAGCTAATAAGCATCTGAGGCTAGATTAGAACTTAGATTTTCCTGACTCCAGGCCTAGTGCTCTATTTACAATGCTACTGGTTGAAGATGGAGGGGGTGATATCAATAGGAATGTATAGAAGGGTGGACCTTGGCAAGGGAAGGGCTACCTCATTATTAGAGTTGGAGTAAGGAGGAAATAGTGGGAGATAATATCACAGGATTGTGAGATGAGATAGAAAGTAACCCATTGCCTCACTTTTCTTTTTTTTTTCTTTTTTTAAATTTTTAAAAATTGATTTAATATTTTTAGTTTTCAGTATTGATTTTCACAAGAGTTTGAATTACAAATTTTCTCCCCATTTCTCCTGCCCCCCACTCCAAGATGGCATATATTCTAGTTGCCCCATTCCGCAGTCAGCCCTCCCTTCCGTCACCCCACTCCCCTCCCATCTCCTTTTCCCTTACTTTCTTGTAGGGCAAGATAGATTTCTATGTCCCATTGCATGTATATCTTATTTCCTAGCTGCATGCAAAAACTTTTTTTTTGAACATCTGTAGTAAGAAGGCAGAATTTATGATTTCAAAGAGAATCATAAATATGTCTGAACAGTTCAGAACTGCAGGATATAAGGAATTCTCTAAGTAGAAGGCAGAAGGATTAAAGCATTTATTCAGGCTCCAAAGTAACAGACCCATGAACCAGCTCCCCATTTTGATATTTTGATCAAAAGCTTCCAGGCCCAATAAGTCCGCCTCACAAGAGTAACCAGAAGGCCACAGAAAAACATGATGGTATTAAACCAAATCATATTCATGCTTCCCCTCTCCCGTAAGAAGATTACCCGCTGCCCTCAAGTCCTTGCTCGGCACTCTTCGGTCCACACACAGGTCAGCTCTACTTCTGGGTCAGCTGTACTTCTGGGTTGGCTCTGCTTCTGGGTCGACTCTACTTCAGCTTCAGCTGTAGCTGTCTCTGGCTCAGTCATCAATCCACACCCACATAGGTTCCACACCCAATAGGGCTCTGGGCCTGGGGCTTAGCACTTAGCAAGATACGATGAAATAGCTGAATCACTCAAAGCAAACAAAAGCCAAACTCCTCAAGGGCACCTGTTGAACTAAGTGCTGAGAAGCCCATTTTGCTTACCAACACAACATCTCTTTTTAAAACTTTGAGTTCCAAATTCTCTCCCCTCTTTCCTCCCCACCCACCCTCCCTAAGAAGTCAAGCAATTCCACATAGACCACATACGTATCATTATGTAAAACCCTTCCATAGTACTCATATTGTGAAAGACTGACTATATTTTGCTCCTTCCTATCCTATCCCCCTTTATTCAATTTTATCCCTTGACCCTGTCCTTTTTCAAAAGTGTTTGTTTTTGATTACCTCCTCTCCCATCTGCCTTACCTTCTATTGTCTCTTCTTTTTTATCTTCTTCCTCCTTTTATCCTGTGGGGTAAGATACCCAATTGAGTGTGTGTGTTATTCCCTCCTCAAGTCAAATCTATTGAGAGCAAGATTCACTCATTCCCCCTCACCTTCCCCCTCTTCCCTTCCTACAGAACTGCTTTTTCTTGCCACTTTTATGCGAGATAATTTACCCCATTCTGTCTCTCCCTTTCTCCCTCTCAATATATTCTTCTCTCATTCCTTAATTTGATTTTATTTTTTTTAGATATCATCCCTTCATATTCAACTCACCCTGTGCCCTCTGTCTCTTTATATACGTATAGTCCCTTCAGCTACCCTAATACTGAGGTCTCACGAATTATATACATCATCTTTCCACGTAGGAATGTAAACAAAACAGTTCAACTTTAGTAAGTCCCTTATGATTTCTCTTTCTTATTTACCTTTTCATGCTTCTCTTGATTCTTGTGTTTGAAAGTCAGATTTTCTATTCAGCTCTGGTCTTTTCACTGAGAAATCTTGAAAGTCCTCTATTTTACTGAAAATCCATATTTTGCCTTGGAGCATGAAACTCGGTTTTGCTGGGTAGGTGATTCTTGGTTTTAATCCTAGCTCCTTTGACCTCCAGAATATCATATTCCAAGCCCTTCAGTCCCTTAATGTAGAAGCTGCTAGATCTTGTGTTATTCTGATTGTGTTTCCACAATACTCAAATTGTTTCTTTTTGGCTGCTTGCAGT
>CM053622.1:711991349-712022906 GCA_028646595.1 Phalanger gymnotis
CCAAATAGGGTCACAAAAGAGTTGGACATAGACCAATATCTCATACTCTATACGAAAATAAAATCAAAATTGATAAATGATTTCGACATAAAGGGTGATATCATAAGTAAAGTAGAGGAGCATGGAAAAATGTACCTGTCAGATCTATGGATAAGGGAAAGGTTTATGGCCAAACAAAAGATAGGATTACAGGAAATAAAATAGATAATTTTGATTACATAAAATTAGAAAGCAAGGCCATACACATAATATAAGCTGGAAAGGAGATGGCAGAAAGCCAAAAGCACAGCTGGGAGGGAAATGAAATTGGACCCATCTGAGCCCCTCCCCAGAATGTCAGCCCCAGGAAGAACTCAGCAATAGAACAAGGGAACAACATGGTGAAGAGATATTTCAGGGTGGTGAGGCTACAGAGATGTATGGATATTCTAGGCTAAGGAGGTCCTAGGTACTAAGTGAGTTTCCAGAGCAAGATGGCAGCTGACACATGGTGGCAAAGTCCAAAAAGTCAGAAGCAGAGTTGGAAGGAGAATAAAGGTTGGCCTTCATTCACAAAGGACTGACAATGCTTAGGGAAAGTTGAGCTAAGAGTCAGGCAGGCAGCATTTATTAAGTGCCTGCCATATACCAGTATATGCTATTATATAATGTACTAAGTGATACAAAGGAGCTCTTGACAAATGGAACCCTGGGGGCTACAGCCTGGAGCCATGCAAAGGATCAGCCTCAGTGGTGGGGGTGGGGGGAGTGTTCCCAAGGAAGAACATTTTATGTCAGCATCCTAGGACACTGATCCAGTTGCTGTACCTTAGTCTGGGGCATTCCACCTTCCCCAAAGTAGCCAGTCAGGATTTTGCCTCACGAATGCATCCTTGCCATCTGGTGGCGGAAAAAGCTAGCAGGGTTTAACCAAAATTACATTGAAGCAAGTAATTCAGGAAACATTTATTAAGCACTACTACATGCTCAGTGACAATAGCCAACTACAACTGGTTCTGGGCATACAGAGGCAAAAATGAAACAGTGTCTGCTCAAGACTATGAATCAAAGTAGGCTCAGAATTGGGGCAGATAAAAAGATTAGGTAGTTTCTCTGAGAAGTTACCACAGTTGAGTCAGAAGATAGGAATAAGCAGTTCTTGACAGAAGAAACACCCACATCGACTTTTTTTTAACAAATTTCTAGTAACCATAGAAATATAAATTAAAGCAACTCTTGAGTTTCCTCTTTATGCTTGTCATTTTGACAAAGTAAATACAAGATGACCAAATTCAGGGGTGACTCAGCTATGGTAAAAGCAGACACACCTTTACATTGCTAATGGAGCTGTGAATTGGTCCAGCCTTTTTGGAAAGCAACATGGAATTCTAAGATTAGAGTTTCAAATATATTCACACTCTTTTACCCAGTGGTTCCACTTCTGGGAGTATACCAAAAGGAGGTTATTGACAGGAGGGAAAGACCTATTTCTAGCAGTAGCATTTTTAATAGCACTTTAGTTCTACAGATAGCAAGTATTTGCTATATGCCAGGTATGTATTTTGCATTGGAGAGTCAAAGATAAACATGAGAGCACCTTTCCTTAAAGAGCTTAGTAGCTACTTAAAGCCAAATCACTCTGGCACTCATTGATTGGCCAATAATAAATAGGTCCTAGGCCAACCCTGACTTGATCATTATTTGGGCCCCCTGGCTCAGAGTGAATATAAATAGCAATTGTTTCTCTTTTGGCCAGAAACCCCGAGGGTCTTTGCCCTCCTAGATTGCTTTTTTTTTTTTTTGACTGGGTAAAGAGGCCATTCTCTGCCTCGTTTCTTACTCATCCTTAATCACTGAATGGGCATTGCCTCAGTCAAACTGAGACCTATTAAAGACCTTAGCTAAAAAAGGCCAAGGTCTCCCACTGCATCTAGGGCCATCTCCAGTCATCCTGAGCTATATCTCGCCAGTGGACACAGATGGCTCCAGAGGAGAAAGTAAGGCTGGTGACTGCACAGCCCTCCCTCACTTAAGTCCAATTCACTTGCATGTCACAGCATCACCTTCCTGATGTCATGGTTCTTGAAGAGAACCAAGGTCAAATAACAACAGTGACTCTAGTAACAAAAAACTAGAAATAATCCAAGTGCCCAATGGAATGGCTGAAAGCATGATGGTACATAAATATCATAGAATATTATTGCACAATAAGGAATGAGTGTAAAGAGTTCATATCAATGCAAGAAGGCTTATATGAAGTGATCTAGAGTGAAAAATCAGAATCAGAACAATACTTACATTTTCTACAATTCAACAAAAAACATTAACTGCAACAAATCTGTCAAATATATAGAAATGATGGTGTCCTTGCCCCCAAAATATCTTCCCTCCATATGATAAGAGGATCACAGGATTTAGAACTGGAAGGGACCTTAAAGATCAAATCCATCTTACAGATGAGGAAGGTGAGTTCCAAAAAAAGGGAGGTAACTTCAAGCCAGGACTTGATCCCATGTCTTCTGACTCCAAGGCCAGGGCTCTTTCCACTACAGCTGCTGCCCAAAGCTCCTATCACAGGAACAACCTTTTCATTAGATTGAATGATAAGAACCATCTCTAAGTGGAATGGGCTGCCTTGAGTAACCAGAAGCATTTAAACAGAGGATGAACACTACTTGTCAGGGATATGGTAGAGGAGTCCCTGCTTAAGAACCACTTGGACTAGATGTACTCTGAGATCACTTTGGCTCTGAGAATCTGTGAGACCCCAATAAAACATAAGGCTGAATGTGTACATTCAGTATAGATGACTGACAATGGGAGCCTTCCACTTAGCAGAAAGAACAAGGGGAACTGGATTCCAGGAGGCAGGGAGCAGAGTAGAGGAGTGCTAGCCTCACACATTCTGTCCTCTGCTTAGGGTCTTGGAAGTTAGCTATTTGGGTTGATGCTTTTTAGTTATTTCCCTGTGTGTGATCATTAGAATGTTAGAGGTGGGACTTCAGAACTCTTGTCATCTAACTCCTTCATTTTATAGCTAGTATCTCTAGCCTCTCTCTCCCAGAACAAGGCTGGCTATATCACCCCCTTAAGGTTCTAAGGGAACCCCTAAAGGATCGGGAATTACCATTTTCCAATGCTATTGGCTTGAGCTCCAGTTCTCTATGTTCACCTCACTGTTAGGCACCAGAGACTAGCACACCAATTCCACCTAACCAATTAACATCAATTAGCTTTTATAAAGATTGATCATAGTTCTTAAGTCTTTCAAAATTGTTTGTTTTTAAAATATTAATGCTATCAAAATTATTTTCTCTTTTAAATCAACTTTAATTTTGCTGTTACTTTATCTGAAATCATGATTGCTTCCCCCTGCTTTTATGAGTTCAGCTGAAGCATAGTAGATTTTGCTCTAGACTTTTATTTTAACTCTGTATAGATCTTTATGTTTCAAGCATGTTTCTTTTAAACAAATTGTTGAATTCAACTTTCTAATTCATTCTGCTGTCCTCTTCCATTTTATGGGTGAGTTTATGCAGTTTTTATTCACAGTATGACCATTAATTGTATATTTCCCTTCGTCTTTTTCTCCTATTCCTTTTCTTCCCTTTGCTCCTCAGCCCCTTTTTACTTAGAAGAGGATTGTGGCATAGGAGTGTGCTCAGTACCAGTGTTCCTCGTTTTATGCAAACAGCTTTTACTCTCCTGCCCTTCTTCTCTGCCAGACTCTAATCACAGATTCTTAACTTTTTATTTTAAATTCCTTTTCACAATCCCCTCTTTGAACATAGTTTACTTATGACTAATCTTTGTTTAGATCTCCTCTCCCTCTTATTACCCCTTTTCTTTTTCCCTTTCCCTTATTTCCTTGGCACAGTGGATAGAGCACTAGACCAAGAGTCAGGAAGACCTGAGTTCAAATCCCACTTCATATATTTACTAGTTGTATGACCCTGGGCAAGACACTTATTTGCCTGTTTCCTCAACTGTAAAATAGGGATTATAATAGCATCTACCTTATAGGGTTGTTGTGAAGATAAAATGACATAATATTTGTGAAGTGCTTAGTGTAATGCCTGACATATAGTAGGCTCTAAATTAATGCCAGCAATTATATTATTATTATTGCTAGCTATTAAATGTATTTGTGTGTATATTCTTCCCTCTTTTGACATGTTCCAATGAAAGTAAGGTTCCATTGATACCTGTTCCCCTTGCCCCTTACTCATTTATATAGATTTCAACTTATGCTCCCTATTTGTATGAGATAATAAATTCCCTTCCATGTCTCCCCTTTTCTTCCTTGGTGTATCCTTTTCCACCCTCCTCTTCCTTCTTTTATGTAATGTTAGTTAAGGTGGGACTTTTTTTTTTTTTACTATTTTCTCTTTTAGAATGATAAAGTAATTAAGTGCCTTTGATTAAGCCTTACTAGGTTGAAAACCCCAAAGGGTTCACATATAATCAGCAAAAGGATGTGAGCCTAGAGTTTTACACTTAGTTAGCAAAAGGGTGTGGGCCTGGGGCTTTGCACCTAGTAAGGCTTAATCAAAGGCACTTGACTATTTTAGCATTCTAAAAGAGAAAACAGTAAAAAAAAAAAAGTCCCACCTTAATTAATATTACACTTTATTATCATCAAAACAACAAAAATCACTGCCATGCCCTTTGTTTTATTTGACTCCCTCTATGACTGTATCATCCCATTTACTTTAGAAAGCAAATGCTTTACTCTTATAAAAGTCTTTTCCTATTGCTCGCTTGTATTTACCTTCCTATATCTCTTTTGAGGGCAATGTTTGTATATCAAATCTTGATCTTTTTATCAGGAATGCTTGGAAGTCCCCTATGTCATTAAAAGTTCATTTTCTCCCTACGGGATTATACTCTGTTTTGATGAGTTGTAAACCTATAATCTTTTGCCTCTTGGAATAGCATAATCCACGTTCTTCACTTCTTTAAAATGGTAGCTGCTAAATCTTTCGTGATCCTAAGTGGTACCTCAGTGCTTGAATTCTTTCTTTCCAGCTGCTTGAGTTATTTTTTCTTTAACCTGGAAACTCTGAATTTTGGCTTTGATGTTCCTGGGAGTTTCATTCTGGGGTTTCTTTCAGAAGGTGATTGGTGTATACTATTTTTACTTTGTTCTCCTGTTCTAACATATCTGGGCAGTTTTCTTTAATGATTTCCTTTAATGATTTAATGATTAATGATTTAATGATTTAATGATATATACATTGGTTTTTTTGGGCCATGGCTTTCAGATGGTCCATTGATTCTTATATTATCTTTCCTTGATCTGTTTTTTAGGTCAAGAGACTAGGCTTGGATCCAGGAAGACCTGAATTCAAATGTGGCCTCAGATATGTACCAGCTGTATGATCCTGGACAAGTCATTTAGCCTCTGTCTGTTTTCATTTCCTCAGTTGTAAAAGAGGGACCTACTCCCAGGGTTGTTGTGAGGATTAAATGCGAAAATATTTGTAGAGCACTTTGCACAGTACCTGGAATATAGTAGGAGCTAAATAAATGCTTCTTTCTTTCCTTCCTTCCATAAGGTCTCATATTTTCTTCTATTTTTTCAATCTTGTGACTTTGTTTTAATATTTCTTGTCTCATATAGTCATTTATCTTATGTTTGGTACATACCAATATTCAGGGAACCTGCTTCTACTAAGCTGTTACTTCTCTTTCCAAATCTTTCCTCCAAAGCTCTCATTTCTTTCCAGTTCTTTCCTCTGCCACTCTTATTTAATAATGTAATTTGAATTCTTTTCTAAAAAAAATACCTTTTGCTTTATTTCTTCTAGGAATTTAAATTGATATTGTGGCCAAGCCCTGTTTTTCTTTGAGGTTTCACTTGTACGTATTTTGGAGTTTTTCTCCTCTTCTGGATTTGTATCCAGAGTGTCCCTAGCATGATAACATTTCCTTATCTTTTTCTCTTTTCTCATTCTTGTAGCTTTGCTTCTTGGGACTTTGTGTTAGGGCCAGGATCTGTGCACTTCTATGGTCTTGTAATCTTGTGTAGTCCTGGCCTGTGTGATCTAAGGTCTTGCTGCTACATACATTAGGTATGTTTCTTAAGCATCACAGGGACAACCTGAGCCAGGGAGTTACAAACTTTCAGCTGGCCTGCGCAGTCACATCACAGACATGGTTTGATTGCTGCCCTTCTGGAATTTTTCAAGTTCTACACCCTAGTTTGGATTAAGGTACCATAGCTGCAGACTTGTTCCAGTTTCTGAAAACTGAAAACAAAGGTCCATAGGTTTTGCAAACTATATTAGCTCCTCTGATGGCTCTAGTAGACAGTAGTTGACCCCTGTCATCTAGCAGGAAGGCTCAATAGGTTTAAAGCAACCATATTGCTGACCTGACTCTTCTGCTCTTGGGGCTGGGTCTATGGTCTGCTCTGTGAAAGGATTGGGCTGCTGGCCTAGACCGGTTCTGAGCCTGGGGTTGAGTCCACAGTCTACTCTGGGCAACCTGGCATTGATGGCTTAACTAGGAGCTCTGGATGCTGAGTTCGTGCTCTTGACTCCTCTGGGAGACCCTGTGCTGCTAGCCTGGGCTGGGGACTGAGTTTGAGATCAGCTCTGGGCATGTCCTTGCTGCTGGCCTAATGCCTTTGGGCCCACCCCTATTTCACAGTTCCTGCTGTGGTCACTCGCCTGTAGGTCAAATGTGTGATCTTGGGCTGGAAATATGATCCACTTTGGTTTCGGATCACTGCTTAGTTTGGCATTCTTCTTAGACTGGTATTGGAGTAGTTGTAGGGGAGTTGGGCTTTTCTGTTTCGTTCTGCTCTTCCATTTTGCCTGGTTACCCCCTACCCTTTCCCATCAGTGACTTATTGTTAGAATCAGATAATAGGATCGTAGACTTTAGTGCTGGAAGAGATCTTAGAGAATGCCCAATTCAACCTATTCATTCTGAAGAAACCGAGGCTCAGAGAACCACATGGATGGAGATCACACAGCTAGGACCTGAACCCAGGACTTTTGACTCCATAACCCATATTCATGCCAGTGCAGAACAAAAGGCCTTACTCTGCCATTATTTGAATGACCCTAGACAGGTTACTCCACTCTTCTCTAAACCTCAGTGTCCTTATTTGTAAGCACTTTGCAAGCACAAAAATTCACATAATTCACAGACTTGGATGTTTTGGAGAGAAGCTCTGGGAGTCAGTCTGTGGATGGAGATAACGGGGATTGGTTAGTGGGTCATTTTGGGATGAAGGTAGAAGAAGTGAGAGGCACACAGGAAAGCTAATATGTTTTTCTTGAGGGAGAGAGCCGAGGGGTTGTATCGACTCCCTCAACTTATTTCCTTCCCAGTGCTTACCTCTTGAAAGACAAAGAGAACTGCAGATAGCATAAGCATGGGTGTGGGAGGTATGGCCCCATGCTGCCTGATGAATCCATTTTGGGTGAGATGGCCCCCTCCGAATTATTCCCCTTTGCAGTGACTGGAGGCAGAGAGGAAAGTGGCTGATGACTCCACCTCCATTATGTAAGCAGGAAGCCTCTTCTTGCCCTTTGAAGTCAGAGTCATGAGGTGGCAAAGTCTTGCACCAGAGCTGTGGCAGCTGGGTGGAGATCAAGAGATGTTACATAAGTGAAATCAACAGGCCTTGGCAACAAATTAGATATGGGGGGGGGGCGGCGAGAAAAAGTGAGGAATCCAGGATGTCTCCTAGGTTGTAAGCCTGAGGGACTGGGAAGATGCTGGGATCCACCACAGTAATAGGGAAGGTGGGAAGGGGTGAGGGTTTGGGGAAAAGATGAGCTTAGTTTTGCACATATTGAGATTTCTACTAGAAACCCAATTGGAGATGTCTGAAAGGCAGTTGGAGGAGTGAGATGAGGTTAGCAGAGAGGTTAAGGCAAGATGAATAGATCTGAGAATCATCAGCATACAGATGTTAATTAAATCTAAGGGAGCTGATGAGATCACCAAGTGAACTAGAATAGAAGGAGAAGAGAAGAGGGCCCAGGACAGAGCCCTGTGGGACACCCACAGAACCCAGCAAAGGACACAGAGGAGGAGGAGTCAGATAGGTAGAAGGAGAACCAAGGGACAGTGGTGTCCCAAAAATCTGGAAAGAAAGAGGATGAAGGAGGAGAACGTGATCATCAGCATCAAGAGGCCAAGAAGAATAAGAATTGAGACAGGGCCATTGGAGTTGGTAATTAAGAGATTGTTGGTAACTGGAAGAGAACAGTTTCAGCGGAATGGTAACGAGAAGTTATAAATGAGATAAATAAAGATCAGAGAGGGTGATTTATAATAAAACCTGAATTCCCCACCCCCAACATATGTTTACACACACACACACACACAGAGTTTCTCAAAAGTCTTAGTACAGTGTTAAACTTTAATGCTTACTATCTATGGAATTAATAAGCTTTAAATTGCACTAAGACTTTTGGGACCTGTGCTATTATATGTTAATGACATCAGTAGCAAAGGACAAAAGTGAGGAGAGGGGCTGTGCTTCTGTTCCTCTGTCCCTGGACCAGGGGCACACATAGGGACTCTACCATGTCCTAGGCAATTTGTGCAAAGTTTGACTAGGTTGTGCTATGTGGAAAGTGGAAGTGATGGCTTTGGCGCTACTTAACTCAAAGGATTCTTGTGAGGAAAGTACTTTGTAGCCCTTAAAGGACTTTAGAAATGAGAGCTGTTATTGTTACACAGACTCCATTACTGTTACCATCTGTTTGGCTGGACCGGAGGGCACAGATCAGCTAGGGGCTACCTTGCCTAGGCGCTCACTAAACCACTTCTAAGCAGGGCCCTCCCCACTTGAATGGTGTCCCAGGACCAGAATCACCTATTCTTGGTTCCTCATCCTTGTCAGTCTTCCTTCCCTCACATCTCGCGTCTTAGAGTGGGGCAGGGTAGAAGGAGCAGAACAGATGGGTTTGGGGATAGGAGTCCCACGTGAATGAGGTGTCTCTGCCCTAGAGAAATCAGGAAACAATACAGCTCCCACAGTGCCCTGGGGTGGTTGTCATTGGCAACGAGAGAACACAGTGTAACAGCCGGGCTTGGGTATTCCTTGAAGCTGTCTCTTCTCTGTTCTCTTGTTCTTCTCTGGCCCAACAGAATCCAGCCTAACCATGGGTTTCGATTACTACACTGTGTTAGACATCAACAAGAATGCCCAGGACGCAGAGATAAAGGCGGCGTAAGCTTGGGAGGAGCGGAATCTTCCGTGCTTCCTCAACCTTCATCCTGCTCTCTCCCCCTTCCCTTCTTCCCTGCCCTTTCCTTTGACCCTTCAATTTCTTATCTTCTTCCTTCTCTTTTCCCTTTCATTTTCCTTACTGATTCCACCCCTACCCTTTCCTTCCTGTTTCTCCTCTGTCCTTCCTTCTCCCTCCCCTTCTTTCTCCCTCCTATTTCTTTGTCCTCCCCCTTCTTTCTTCTCCTCCTTCTTTCCTCCCTCCTTCTTTGCTTCCTCCTTTCCTCTCTCCTTTTCCTCTCTCCTTTTCCTCCCTCCCTTTCCTCCCTCCCTTTTCTCACTCCCTTTTCTCCCTCCCTTTTCTCCCTCCCTTTTCTCCCTCCCTTTCTGTCTCTTCCTCTGCCTTCTTTCCCTTCCTTTTCCTCCTCCTCTTTTTGTTCTACTCTCTTTTCCTTCTTATCTTTCCTCCTTTTCCAAAACCCTCTTCCCTTTTTTCCTTTCCTTTTTCCTCCCTTCCTATTATAGCTCTTTTCTCTTCCTTTTGGCTTTCCCTGCCTTCCCCTTCTTTATTTTCTCTCTCCTCTTCTTTGTCTTCCCTCTTCCATCCTGTTTTTACCCTCTTCTGCTCTACATTTGGCCTTCCAGGAGATAGGGTGCCTAGTTTTGTGCCCTGGTACCATTGGATCTTTCCCTCTCTCCCTTACTTCCTTCCATTTTTCTGCATCTCTGACTTCTGTCTTCCTTCCCATTCTCTAGGTTTGAAATAGGAGGAGAAGATGGGTCTCTAGTTCCATCCACCTATCCTCAGGATTTAAGAGTGGCCAAATGATGCAGCTGTCCAGACTTTTTGAGAAATTTCCCCCCACAAGGGGGGCAGGGGTTAACTTCTTTCTCTTCCCCCATTGACCCAAGCAGGGGCAGGAGTGGAGTGCAAGTTGTTGGGGTTATGAGTTGGGGAGGAAGATATAGAGATTATTTCAGGGAGAGACAACTTGGTACTGTGACGGATGATCGCTAGAGATTTTAAATGCCTAGTTGGGAAGGACTTCCAGGGAGTTTGGGATAATGGCCCAATTCGAGAAGAAGCCTGAAGCTCGCAATCTGGAGGCCTGGATTCTTGTCATGGCTTTGCTGCTGATAACTCACTTCTCTCTGGGTATCAGTCTTCCCATCTGTAAAATGAGGGGCTAGACTGAGTGGTTTCTAAGACCCCTTTCAGATCTGACATTCTTTGTTCGAAGGTCGCCTCTAGCTCTCACATTCTCTGTTCTAAGGTTCCTTCCAACTCCGACATTCTACATTTTAATGAAATATTTAATTGAATAAGAATTTACTGAGCGCCTCTGTATACTGTTTTATATATAATGATCTTATCTCCCACAGATTCAATTATCAGCTCTGTGCTAATGATTCTCAGATCTACTTAATATAGCCCTAACCTCCAGACTTGTAAATCCAGTTGCTTATTGAACATCTCAAACTCAGTATGTCCAAAACCAGACTCATTATCTTTCCTCCCAAGTCCTTCCTTCTTTTAACTTCCCTGTTACCGTGGAGATCACCGCTCCATAATCTCTCCCCACTCAGCTGTCAAATTGATCTCCCTGAAGCACGGGTCTAACCATGGTACTTCCTTATTCAATAAACTCCAGTAGCTCCCTATTACTTCCTGGATCAAATATAAAATTCTCTTTAATTCTAGGCCTTTATAATCTGCCCCCTTTCCTACCTTTCTTGTCTTCTTACATTTTACTCCTTTCCATGTACTCTGTGATCCAATGATACCAACCTCCCAGCTGTTCTTTGCACAAAACGCTCCATCTCCCATCACTGTACCGCTTACCTGAATTTTTCTTGCTCCTCGTCTCCACCTCCTGGCTCCACTGGCTTCCTTCAAGATCCGGCTGAAATTCCACCTTCTGCCAGGAGCCTCTCCTGATTCCCCTTTTCCTCCTTTGATTATCTTGCTGCTTGTTGTTCAATCATATTTGCTAAAATACTTTAGCAAAGTATTTATGAGAGTTAAGGTCCACTGGCATGATCTTGAGGCCTTTATCGTCTCTGATACTCTCCAGTTTATCAGTATTCTTCCTAAAATGTACCCAGACACAATATCCTAGCTGTGGTCTGCCCAGGGCAGAGCACAGTAGGACCATCATCTCCCTAGCACTCTCTCAATGTGAACTTGATGGAGTGCTTGTGCTTGGACCCCAGCCTTAGGACCATATCTCTCCCCAGCCCAAAAACCCTATCTCTGGCAATATTTCATGAGTAGGTGCCCAATGAGGCCAACTATCTCTCCCTGTTACAAGAACAAACTGACCTCTGTAGAATTTCCCTTGTGTGAATAGTACTATCTTGTGCCAGCAGGACTATCATGTACTGATTCCCTCAATTACCTTATATAATCCAGACATCAAGCTATAGACATCAACTCCCAAGGCTATCTTGTACAAATAGGACAGCCATGCCAGTAATGAATGACGCCTGGGCCCAAGCTACAGAAACTGTATGTTTGTTTACCACCCAATTAGCATACTTGGCACACTACTCACTAAACTTTTTCTATTTTAACTTTAGCATCATCCCTGTTAGGTTGCTAGTTCCCTAAAGAGCTCTGCTCACTTTTATTAGCATTATAATAAAGTTTTTGCCACTTGACTGGAAGACTGCTTGAGTCTGTGAATTTTTTCCAGATGACTCTGTCCTGAAACTCAATAGTTTTGGGGTCCCTGCACCCCTAAAACTACATCAAACAGATCTAAATAGCTCAAATAGCACATTTGAGAAGTGTTCAAGGAAAAGAAGACAAATTCTTTGATGGCTTGTTCAATTTCTTTTTCTGAAATGGGGTTATTTAAGTATTTTATTTCCATTAATCTGGGCAATTTATATTTTTGTAAATATTCATCCATTTCACTAAGATTGTTAAATTTATTGGCATACAGTTAGTCAAAATAGCTCTTAATTACTGTTTTGATTTCTTCTTTATTAGTGGTGAATTTACTCCTTTCACTTTTAACGGCGGTAATTTGGTTTTCTTCTTGCTTTTTTAAAAATCAAATCAACCAAAGGTTTATCTATTTTATTAATCTCTCCTTTGGTTTTCAGAATTTCTAATTTGGTATTTAACTAGGGATTTTTAATTTGTTCTTTTTCTAGCTTTTTTAGTTGCATGCCCAATTCATTAATCTCTTCTTTCTCTATTTTATTCATGTAAGCATTTAGAAATATAAAACTTCCCCTAAGAACTGCTTTCATTGCTTCCTATAAATTTTGGCATGTTGTCTTATTATTGTTATTCTCTTGGATGAAGTTATTGATTGTTTCTATGATTAGTTGTTTGACTCACTTATTCTTTAAGATTAGATTATTTAGTTTCCAATTAATTTTTAGTCTGCCTTTCCGTGGCACTTTATCACATGTAATTGTTATTGCTTCATCACCTGAAAAGGATACATTTAATATTTCTGCCTATCTACATTGGATTGTGAGGTTTTTAATGCCCTAAAATATGGTCACTTTTTGTGTAATTGCCATGTATCACTGAGAAAAAAGGTATATTCCTTTTTATCCCCATTCTATTTTCTACGGAAGTCAACCACATCTAACTTTTCTAAAATTCTATTCATCTACCTATCTTCTTTCTGATTTATTTTGCAGTTAGATTTATCTAGTTCTGAGAGGGAGAGGTTGAGGTCCCCCATTAGTGTAGTTTTGTTATCCATTTCTTCCTGTAACTCCCTTAACTTCTCTAAGAATTTGGATGCTATACCACTTGTTTCATATTAGTAATGATATTACTTCATTGTCTATGGTGCCTTTTAGCTGGATGTAGTTTCCTTCCTTATCTCTTTTAATTAGATCTATTTTTGCTTTTGCTTTGTCTGAGATCAGGATTACTACCTCTGCTTTTTTTTTTTTAACTTCAGAAGCATAATATATTCTGCTTCAGCCTTTTACCTTTACTCTATGTGTATCCTTCTTCTTCAAATGTGTTTCTTGTAAATACTATATCGTAGGATTATGGTTCTTAATCCACTCTGCTATGCACCTCTGTCTTATGGGAGAGTTCATCCCATTCACATTCAGTTATCATTACTACCTGTGTCTTTATCTCCATCCTATTTTCCTCCATTTATGCTTTTCTCTCTCCTTTCTTTCTTTCCCTCCTCACTAGTGTTTTGCTTTCAACTACCCCCTCTGTCAGTCTGCCCTCCTTCTATCAGCGCTCTCCGTTTTCTTCCCCTTTCCCCTTACTACTTCTATCTACCCTCTCCCTTTTCTTTATAGCATAAGTTAGATTTCTATATCTGTTATTACTATGTTATGTTATGTTCCTGTTATTATGTTTTTCTCTCTTTGAGCCAAATCTGATGAGAGTAAGGTTCAAACAATGTTCATCTACCTCCCCTCTTTCCCTCCACCATGATAGGTTTTTGTGTCTTTTCATGTGATGTTATTTACCCTTGTCTGCCCCCTCCTTTCTTCTTCTCCTAGTACATTTTCTTTTCACCACTTAATTAGATTTTTTATTATCACATAAGAGTCAACTTACACTTTCACCCTCTGTCTATGTATACCTCTTTTTAAATGTCATCTTCTCTTCTAGGGATGTAAATAGTTTGCCCTTATTAAAAGCATGTTGTTTTTGTCATTCCTATTTACCTTTACCTTCCCTGCACCCCTAAAAGTGCATCAAACCGAGATCTCAATAACTTGAATAGCACATTCTAGAACTGTTCAAGAAGAAGACAAGTTCACTAGCCCATAATTTACAGACTCTACTTTTTTTTCCCTTTGCAGAAAATTAGTACAATATTTGCCTTTCTCCAGTCCTGTGACACCTCTTCTAGTTTCACTGATATTTCAGATGTCACTGACAGTAGGAGTTCATCTTGAATTCATTATAGGCTGCCACCATAGCCCTCCTTATCCTGGGAGTCAGCTCCTGGGTTAGCCATTAGTCACTTTTCCTCTCTGGACCTCAGTTCCCTCAACTATAAAATAATAGATGGATTAGCTAATTCCTCCTTCCAGTTCTAAATCCCATCATTGTAGGACGTGTGGTTTGGATACAGCCACTCCATGTTCCCTGAGGCTCCCTTCTCCCATTGGTAGGTACCTTCTGGAACCTCTATTTGGAATGAGGGCCCAGTCTTCATTCTGTGGACCTCACCATAATGCCCCATTAAGAATGTCTGTTACCCCATTCCCCCACTCTCTCACCTTTCACCTCCCTTTTATGTATTTGTCTTCCCCCGTCAGAAAGTAATATTCCACACCCATAGTCCTCATAACTCTACAATGAAGGGAAAGAAATGCATTTTCTCAACTCTTTTCCCAAGCCAATCTGGGTCATTGAAATTACATGCCAATTCAGTTTTGTTTTATTCTTTCTTTTTATATTACTGTTGTCATTGTCTAGGTTATTTTCTTGGTTCCATTTTCTTTACTCTTACTAGTTCAATTAAGTCTTCCCATGTTTGTCTGAATTTTTTATATACAAATGATTTTATATCTTATACAAAATCAGAGAAGATCATATTTTATATCTAATAGAAGGTCATCCCTGGGGACTACAGTAGCTTGGGAAATCTTCCCGGTGGAAATGAATCTGGAAGGATGGGGAGAATTTGGAGGGAAGTAATCTCTTGAAGGAGGGTCAGGAAATCCTTTGTAATGGACCAATGTGAGCTCAGAGGCAGGAAGGAATAAGACTGGTCTTGATATGAATCTTTGGAGTCAGGGAATCTGAGTTCAAATCCCACCTTTGACCCTTACTGCCTGTGTGACCTTGGGCAAGTCTCTTAAACTCCATGGGCTTTAGTTTCCTGATCTATAAAATGAAGAGCTTGGAGTAGGTGGTCTGTGAAGTCCCCTTCAGCTCTCCATCTCTTGTCCTATGATTAGCATTCTCTTTTCCCTTCCAGGTACCGGAAACTAGCTCTGAAGAACCACTGGTTAAATGCCCGGGATTCAAATTCAGTAGAGCGTTTTAGACAGATAGCAGAGGCCTATGACGTGCTGAGTGACCGTAAGTGAGGAAGCTTTGGAAGCCAGGGCATGGGTTCAGAGGTAGGAGACTCCTTGGGTTTATCTGGACCCAGTATATTGGAAACAGCATCTCAAATTCAAGTATTTCCTTCTCTTGGCCTCAGTGTCCTCCTCTATAAAATGGAGACAATGATATTTGCTTTACCTGCCTCACAGAATTGTGAGGATAGCATGGGACAAACCTTAAAGTGCTAAGTAATTGGGTTTCTATTTGAAAGTCTTACATCAGAGATATATCCTGCCCCTTCTCTGAACCTTTTTAGCCACCTGGCCCCTCCACAGCCTTTTCTAGGAATGGACCCTGTTGACCTCTGTTCTCGCAGCTGTAAAGAGAGCCATCTATGACAAATTCGGAGAAGAAGGCCTGAAGGGTGGGATTCCACCGGAATTTAGCTCCCAAGTGACATGGACAAAGGGTTATGTCTTCCATGGGGATGCCAACAGAGTCTTCCATGAATTCTTTGGAGGAGACAACCCCTATAGCGGTAAGAACTCCACCACCCCCACCATCACATGCCCTTCTTCATTCTCTCCCTCCAGATCAGTCCCTTGCTCTGACACAATGGCCAAGTCATTTCACTTTTTTTGAGCCTTAGTCTTTTCTTCTGTCAAGTGGAAATAATAATCCCATGTCCCACAGTGATGGGAGCAAAGCACCTTGTAAAGCAATAAAATGCTATAGAAATGGGAAATACTGTCATTACAGAGTTACAAAATGTCAAGGGTCGTCTAGGGCAGAGGCTCTTAACCCTTTTAGAGTTATGCGCCCTGTTGGCAGTCAGTCTAGTGGTGTCTATGGACCCCTTTTCAGAATAATGTTTCTAAATGCATTAAAATAGAATACATAGATTTATAAATTTGAATTATTGAAATGAATTAGTTTGAAACATGTTTATCAAAATATTCAAAAAACAAGTTCATGGACCCCAGGTTAAGACCCCTTGCTCTAGGCCAAATCCATTATTAGACAAATGAGAATCCTGAGGCCCAGAGAGGCTTAGTGACTTGACTAAAATCACAAAGCCAATAAATATCAGAACTGGGATTGAAGTCCGGGTCTTCTCACTCCAAATTCAGTTCTCTACATAGGGCTCTGTCTCCATCCCAGACTCCAAAAGCTGAGTACCCAAGGATGAATTCCTCCTTTGTCTCTAGTTCTCTCCCTCTGCCTCTGCCAATGTTAAAACTTTCTTCTTAGGTCCTCTCTTCTCATTCTATCAAGATCCTGGTACCATCTGACTTCTCAGGACCCCTGTTGCAACCCTACTAGGGTCTGGCCTCTGAGGAAGTGTCATAAGTCTTAGACTTGCTTCTTCCTCCTGGGAGAAGAAATGCTTTTGCATCATCATAGGTTGTCATAACTGGAAAGAGACCATCAAGATTTTCAACCTTGTGTGGCCTTGGCTAACCTCTCTGGGCTTCAGTTTCTTCATTTGTAAAATAACTAGATAAAGGGCCTAGGTGTGATTCTTTCATGTTTGGATGGTCTCAAAAGAAGAAAGGGTGAGGAAGAGGAAAATATTGGGAGAGAAAGGAAGGGAGAGAAAGAATGGAGAAATGATCTCACATGAATGGGATAAGCAAAAAGAGGACAGTGGGAGAAGCAGATGACACTTGAACCTCACCCTCATCTGAACTGGTTAAAGGAGAGAAAATACACATACATATACAGTTAGGGACAGAAATACATCTTACTCTCTAGGCAAACAGGAAGGAAAGGAGTTAAGGGAAAAGTGGGGAATAAGATGGCAGGGTAGATTCAGTAGGCATTAGTCAGAAGGAAAACAGTCTCTTAAAGAGGTAAGGAGAAAAAGAGAAGGAAAAGTAAAAGAGATTAAGATGGAGAGAAAAACACAGTTGGCAATCATAACTGTGAATGTGAATGGGATGAACTTACCCAAAAAATGGAAGGAGATGACAGAATGGATTAGAAACCAGAATCCAAAAATATATTGTTTACAAGAAACACATTTGAAATAGAAAGATAAAAGATAAAGAATTAAAATGAAGAGCCTCTTTTCCAGGCTAAACATCTCATTTCTTTCAGCAGATCCTTATATGACATGACCTTGAGGCCCTTTGATGCCCATTTGCAATGTCCTTGCTAAAACACGGTGCCCAGAACTAGACGTATATTCCTGATGTGGATAAAATCATCCTTCAGACATTGACTAGCTGTATGACCCTGGGCAAGTTGTTTATCCTCTCTATGCTTCAGGGTCCTCATCTGTTAAATGAGGGTATCAGACTTGATTCCGTCCAGCTCTAAACCTGTGCTCCTAAGACAAGAGCAGGATGTGCTGGGATGGTCACTGCATCTGGGATGGACACTATGCATCTCCTAAAGAAACCTTAGATTACATTAGCCTTTTTGACCACCATGTCCCACTACTGACTCCTATTGATTTTTTAGTCCCCTAAAAGACTCCCAGATCTTTTTCATAGAAAAACATTCTTATCTATCCATGCTTTCTCATCCTATATTTTAAAAGTTTTTTTAACCAAATAAAGGACTTTATTCCTATTAGGTTTCATTTTACTAGATTTGGCCCTTCATTCTAGCTCACTGACATCCTTTGGAATTCTGTCTCTGTATTCCAGCATCTTAGCTGTCCCTCCCAGCTTTATGATGCAAACAGATTGCTGTTTACTGATGCACATTACTGATTAAAATGTCACAACACAGTATCAAGGACGAATCCTTGGGGAATTACACTAGAGACCTTTCCCCATGCTGACATGCCCCCCTTAATAACTATTCTTTGAGTTCATTCATTTTCCAGGTTCCAAATCTTTCTGTGTTATTATCCAGCCCACATTCTCTTCATCTTGTCCATAAAGATAGCATGAAAGAGACTTTGCCAAATGCTTCATTGAAGTCTAGGTATGCTATTCCTACAATATTCTCATCAACTTACCAACCTAGTTACTTGGTCAAAAACAGAAATGAGATTACTCTAGAAGGACCAGTACTTCATGAAACCATCCCTTGTATTGGTTATCATGTCCCTTTCTCACTAATCTATCTCCTTGTTAATATATTCTAGAATTTCTCCAGAGTTCAGAATTAAAGCCACTGTCTTACAGTTTTCAGAGTCTACCTTCTTCCCTTTCCCTCAGCCCAGGCAGAGCCTTGGCTGTGAACTGGGCTATACGTGTAGGTCAGGGGTAGAGAACTTGTGGCCTTGAGGCCACATGTGACCCTCTAGGTCCTCAAGTGAATCCTAACTTCACAGAACAAATCCCCTTAAGGAAAACATTTGTTCTGTAAAACTTGGACCTAGTCAAAAGGCCACACTTGAGGACCTAGAAGGCCACATGTGGTTCCCCACCCCTGGTGTAGGGTATGGGTTAATGGATATGAATAGGATTCAGGACTAGGAGCTAAGGGTTGAATCCTTAGGTTTGCAGGTCTGTGGGCTTGGTTGGTGTGTGTAAGAAGGCCTGGGACCAGGGAATGTGGGGTCATTGTTGCCAACATTGTAGAATTTTGGAGTCTAGGCCCACAGGTCTGAGTTGAGGGTGGGGGATGAGTTGCTGGCCCCAAGTGGGACCAAGGGCTAAGGCCATAAGCTTTTTTCCGCCCCTTGGGTAGAGTTCTTTGATCCTGATGGCATGGATGTGAACTTGAACTTTGGGGGCCTTCGGGGCCGTGGGATCAAGAAGCAGGACCCTCCCATCGAGCGAGATCTCTACCTGTCTTTGGAGGACTTGTTCTTTGGCTGCACCAAGAAGATCAAGATCTCCCGAAGGGTAAGAACCTCCTAGGCCCCGGGGCTGCAGAACAGCCATCCTGCCTGCCCTTGCCCACCCCTGGGAAGGATTTAGGTTTCTCAAAGTTTGTGGCCTAGATCCTAAGAGCTGGATAGGCCTTCTAGCCCAAAGGCTCCCATCTGGTGTAGGGGCCACCTAGCCTCTTCTGAGATACCTTCCTTGATCTCTCTGGGGACTCATCTACTTCCTAGGGCAGCTTTCTCCAACGTAGGACAGTTCTGAAGGTCAGAAAGTGCTTCCCCATAATGAGCCAAGATCTGCCTCCTTGTGACCCCTCCCTTCTCTTGCTCCACCCCTGCCCCCCAAATTGCTCCTAAAGCAACACAATATAACAGAAAGAGCACTGGGTTTGAGGTCAGAAGACCTTTTAATTCTGCTTCTCAGTACTTGTGTTACCATGGGCAGGTCACTTCTGTCTCCTTGGGCCTCAGTCTCCCTTCCTCTCCCCAGACTGGGCATTGTCCCAGGGTACTGAACTTGCAAACATGAAGGATCAGAGGCTTCCTGCACTGTACAGTCCCCTGGTTGCCAATAACATTGCTTTGCTCTGCCCTTCTCCACATGACCAGTGAAAAGTAAGGGCCGTCCCTAGAGGAGAGGAAAAGTCCTATTGCTGCCCAGTGGCTTGGGCTGCCCAATAGGAGAGACCTCTTTCACTGAATGCTCCTACTGACCTTGGTTACTGTCAGCCTTCTCTACCACATGCCCTTCCCAGCCACCATTTCCATTAACCCTTTCAATGCCTCCCTCCTCCCCTTACTACAGTCAACTGAATACTCCATTCAGCTGGTCATCTCTGCCCTATGGAGAAGCAAATTCCTGTCTCCTATTCCTGTTCCTCCTTGGGGTTCAGTATTATTGGTCAAAGATTATCTCCCCCTTCCCCTGCTCCCCCTGCCCCAACCATGCCTTCCCTTTCCTCTCTACCTGGAACCCTTTCCTTTATCCTAGAGCTCTTCCTCTCACACTGCCTTCATCTCCTCCACTCTCGCTTGGTCCCCTCCACAAGACCCTGCATCCTTAGGCACCCTTTCATTTCCTGGCTGTTCCTTCTCTCAACACACTGGCCCAAAAGATGGAATTGGCATAATCCATGCTTCCACTGCCACCTACAGACCCTTCCTTTGCCCCTGTCCCCAGTGGCAGCTTGGCATAGATAGTTGGGAGAGTTGGAATCAGAAAAACCTGGGTTCAAATCCTGCCTCCGACACTGAGCTGTCTAAATCTAGGCAAGTCACTTACCTTCCTGGGCATCGGCTTCCTCATCTGTAAAATGAGGGGGTCAGACTTGCTGGCCCCCAAGGTCCTTCCCACCTACGGGTCTATGATCTGAGGATCGTAGCTTATGATCACGAAGCAAAGGCTCTTCTTTTGAAGTTGGTCCATCTCCCTGTCTCACCCTCGGTCACATCCTTGTCGCTGCTCTCTGCCATTCCAAGTCATTCACTTGGTTTCGTTGAAGACTTCAGTATCCAACTTGTCCTCTTCTCCAGTATTCACTTTGTTTAAAAACAAACAAACAAACAAAAATCCTGCTATTTTATTCAGTCAAAAAACCGGTTGCTGTAAAAGATGGCTAATGATTTAAAAGTCCTTGCAAAGTATACCAAGTCTCTTCATAGTGGTAAGGGGCCTTGGCTGCAAGACAGGTTCTACCTTCGGCGTATTCACTTGGATTTCTTTTGGGCCTATTATATGCTCCATAAACTCTTTTCATTTTCAAATCGGCATTACTCCAGTTTGGCAGAGGTAATTTAGAATGACCAGACATAGATAATAATAATAATGAATATCATCTCATTTGATTAGATTAAAAACATCACTAAAATCCTCCGACCCCATTCCCTAATTCTTGGTCCAGCAGATCATAAAACATTGAATTCATGAACTTCTGAAAGGCCGTGGGAATATCACATAACCTAAATAGAATAACCTGGTATTTGTGCAGGCTGTCAGGTCTGAAATTACCCAATCATTGCCTGTTTACATTGGGGTGAGGTTCTATGCCCCCTGGACACATGATTTGTAATGATCACTGCCTCTTCCCAATTCAGCATCCACTTTGATGTCCCTTCCTGCCCTCTGTCCTCCCAGTTCATTAGACAGCCTTACCCAAGAGCATGCTGCCGCCATGATCCTGAACTCTGAACCATCTCTCTCTGATCATAATCTACATTTCTCTTTTCCTAAGCCTGTCTTTATCATAATCTCCTTCCCTTTTATCACTTTCTTCCCTTCATAGTCTGAACCACTTCGCTTATCCGCTGTCCTCGACCCATGACTCCTTGCCACTGCTCATGTCCTGCCAGCCCTGCCTCCTGTGCCACCTCTACCATCTGCCTCTGCTGGAGGATGTTGGAGGCATGTCTGTGGATGGACAGCTCCTCCCTGGTCTCCTGGCTGCCCCTCAAAATCAGTATGTCCAACACTGAACTCATCCTTTTCCTTCCCCTCCCTCAAACTTATTTCTGTCCTGTTGCTGTTGATGGCACCCAGGTTCATAACCTCATGGTCATCTTGGAGGTCTCCCTTTCTCTCACACCCTAGCCAATCAGTTGCCAAGTCTTCTCAGCTGGATAACTAGGTGGTGCAGCAGATAGAGCACTGGGCCTGGAGTTACGAAGACTCATCTTCCTGAGTTCAAATCTGGCCTCAGACACTTCCTAGCTGTATGACCCTGGGCGAGTCACTTCACCCTGTTTGCCTCAGTCTCCTCATCTGTAAAATGAGCAGGAAAAGAAAATGGCAAACTGCTCCAGTGTCTTTGCCAAGAGAATCCCAAGTGAGACCATGAAGAGACGTACACGACCGAAAAACGACTGGACAACCAATCAGCTGAGCCCCCATAGCATGTCCTGCAGCAGCGCCTTCAGCCGGATGACACAGGGGGTCAAGAAGACCTAAATGTGGATCCTTAGACATTCCCTAGCAAGTCACTTAACTGCTGTCTGCCTCCGGGGATAATAATAGCACCTACCTCCCAGGGTTGTTGTAAAGAACAAATGAGATAATATTCATAAAATACTTTTGTTAGTTATTATTCTTATTATTATTTCTCTCGGCCCAAATGGCCACCGCCCTGTTTCAAGCCCTTATCATTTCTTGCCTGGACTATTAAAATAGTCTCTTAATTAGCCCGGTGCCTCCCTTTTCCAATCTGTTCTCTATACAGTTATCAAAATAATCTTCCTAATGTCTGGATCTCCTCTGCTCAAAAACCTTCAGTGGCTCCCTATGGTCTCTGGAATAAAATGCAAAATCTTCAGGCTGGCATCACAGCCTTCCACAGTCTGACTACAACCACTTACCTTTTCAGCCTTATTTCAGATTACTAGGCTTCATGCATTCCGTGCTGCAGCCAAGCACAGATGCTAACCATTCCCCACTTCCAACATTCTCTGTCTTGAGTCTCCCTTTGTTCAAGCTGTCCTTCTTGTGCGGAGGGCCCTTTCTTCTCATCTCTGCCCATTAGAATCCTCATTTTCCTTCAAGAGTCAACCCAAATACCACTTCCTACAGGAAGCCTGCTCTGATTCCTCCAGCTGCTAGTGTCTCTCCCTTCTCAATCACCTTACATGTTTTGCTCTGTACATATCATCTTCCCCAGTAGAATGTAAGCTCTTTGAGGGCAAGGCCTGTCTTATTTTGGTCATGACATCCCTAGCACTTAACAGAGTGGCTGGCACATAATAGGCCCTTAATAAATGTTTTTTGAATTGGTCACAGGTGAGAATGTGGATGATTCATAATGGCTCATCCCCCCTGCCAAGGACACAGCTCAGAACCCACACCCTGTTGGAACCGAGGGAAGAAAAGACTGAGTTCTGAGTGGCTCTGTTTCATCTCAGCCCATCCCATCTTTGTCACGTTCTCCCAGATAGTCTCTTAAAATTCTGAGCCCCCTGGGAAGTTTATTTGTGCCCCCTTGAGAAACTGAGACCCAGAGTGAGAAATGACTTTCCCAAAGTCACAATGCCAGTTAGTGGCAAAGCCAGGACTAGGGCCTGGGACATTCTCCTCCAGTCTCCACCTCCTGGTTTAGGCTTTGTCCACTAGCTACCTGGGGAAGATCTCAATCTGGTCCACCTGTGGAGAACAGAGTGGCCCCGAGGCAGCCCTTCCCCATTGTCTTCCTCCAGGTAATGAATGAAGACAGATTCACATCCACCATCAAAGACAAGATCCTGACAATTGATGTCCAGCCAGGCTGGAGGCAGGGAACCCGAATCACGTTCGAGAAGGAAGGAGACCAGGTGAGGCAGAGACGGGACAGAGACAGATCCTTCATGCCCCTTGCTCTGAGGAAGCCTCCAGTCAGAGAGGAGATGTAACCTATCCTGTGAAGGGCTGGACAAGATGACCTCCAGAGTCCCCCGCAGCATCATTCTGGCAAGAGCCTTATGAAGGAAGCCAGGGTAGGGATTGCTATTCCCATTTAATGATGAAGAAGCTGAGGCTCAGGGATCGATAGGATCTGCCAAAGCCAGAAATCATGCTTGAACTCAGGTCTTGCGATTCCCAGTCTCAAACTCTCTCCCCTACATTTGCTGCTTCCATGTACGTGAAGGTGATAAATCATGAGGATGCATGATAAGGGGGGTGGGGCAAGGAATAGGAGCAAGGTGGGGTTAATCACAGAATGGCGGTCAGAGAGCTCAGAAAGAATCTCCACTTCTCTCTTGGGGTCAAACAAGACAAGTCTGATCCCTCTAAGCCCTGACAGCCTTTCAAGAATTTGAACACAGCTATCGTGCACCCCTTGAACCTTCCTTTTTCTGAGCTAAATGGCTCCCTCTTTCCTTCAGCTGATCCTCCTATGGCATGACCTAGTTGTCCTCTTCTGGATGGTGCCCACAGCATATCAATGTTCTTTCTAAAATGTGGAACCTAGAACAGAACACAGTACTTCCGATGTGATCTGGCCAGGGCAGAGTATAGTGTAATTATGACCTCACTGATGGAAACTGTGCCTGGAAACTTGGTCCAAAGATAGCATTAGCTTTTTGGCTACCATGTTAAACCACTGACTCATTGAATTTTCAGTCCACTAAGACCCTGAGATCTTTTTGAGGTGAAATGCTATTTAAGGTTTCCCAGCCATGAACTTTTGAACCCAAAAAAAGACATTATATTTATTAAATTTCATCTTCTTGGATTCAATCCAGTTTCCTAACTTTTTGCATTCTGACTGCTCTCCAGTATATTATATATTAACATGAGATGCCCAAATTTAGAGACATCTCCTCTTCAAACGTTCATATGGACTATTTGCGCCCTGCCTACGGTACAGCCTTCTGAGCTCATGGTGGTCTGATCACTATACCATGACCCAAACATAGTGATGTTATTTTGGTCCTCTTTAAGAATGAAGGACAACAACCACTAGATATTCTCTTAGTTTTATGTCATTTGTAGTTCTGAGAAGAATGCTATTTTTCCTTTTATTAAGATCATTTATAAAAATATTGAGTATCATAGGACCCAGAATAGATCCCTAGGGCATTCCACAGGAGACCTTCTTCCCAGGTGACACTGAATTGTTAATGACTAAATTGTTAATGTTCTGAGTAAATACAGTCATACTACTGTCTACTCTCCATCTCTCCATCTTCTCCACAAGAATAATATTTGAAGGTGCCTTTTAAACATTTTTCCTTAAATTTATCTAAGTAAAGGTTTAAAAAAAAAAAGGAAATAAAGTACGTTTGCCGTGACCTGTTTCTAGAGGGGCCGTGCTTGCTCTTTGGGATCACCTTTCCCTTTTCTAGATGTTCATTAACCCACTCCTTTAAATTTAGCATTCTAGAATCTCCCCAGGAAGCAGAGTCAGGCTCATCGGTCTAGAGACTTTGCAGTTTCCATTGCCTTCCCTTTTTTTGAAAATAGTTACACCGTTTTCTCTTGTCCAACTGCACAGTGCTTCCCGTGTTCTCTCTCTGCCATCTTTCCAGGGGCCCGGACAACGTTTCATTAATCACATCTGCCAGTTCTTCTAGTATCCAAGGGTGCTACCCATTTGGGCCGTGTGACTTGAATCTGTCCAGGGGAACTCAGTGTCTCCTTATTATTGCCTTCTCTTGAGTTTCAATTCACTATTGGTCATTTTTGTTCTGTCCTTTTGAGCCCAAAGGTCATTGCCCTTGACAGAGAAAGCAGAAGGAAATTGAGAATCCAGCAGACCTGCCTTTTTTCTGTTGTTGCTTATTATTGACTGTCTCCAGCTCCCCTCTCCCTCCAGTCCTATTCCATTTTTATCCTCCTTTTCACTGTAGTAGAGCTAAAACCACCATCACCAAAAACTCCTTTGGGTTGTTTTTTCACTCCTCTCCACCCCACTCCCACCCACCCACACAAAAGGACCTGGACCAGGACATATTTTTGTGTTTATCCTGCCCCCGGCCCCAGTTCCCACCTTCTGTAAATGTCTTTTTAAAATCTAAGAGTACTGAGGACTTCTGCATGTACCCACTTCCTTTTCTTTTGACAGCTCTGATTTCTTTTGCTCATCAGACTTGTTTTGCTTTGTGTCTTCAGGATATCATTTTTTAGCTTCCCAACCCTCCCGGTCTGATTTCTCGTGTATAATTTTAGTCTGTAGGACCCTACATAGGCTTCCCTTTGAAATCCACTCTCCTCACATATAGGATACATGTCCAGACTAGGCCCGGATTTCCTCTCCTGTATAACAGACTTGTGGGGAGTGGTCACTTCCCTCTAAGGTGCCCATCATTCCCACCCCAGCAATTACTTCCTCTCCATTACTGAGAATCAGATCCGGCGTAGAATTTCCCTTTGCTGGTTTTTTCCAACTTTTGAAGGCTCCTTGGGCGGTGGGAGTGGGGGAAGGGGCACAACTTTTAGAACAAGGATTGGGAGAAATTCACCTGGCACTGACTGGCAGGGGAGGAGCCCTGGTCATTGGAATGGTTTGTGTTCCTCATACTTAAGACCTCAACCCTCCTCTCACTTCCTTGCCAGGGTCCCAACATCATTCCAGCTGACATCATCTTCATTGTAAAGGAGAAACTGCACCCCCGATTCCGGAGGGAGGATGACAACCTCTTCTTTGTCAGCTCCATCCCCTTGGGCAAGGTGAGCCAAAGACCCACCAGCAGCCCCGGGCTGTGTTTCACCAGACCGTGACACAATGCCTGTAGACACAGGGCCCTTCAGCCCCAACCTTCCCCACCCCATAACCCAAGTCTGTATGTTCTGCGGGGACTTTATGTGTGAGTCCAACTCTGATTTTACTTTTATCCCCAGTGCTCACACAGTGCCCGGCACATAGTCGGTGCCTCATAAACGTTTACTGGCTAACAGATCCCGTTAAGAAAGGGCCCAGTGTGCTCACCAGTAATAATAATAATTTAAAAAAAGGCTTGGGGAGGCAGAGCAGGGTGCAAAAGAGGATGGATTTGGAACCAGAGGCCTGGGTGAGAATCCTGGCTCTGCCCTTTATTGCCTCTGTATCTTTGGGCAAATCCCCTAACTAATGTCTCCTGGCCTCAGCTTCCTCATCAGCAAAATGAGATGGTCAGACTAAGACCTCTGAGATCTCTTCTGGCTCCAGATCCAAGGTCTTAATGCTGGCTATCCTTCTCAGAGCCCATTCCAGTTCCCAAAAGCACTTTCACCTCCTGCAGCCTTGAGGCAGGTGGTGCAGCTATTGTCACTGTCCCTAATTTATTTGTTTTTTAAAAATTAATTTTTAGTTTTCAACATTCACTTTTGTAAGATTTTGAGTTCTAAATTTCTCCCCCTCCCCAAGATAGCATATGATCTCATAGGCTGTATAGTGCTGTTTCTAATCGAGGTAGTGATTGAGGCCTCCTCACTCTAACCACTGCACCACACTGGCTCTCAAATCACTTCTTTCTGTAGTAGAGATCCCTGAATTTGGAGTCGAGGCCTGGACTGTGAGACAGTATACACCTGCTTTGCAACCAGACTTGGGCAAATCGGTACTGCAATCCAAGCCTCAGTTTTCTTATCTATAAGCCAAGGATTGGTTAACAAGAATTTCTTAGGCGCTTACTTAAAGGCAGTTCTGGTGGCACAGGGACTAGAACTTTGGGCCTGAAGTCAGGAAGACCTGAGTTCAAATTCAGCCTCAGATACTTAGCTGTGTGATCCTGGGTAAGTCTTCCTCAACTGTCAAATGGAGGAAAATAACACCTACCTCTCAGGGTCATTGAGACAATCAAACGAGGTGCCTGGCACTTACTAGGTGCTTAATAAGTGCTTATTCCCCTTTCCCACTCACCGTGTGCCAGGATCTAGGCTAAGCTAAGCATGACGGGATGACAGTGACTTGCACTATTCCTGGGGCTCAGGTGAGTTTAAAAGGGCCGTAGAAATAGGAGATGTTATTACTGAAAACTTTGTCCCCTCTCCCCCAGCCTAGCCCGCATCCTTCCTAACTGCCCACCATGGGAAGATCTAGTTCATCCTCTCCTTTGGCTCTGCCGAGGTACTGTTACCATACACCCCCTGTGCAGAGCAGGATGTTTGAGGCCTGGGGAGGGGCCGGGACCCACTGGAGGTCACACACGGTGAATCCAGGAACATAACCCAACCCCAAGTCTGGGGGACTGAATGTGGGCCCCAAATAACAGACCTCTTTCTACCCTCTCTTCATGGAAGGCTCTGACCTGCTGCACGGTGGAAGTGAAGACCCTTGACGACCGTCTACTCAACATCCCCATCAATGACATAGTTCAGTAAGTGGACCTTCTGGGGGTGGGACCTGGTAGGGCAGTAGTTTGGGAGCTGCCCCATCACTGACTCACCTCATTCTCCCCTATCAGCCTCAGATCCTCCCCTGGGCCTTTACACACCTGGACAGAGGTGCCAGGCTTATAGGATTTCTGGAGGTCCGTTGCCCTGGCTCTTCCATCCTTTCCCTTCTAAAAGTACCCTTCAGGTGGCCCCTGGGAAGTACTTGTCCCATCATCCTGTCAGCCTGCACTGATCAGAGAGCCAGGAAGTAGAAGTGACTGGTCCCAGGGTCAGGAAGACCTGAGTTTAAATCCAGCCTCAGATACTTCCTACTTGTGTGACCCTGGGCAAGTCACCTGACCTGTTTGTCTCAGTTTCCTCAACTATAAAATGAGATATTATCACTCAGGGTTGTTGTGAGGATCAAATGAGATAGTACTTGAAAAAAGCATTTAGCACAGTGCGTGGCACATGGTAGGCACACCATCCTTCTTCCAGCGACATATCAATCCCTCTGAAAACTCCAGTCCAGTAGTCATTTGTTCCATCCGAGAACCAGAGAATCCTAGAATTTCACAGTGAGGAGGAACCCTAGAGCTCATAGACTCTACCCTCCTTTCTGAAAATGGAATGCTTTGCCATATTCAAATCATTCTCTTACCCCATTCTTCATTCTATCATCTTCACCATTATTCACTATTGTATAATCCATTCAGCAAATGTTTGTTGTGCACCTACTATGTGCACGGCACTGTGCTAGCTAGATGGTGGCACTCTTATAATTTCATCAGTATAATAAAACGGGGAGTTCTTGGTGAGAAGCAGGTCAGACTATAGTCTGTGCAACTGAGAGGTTAGGTTATTTGCCCAGGGGCACACACACAGCTTGCCTATGTCAGAGGAAGGACTTAAGCCTAAAGTCTACTGACTCTAATAGGGTTAGCTCTCTGTCTACTCAACCTAATAATTGTCCTATTGTTCTTGGATCTGCCTCAGTTTCCTTGTTTTTAAAATCAGAGAATTGAAATTCCATCTTGAGTCAGGGACCCAGAGTATTTTGGGTTAGGAGTGGGGAGTGAGGTGAGGGCTATCCAGAGGTGAGCATCTCTCCCTCAACCCAACCCAAAAGATAAAAAGTTTGATCCCATCCCTAGGATTGGGACCATGGAGGGAGGTGTGTGGTCAGACCTCTGGTCCTGACACCTCTCTTGCTATCTGACAACTTTCTCACCTCCACCTAGTCCCAAGTACTTCAAGAAGGTGCCTGGTGAGGGGATGCCATTGGCCTCGGACCCCACCAAGAAGGGAGATCTCTTCATCCTCTTTGACATCCAGTTCCCCACTCATCTCACACCAACCAAGAAGCAGCTGTTGAAGCAGGCACTGCTGACATGATGTTCATCCCCTACCCCCTTCCCTGACTATATACAGGGAGCAAAGGGGCCTGGGGATCTCCGTGTTAGAATATGGGGAAGAGACTGACACCTTTAAGACAAGGTGGAAATGGGAGTGTGGGCATTCTGAGGCCTTGGGCACAGTCACCTCTGTAGGGTTATGGAGGAAAGTGGTGGTAGTGGTGGCTCTGGGTGGGAGGGAGGAGGTATGTTTTCAAGTAATAAAGATTTTTACTTGGAAATGAACTATTCTTTTTGTTACAGGGCTAATTATATTCAGGGGTGGCCATGGGACCACTGGCCCCAGAGGGGTCTTGATCCATTAGGATCCAGGATATCAGAGCCTTTATTATTTTTGAGTGAGAATGGAAAGGCAATTAATTATGTTAACAATGATACCTCCCATCTATCCAGAATTCTGTACTTTTCAAAACTCCTTTCCATCCATTTGACTGTCACAACAGCCCTGGGATTGTTTTTCTTGTTCAGTCATGCCTGACCCTGTCACTTCATTGGAGGTTTCCTCGGCAGACATTGGAATGGTGTGCCATTTCCTTCTCTCCAGCTCATTTTAGAGAGGAGGAAACTGAGGCAAGAGTTGAGTGACTTGCCCAGGATTACACAGCTATGAAGAATCTTGAGGCTGAATCTGAACCCAGTCTTCCTGACTCTAGGCCCAGCTGTGCCACATAGCTGCTTTTAAAGTTTACAAAGCACTTTCCTCACAATGGCCTTACCAGATATGTGACACGCACATGTATCTGTGTGTGTCTGCCTGAAATAGTGGCCTTCTCTAGGGGTGGGGTGAGGAAGGAGGGAAGAGGAGACAGTTGGGAACTTAAATGTAGCAAAAAAAAATGTGAGAGCAAAATGGAAGGAGGCATTGGGAAGAGAATTTGGGGGAGGAGTAGACAGAAAAGTCAGAATGGCACAAAGAGCCCTGGAATGGAGGGAAGGGGCTGGTCTCAGCTTCACCACTTGGTAGCTGCGGAACTGAGCAATTTGCTTCCAGTCTTTGGTTGTTTCTTATTAAAAAGATAGCACAGGGAAGAGAACATAGGATGCAGACATAGATGAGATACGGATTCTATTTCAGTTCTGCCACTTAACTTTTCGCAAGTCATCCAAGCCTGAGCTATAAAATGGGGATCCTTGTACTACCTCACAGGGTTTCATTTCACTTAGTGCTGTGACTTCCTTATTATTACTCTGGGGGGTGTTACCAATGCCATGGGTGTGTTTATAGGGACAGGGCATGGGCAGATGCTAGAGACAATGGCATAGGTGCATGAAGGACATGTTCCACAGGGGGAGAGGGAAGACACTGCTGTGTAGGGAGGGGAAAAAGGCTTTGACCCGAGAGGATAGGACCAGGGCCAGCAGGTCTTTCAGTTGGTGTACAGATCCTTTCAAGGTCTAGGACAGGGCAAGGAAAGGCCACAGGATCTTCCAAATGGTCATCCTCAAAAAAAAAAATTGAGGCCCAGAAAGATTAAGGAGACTTGGTAAGCATCCCACAAATGTCAAGAATCCAAGCTATGATTTGAACCCACATCCTTTCCCCACCATATTAAACCACCTCATTTGTAAAATGGGAATAAATTCGTAAAGCTTAAAGCACCCCAGAAAGGTTATTCATTCAAACATTTGATAAGCACCTACTGTGTGTACTAGGCTATGTTTACTGGCATGAGAACCAAACCAGCTGAGATAGCTGGACAAACATGAGGGGATACGAAAGGGGCCTGGCCATGGCCAAGAGGATACAGGGGCATCAGCTCAGCTATTGGCTAAGCCTCTAGTCTCCAGGTGGCTTGCCGAAGACAGCCGGCTTCCTCAGGGCAGATGGGAGAGTTGGGGGGACAGACACCCAAGGAGCCGCCCTGGCACAAAGAAACGGTTAAGAGCAAGTCTCATTCACGGTGGCCCCTGACATTTCTTGGGTCTAGTCTGAGCCCTGCAGCTGACAGCTCTCCCCATTCTTCATTTTCCCCAAAGTAGAAAAAAAAAAAAGCAGAACCAAATAATTTTCTACCCTTAGTCTAATGATTTGTGTACTTCTCCTTGAGGACAAGGATTATTTAATTTTTGTCCTTAAGAGCCCCAGAATTTAGCACACAGTAGGCGCTTAATAAATGCTTGTTAATTTCAAATTAGTATATGGTCTAAACAGGCGCTGGTATATACAGCATGGATAGCTAGCTAAATCTGCCTTATCTGAAATCAAGACAGCTTGCACATTGTGGGTTCTGGTCTGGCTTTATTAGAAGGAGTTTAAGAACTGGGTGAGGCTGTAATGGCAGAAGTAGGCTGGAGAAGGTTTAAATGGGGCTAACTAAGGTGGAGGGGGTTCCTTCAATGCTAAGGCAGGGGAGGAGAGGAATAGGGAAAAATGGGGAAGAGAGGCAGGATGGGGTCTGGATTCCAAGTGGGGCACAA
>CM053622.1:712023406-712046849 GCA_028646595.1 Phalanger gymnotis
GAATAGGGAAAAATGGGGAAGAGAGGCAGGATGGGGTCTGGATTCCAAGTGGGGCACAAAGCAGAAAAACTAGCAGGAGAGGGCTTAGAAAGGAGCTTCCTGGGAAGTGCGAGCAGCCATCAGGGCCCGTTTCAGTTGCTCGTAGGTGACAAACATCACTACATTCCAGGAGCCCAAGCGGAGGAAGGAAGGCATGAACCTGGGGAGAAAACACACAGCCCATTAAGCTTGAGCCTAGGAGCAGAAACACCACAAGCCCTGGGGACTAAAAGGGGAAAATGAGGAGAGACCTATTCCCATTCCCTCAGGCTGGCAGTCCTCCTGGCCCAGAGTGAGCTAAGATTCTAGAAGCCCCTAAAAGCTTCTGAAAATTTAGGATTAATCAATCTGAAGAAAAGGCTGAGAAAAGAATTCCACCTGGTAGGATGAATTGTCCTGGGTAGAGTACCCACGGGGTACAGACACTCTGCTAAACTAGTCTAGGAGGTGAAGACCTTGAGGCAGGAGGAGTCACTAACCCTTTGTAGAAGGCTTGGGGTCCTTCCTTCCGAAGCATGGTGAGGGCGCAGTGGCCAGCACTGGCATACTGGCCTGCGGCAGAGTTCATGTATCTCGTCTTGACCACATCCACGGGGGAAGCAATGATGGTGGTGCAGAAGCCAGCCCCAAAGGCTGATGTGAAGTGGCATGGAAGGTTATCTGGGGGAGGGGAAAAGAGGAGGCTGCCGTAAGGGCTGCTCAGGTCCCAATACCAGTATCAGTCCTGAGTAGTCAAGGTCATTCAACAAGCTCCAACAAAGACATCTGGGCGCAAAGTCTCTTACCTCATAGTTCACCTCATACTCTTACCTCATAGTTTAATGGATGGATAGCAGCCTAGGAGGCAAAATCTGATAGCCTTCCCTCCATCAGGCCTCCCCACAAACAAACAAGCTCCCTTAGACAAACTGCCCCTCTCTCACCCAAGCTAGCTGCTCTCTCTCCCAGCTCTGCCTCACTCTTCCTGCTCCACCCATTCAGCAAGCTCCTCCCTCCATGTGGCCCAGGCTCAAAGAAGGTCACATAGGCCTATTAATGGATGGGAAAGATCTTCCAATTCCATTAACAGTACACAGGTGGGGCTTTCTTGCCTACTTCCACAGGTCTAATAGACAAAACAGATGGGAACTCACTCTGAAGATAAATGTCTGGTCTGCCTGAGTTATTCCTAAATTTCACCATCTATAAAACGAGAGCAGTATCTGCACTGCCCATGCCACGAGGTCAGCCGCCCTTCAGGGTGCTTCTGTCCAAAGTGCCATGTGATAAGGTTTAAAAGGATATCTCCCTACTTCACTAAGCTCTGAAGGCAGAAACCCCACCTTATTTAAAACTGGTACCTCCCCAAGGCCCTGAACACACTGGGCACTTACTCTAGAGACAGACAGCCATCTATATCTAGGTGTACCTACAATGTATAGGTAGATATCCAGGTACTCACATCTGAAGGGCCACACAATAATTTCAATTTTACTAGGAGGCTCAAAGGGCTAGCTGGCATTCCAGAACCAAGGCTAGAGCTCCAATCTCCTTAAAAGCCCAGGGCTCCATGGCCAGAAGGATGATGCTATGAAGTCAGGCTTAAGAGCTGTAAAGAGGATATTCCTCTCTCTCCTCCCTACCCCCCATACTTGTCACTTACCAGTCATGAGATGGGCCTTCAGGAGGGCATCTTTGATGAGATCATAGGTCACCAGCTCAGCACAGTTGACAATAGCATTGCGGGCAACATTAGGTGAAGTTCCTGGACAAGAGGAGGAATTGCATTGGTCCAGGGAAGGGGGGGTGGAGGTGGGGAGTGAGAGGGTAAAGTCTGGCTGCTATGCCTACCTTTCCATAAGCCCCGAAGGCCCTCCTCTCGGGCAATAGTTTTATAGGCATCCACCGTACCCTGGTATCTCCGGCTGCCACCTGCACGAGCCTGGGCCTGGAAACGTACCTTCACCACGTCTGTGGGTTGGGCTACGCCCACTGCCAGTGCCCCTGTGGTGCAGCCTGCCAGGAGGCGGCTCCCAATGCCTGCATCTATTGGGTGAACCAAATGAATCTGAGATTGTCTGAGAGCATTTGGATTCAGATTACAGCCCCTCTCTCCCTTCCCCCAATAAAATGACACTTGGACTGCCTAAACCAACCCATATCCTTCCTAGGGACCCAGAAGACCTGGACTCCTAATCCTGGCTGTGACATCTACTGGGTAACCACAGGGAGCTCATTTAACCTTTCTGAGCTTCATTTCCCTAGTGAAGGGCACCTCACAGGCATGCAGAGAAAGCTTAGAAGACTTAAGTGTTTAGAAATGAGAATTACTACTCAGGCTAAGAAAAAGATTGAAGCAAGAAATCTCCTTCTGGTCTTTGCACAGCTAACTCAGCCTTCAAAGCTTATCTCAACCACCCTCTACACCTAGACTTCAGCTCCCCCTGCTCAGTGCCCCAATTTAGGGATACTCACGCTCAGATCCCTTGGTGTAGAACTGCTTGACAGAGTCATAGAGGCCAATGCGGACAGAGGCAAAACTCATCTGGCGCTGCAACCCAGCCACCAGCCCATTGTACAGACTGCCAGGGCCCTCAGTCTTCACCATAGTCAGAATGGTGCCCATGACACCCCGATACCGGGCACTGGTAGAGGAAGCTTGGATGGCCCCCTGGCTCTCTCCTTGAATCTGTATGAGAGGGGGAGGAAGTGAGCTGTAGGCATGGGTAGGGAAGAGAACAGGGCTAAGGAAAATGTGGAGAGACTGTTATAGTACCAAAAGGTCCTAGAAGAGGTTGCTACTCATCATAGTCTTCCCCTAGGACCTAAAATGCCAGAAGGTGGTCTCCATTTTAAGGGTAACATGGTCTACTAGAAAGAATGTGGGACTAGGAAAAGAGTCAAGGTTTAACTCAGGACCCTGAGCATGTCACTGGTTGTCTTGGGCTCAGCAGGACTAGAAAGACCTACTCCAGCCCCCAAGGATGTGGGGATCAAAAAACTCCCTCACATTCACATAATGCTATAAAAAATTAAAAGTTCCACATAATTTTCTGTTAAAATAAAAAGATAATACAAAAACTTATGTTCCATATAACAACCTGATGAGGTAGCGAGTGTTATTTCCATTTTACAGGTCAGGAAACTGAGGCTCAGAAAGCCTCCTCTGTTTACTACTAGCCATTTGATCTTGGGCAGATAACAGAGGAGCTTCGAGGTGAACCCCACTCACTGACTTTCCACTTAAGTTTGAGCATCAAATTATGATCAGTGGAGACAGCCAATCTCAGACACATTGGGCTATTCAGCGTTGGGGAAGGAAAACAAGAAGCATAGTATATGGAACATCAAGGAAAGCTTCAAGGAAACTCTAGATATGGCCTCCCTGGAGAATCAGCCCTGACGTTCTAAGAAATGGAAAAAATACAAGATCTAGGTCGAGAGTGCAAGCCAGGCAGCATTCCCAAGGGCTTCTGACCTGCAGCCGGACTTTGGCAGTGTCCAGGGGGAAGGTGATGAGGTCAGCGATGCAGGCAGCGGTGCCAGCCCCGAGGAACTTTACAGTGGCTGTTGGAGGCACATCTGTAGGCTTAAATCCAACCATGATGAATGCTGGCTTTCTGCTACTTCCGAGGAGGCAGAGGAGAAATGGAAAGATAACCTCCACTGATTGAGCAAGACGAGATAGAGGAACTCTGCCGGAGTCTGGGTACGGAGTCAAAAAAAAGCATCATTATCAGCAATCACCATCAACTTATGGCACGGTTCTGAGGATGCCCTTGCTCACTTTGCCAGCTCCTCACCCCACTAATCTCTGCCATCTCCGCAGATCACACAAGTCCCTTTCAATGGGAGCTACTCCTTTGCTAAGTGAAGAGTCCAAGACACCAACTAACTTAGGCCGGGCTGCCTTTTGCTGATATAGCTTAGAGTATACCCCTGCTCCCTATGGTGCTCTCAGCTATGTTAATTAGCAACTCCTTGCAGGTAGTCATTTTCAAGGTATAAAACTGGACAAATAGTGAATGCTGAGTTCTTCCTAGAGGGCTTGGGAAAAGTGAGGTGGCTGAGGACCTCTGTAGGTCCCCTCAAGTCCAAGGTATCCAGGAATCTGCTTAGAGGTTTTAAACAGATGTGATATCTACCTTCACCCTTTACAGTCAGCATTTTGAGAAACAAGGACCCCCAAATAAATTTAACCTCTGGCACTGGCATGGAACTGGAAATTTGGGAGTCAGAAGCTCTAGGTTAGGTCTTAGGAACTAGTACAGTGTGTGTGACCTGAGCCAAGGTAAGACCAGTAAGGCTTCCTCTCTCTCTAAATTAATCTCATTTCACTTTACAGTTTATAGTACTTTCCTCAACAATCTCGTGAGGCAGAGAGAGTGGCAAGTGACTTGCCTAAGATCATACATCATTGCTACTTCAAGTAGAAAAAAAGGTATATTCTGTGGAGGAAGTGAATCCATCTTTTCTGTCACTTCCAGAGCGACTAGTCAGAACATTCCAATGGCTCCAAAACCTTTAGGCTCTCTCTTTTCCACAAGTTCCAACTGCCATTCCTGGTATTTAAAGACCTCTACAACCTGGTCTACCACACACTTGACCATTCCTGTCTTTTCATAGTACTCTTCTCCACGATCCAACTGAACTGGGCTACCCAAATGTGCCTTATTTACCACATTCCTGGATATGCCTGCTATTGTTCTCCCCCGTCTCCTCACACCCCCATGCTTACTATCTTTTAAATACCAACTCAAATAGTTCTGGGGATCCTTCCATGACCTGTGCTTTCCTCCATCTCAGCTGGTAATGCTGGTCTTCAATAATGTGATTTATGTATGTATTTTGTCAGAGTATCTTTATCTATACTTTTTGTCTCAGCATCTAGCAAGAGGTGCTTTTAGTAATGTCTATTCTACTGTATTCAGACCCTCCTCTAGAATTTTGCTTCCAAAACTGGAGGAGGATAAGGTTCCCTCTTCCCCATTCTCTTCAGCCCACACAGACAAGAGTACCCAAGTACTAGTCCCCTCTCCAGCTCCTAAAGCCTGCCTTTTTCTGCCTTGATAACAAAAGGTAGTCAGAAAGCCACAGCAGAGAGCTCAAGAGGAGATTGGTGGCTACTGTTGCTGGGTGGAAAAGGAAGAAAAAAAAAGCTGGCCCTGTTACTAGGATGTGGTCAGGCTCGGTCATGAACAAACAGTGCTAGCAAAACAACTTGCCCTAGCCTCCTCTGCTCTGCTAGGGGCGGGAGAGCTGGACTCATGCCAGCTCTTTTCTAGTACTTCTCTCAGCTCCAGTCTGGTATTAGATATTTTCCATATCTCCCCACCCCCAGAGAGTGGGAGGGTATAAACATTTTTTTTTAAACTCCCATTTTGTATAAGGGCAAGGAATCTGAGGGAGAAAGGTCAAGTAACAAGTTACAAGTTGACTCCTGCATATGCTACAAAATCCATTGTCTCTTCCACATTACCTTCAGAGGCTACAGTTTGGTCTTTTGGGGATAAGGGGAATGGTTGTTCTCAACTGCTGTAAGTAGCTAAGAATCAAAAAACCTTAGAGCTGGAAAGGTGCTTAGAAAAGAAAATGTCATTAGGGCTTGTTTAAAGACCATCTTGTCCAAGTACCCTTATCTGATCCCATAAGAAAACAACACAATTTGCCTAAGGTTCTTTGCCTGCTTTGCTGTCTGTTCTAGCTCAAACTTCCCCTGTATTATTTCACTTCGTGATTAAATCAGCTGCGGTGGTTTTAATTCTCATCTCTATGCAGGTAACTGTCAAATCTCCTTGTCCAGCCTTTTCCAGTCTTGTACCTCCAACTATCTACGAGATCTCAAACTAGATGGCCTGTAAATATCTTAAACTCAACTAAATTCATTCTTTTCTCCACAAAAACTCTCCTGTCCTTTCCCAACTTCCTTATTACTGGTTATGGCACCACTATCTTTTTTTTGTAATGTCTAAGCTCTGGACCTGGGTGTCTTCTTCCACTCACTACCTCCCCACCCCCACCCCATCAATTGGCAAGTTCTGTCTTTTCTACCTTCACATCTCTCATACTTCTGACATCGCCACCACCCTGGTCCAGTCCCCTATCACCTCACTGCTACTGAGGATTGCAATAGTGGGCTGATAGATCTCTCTGCCTCAAGTTTCTCCTACTCCATCTACCCATCACTCAGCTATCAAATCGATCTTCCTAAGTGCACAGGTCTACATCAATACCCCCACCACCACATATAGATTTAATAAACTGCAGAGGTTCCCTATTACCTGCAGAATCAAATATAAAATCCTGTTTGCCTTTTAAAACCCTTTGTAACCTTGTCACCTTTTCAGTTCTCAAACCTTATTTCCCAATCCCTTCAACATCCTCTGCCATCCAGAGGCACTGACCTCTCTGCAGGTCAAGTCATATCTCCCTCCTACTCAAACTCCCAATGACTTCCTGATGCCTCAAGGAGCAAATATGCTAATTGAGTACAGTCACACAGCTGATTTGTGAAAGAGCCAGGACTAAAAGCTAGGTCACTGACTCCTAGACCTTTCCTAATGATGTTGTCTTCTTCCTAACTCCCCAACTTTAATTTATATAGTTGAGATTTGTTAATTTCTAGTATAACCCTTATTTTCATAAGGTGATTATTAGGTACTAAATATTTATTGAATTAATGAATATGGAGAATGCAAAAGGCCCCAAAGGACTAAGAAACCTGTCGCTGGTCACAAAGTCTAGCAGCACACTCGTATTCTACTCGGTCTTTTTTATTAAGAAGTCTTGTCAGGAGGGGTGAAGGGGAAAATCGGGAAAGCCCAGAGGTTAAACACAGGATTAGGATTTATATTTTCTATAACCAGCTCTCACTAGCACAGTATGAAGTAGGTGAGAAAGGAAGACAGATTTATTATGTTTGCAAATCACTTCCTCTCTCCAGGTCTAGGTTTCCTCATTTGCAAAAACAAATCCATACTGGCTCTGCCATTTACAGATCCCACTAAACAACAGCCGTGTTGATATGAGGCAGGGAAAAGGGAACCAAGCTAGGCTAATTGAGTGGGGCCTGAGGCTAGATAGAGGCAAAAGAAAATCATTAAGCAAACTAACCCTAAGACCACATTTCTGAGAACTACAGCACAATTTTGATGTATTAATACATATCAAACTCTGGGGTCCTGATCCCTGGCCAGTGTTCTGTCATATTATAAGGCCTCTTCCTTTAGCTCCTCTTCAGTTTATACTAGTGAGGGCTAGATGTAGAAAATAAGTCCTGACTTTCCCACTAGAAAACTTCCTAAGTTTCCCCCATCCCATGACCTATCCAACCACAACTCCCAGTCTCACACTGTTACAAATTTTTTTAGTTAGACTTGGGATTGGCCCATAATCGGTTTTATCTCAATACTCTCAAAATCTAGCTAGTGATCTACTATACTACTAAAATCCAACACACACTTTATTAAACATCTACTATATGCAAAGCATTTGTTAAATTAGGTAGTAGGGAAGATACAAAGTTTACAGGAGACATGGTTCCCTGAACTCACAATCCAAAAGGAAGAGAGGTAAGACAAACACACATACCTATTACATAAAACCTTTAAGGTGGCCCCAAACCAATCCCCATCCTAGGACACAATAATCTCTCCCTTCTCTGAGCTGCCTGTACAGTTCAACTATGCCCTTGGAGTATGGCCCATCCAAGATCCCTGGCTTGCCTTCCCAGTTGTATCTAAGGCTCCACTCAAGATAAGGGAACAAGCTGTAAAACAAGAATGTTTTACAAAAAGCCCTTTATTCCTTATACTTTCTCAATAGCCCTTCATGCCTTCTTTGAGATGGGTGAGAGGTATCGATCTTTACATTGGAAAGTGCAGTTAAGACTAATCTCAGTGCTGAAAACACACTACCTGTGTGATTTAGGAAGAAGTGACAATGTTTCATCTTCGAGTTCCCCATCTACAAAACTTTCCTTAGATTTCCAAGAAAGCATTAATTATACTTCCATCCTCAAAAGGGCAAACAAATGATAGCAACACTATAAATGTCTTAAATCCAATTAAGTGAATTAGCAACCCCTTCCTCTCCCTAGATTATCATTTTTGACTGCTGGTTTGGCAACAATTCTAAATGAATTGGCTCTTTGGCAGGAACCAAATCCTTACAGTGACCTGGGGGCACAAATACTGTGAAGTGAAAAACTGGGAAAAAATTGCTCATAAAGAAGAGAGCAAGGTCCCTGCTTCAGGATAAACTAATTCAGGAAATTACAAGCCCTTAGAAAAAAAGCCAACCACTGAAAGACACTGGGCTTTCTGAACCAGAGAGAATGGAAGTGCCCAAAGCAAGGAGATAAGCATGACCAGGTATGCTGGCACATGTGTGAAACTGTAGCAGTCTGCAGTCTAGTTATGCTCTCCCCTATCCCGTCCTTGAGCAATTTATTTTTTTAAACCTTAGAGGCAGCAGGATTTTTGCATTGATCCTGATGAATCACCACATCATTTTCATACTCATCCAGCTTCACAAGGGTTTCTTCCACTTAAGACTGTCAAGAATTTGAAACACCATCAGACACCAGACATACCCCAGAGGACCCTTACCCTGATCTGGAGGGTCTCACCACGATGGCACCTTGATCAAGCTTCTCTAAAGGTGTCCCGCTGTTCAAAGTTGCTCACAGCAACCATGGCCCACTTCCCTTGATTTTCCATAGAAAGTTGTTGGGAAACTGAACACCTAATGATCATACTATGTGCCCTGCAGCAGAAGAGGGAAGAAAAACTAGGTATGAGTTTTTAGAAAGCCAGAAATTCCGTGTACATTTCGCAAACCACCTTGTACCTTACTGACATGAATTAATGAAAGTTAAACTACAAGTAACTGTGGCCCAAGGTGAATCATATCAAATGCTGGGTAGGTGGATAAAAATTTTCTTTAGGGAACTTCCTGGTATACTTTTCTGGGGGGGAGAGTAAGATGAGGGAAGGGGAGGGGAGGGTGGTTCGTTTAAAGGAAGAAGGAAACATTTCACCTTTGCTAGTACTCACAATCCTAGGCCTTATCCAGGGGCCAATTAGGCACCACCCTGAGCCCTGCAGGTTTTAAACAAGAGAAATCTAATACCACCTCTTGCCCCTCTTCCCTATAGGGCTTTGGAGCCGCTGGGGACACCATTTTACCTCCTTTTTTGCCCTGTGTCCTCACGGGGACAGGGAGGGCAGCTCAAGGCTTTGCCGGTGCCAAAGCAAGGCAGAGGAACAAGAAATGGCGTCGGCAGAAAAGAGGGAACCTGGGAGTCAACTCAGGGTTCCCCCTTTCCTGGTAACATTTTGCATGGCTCAGGGCTTCGCAGTTCGGGCAGCCGGGAGGTGGGAACACATCAGCCGGCCGACAACAGATGGCTGCAGCGCCTTCTGGTCCTAATGACACTCAGTCTTGCCCTCAAGTGAAAACCGCCGCTGCAGGGGAAAAGTCAGCTGGTCCAAGAGAGGGATCGAGGGGCCTGGGTCCCTCCTTCCCATTACCACTGCGGACTACTCGCGGGGAAAGTTAGGGCGAGGGGCGGCCGGCACACTACCCAGTGACTAGGGTCAAACCTTTGGAAAGCTTTAAAGCGGCTGCTTCCTCGGGGGAACACCCTGAGAACAAGTCTGCTTCGGGCTGAATGAGAGTCGTTCTCAGGCGAGCTAGGGCCAAGGACTCAGAGGAGAGGACCCAAAAGGGGAGGAGGGGGATGGGGAAGCGCAGATTTGCCCCAGGAAGCTGGGGGTGGGGGACTTCTCCGAGGTCCGTTCTGACACCCAACTAACTCAGTCGTTAACACGGGGACGTGGTCCTTTGGCCGGGGCGGCGGTATAACCACAGCAGGGGTGGTGGGTCGGTACGGGACAGAAGCTTTGGTCTGGACTCGCTCGCGCGTCCAAATGGTCCCCTTCTCACCTGTCCCCGGCGGACCCTGCTCTGCGGGGGGCGGGGGGAGCGGGAAGGAATGGAGGAGGGGAGAGCAGAGAGTAGCCGGGATCCAGGTTCCGTAATGGGGCTCTTACCGGGACCGTAGAGGAAAACACGAGGAGGCGGCGGGAGACACGAGGTCTGCAGGAGGGTCCGGCGTCCTGCGGGCTAGAGGGGCTGCCTAGCTGTCTCTCAGCCGGGTCCCTAAGGAAGTCTCAGCCTTGGAGGAGGTTGAAGCGCGCACTGAGGAACTGACCAGCGGCAGCGGTTTTATATCGGCGCGCAAGGAGGGGGCGGGGCCCAGCCTCGAGGCGGGGGTTGGCTCTGGGGTGAGGAGGAAGGAAGAGAGGAAGGGGGCAGGGGGGCGGGGGAGGGGCCTAGGAGACCCCTACCGGCCGCATAACCGTGCGAGGGAGTCCCGCGAGCCCGCACGCCCCTCCATCTCGGTCGGGAAGATCTGCTCGGCCCACGCGCTAGTTCTCAGCAACTGGACCCGCTCCCCGCCCCCCCAAGACGCCCTAGCCATTTTCTTTCTGTGAAGTGGGTTTTTCCTTTCCGTGAAGTGGGGGTCGTGCCCCCCCCCTCCGCTTCACCCTTTTCATTTCCGCAGGGCGGGGCACTCTGGCCCCATTTTGGGAACTGCTGAGATAAGCTTCCCATCCCTCTAAAGTCTAACCCCTTCCCCCAAGTCTAAGCCCCCCCCATTTAACACGTGATTCTCCTAAGTCTCCCGGCTGGGGAAACCGGCCTCCCGCGCTGCACGTGGAGCCGGCTCGCCTCAGCTCACTAGTGATTGGTTGGAATCCCGGCACCTGTGGCAGGGGGAGGGGGGGAAGAGAGGAGAAGAACCAATGAAAGAGCTCGGCGAGGATTTATTTCCCCGGCTCCGTGGCGCGCGCGGGAAGTAACGGCAGGTGTTTCTCTAACCGCCAAAGCCCAAGGGACCTAGCGCGCAGCGGTTGGGCTCCCGCCCTTCGCGTCCCGCCGGGCCTGAGGGAGGCCGAGCAGGCCTAGGCCGGCATTCAGGGACTAGGGCGGGCGTCCCACGGCCACTTCCCTTTTCTTCCCCGGGGGACTGACGAAGCAGCCCTCCCATTTACCTGGAGTCTTAGGCCTTCCTAGGTGGTTGGGCGCTTGGAGATCGCCACGGCCGCACCCCTTCACAGCCGGAGGACTCGAGGTCCGGGGAGCATAAGGGATGGGTCGGTCGGTAGTGGGGCCGGGTGGAAAGAATACTGTAGGCAGCGGTGACCGTGGGCCAGCCCCTTAACCCCTCTGGGACTCATTTTCTTCCTCTGTGAAAGGAAGGTCTGAGACGAGCAGAGATCTCTAGATGGCTTCCAGGGTCTCCCGTCTCTAAACCTGTATGACCCTCATCAGGTCTGTTTAAGCCCTTCAGCTGAGTCGTCTCCTTCCTCATCATTGATTTCATGTCTCTTCCTTCATGGGCAACTAGGTGACTCCATGGTGGATAGAGCCCCAGGCCTGGAGTCAGGAAGACTCAGCGTCCTGAGTTCAAATGTGGCCTCAGACGCTTCCTAGCTGTGTGACCCTGGGCAAATCACTTAACCTTGTTTGCCTCAATTTCCCCATCTATAAAATGAGCTGGAGGAAGAAATGCAAACCACTCTCCCATCTTTGCCAAGGAGTCAGACCCAACTGAACAACAGTACTTTGTTTGCCTTCATCTCTCTCTGTATATGTTTCTCTGTCTGTTTTTTTTCTCCCTTTGTCTCCTACTTCTCCCCATATCTATGTCTGCCTATGTGATCTCATCTAAGTTTTCCTTTCTCCATGAACTTCTCTCCATATCTATGTCTCTCTCTGATCCATTCATTTCTCTTTCTATGTACTTTTCTCCATTTCTTATGTCTCTGCGTTTCTTTGCTTTCACTTTTCTCTCTTTGTTTTCCCCATTTCTTTTGCTCTTTTCATAGCTTTCCTCACTCAGATGGATGCCTGTCTAGCCAGAAGGTTGTGCAGTTTTCCCATAATTTTTAAGGTAAAGCAGAGAGGCAGGAATAATTAAAGAAGCAAACCCTAGAAGGACAGGAGAAGAAAGGGGATGAGGTATAAGGGTTAGCCTCTGCAAAGTAGTCTCTCCCTCAGAGAATGAAACACAGGGAAAAAGCAGGGGAAGGGATGAGTAGGCTCAGGATAGATTACCTACATCTCATTCATTTAAAAACCCATAGCTTTAAATTTAGTAGGTCACAGGATTATTAATTTAGCCCTGGTGGGGGCATTACAAGTGAGGAATCTGAGGCCCACAGAAGTTAAGTAATTTGCCCAGTGATTAGCAGTGTCTTGCACATAGCAGTTATTTAATAAATGCTTATTGATCTGTTTTCCAATGATCCAAAAGTAGGAAAGAGAACTAGGATTCAAATGTAGTCTGACTTTACAGCTCGCATTCGTAGCACTGTAACATACTGCTTCACAGACAGACATTATTTGTTTAGTTTTTCTGTGTATTAGGCCAATCTGTCTTGAGTAATCACTGATTTCATTGAGGGTAATTTGTACAATATTTTATCTAGAGGACTTTATCATCCGTAAGTTATCCTTACATTTGAACATTGTTCAAGATATTTTCCATGAACGTGAACTCATTAAAGGTTTTTGTGATGATTCCCCTTAAAAACTGATGACTCCTTTTGTATGGATCCAGCCTTCTATTTACTCTTGTATAGCAGTTCCAAGAAGGATTTGTTTCATCTTCATGTTCCAATCAAATTTGTCTACTTGCAGTTCTCCTGAACTCTTATGTTCTGTCTCTCATCACCTGTACTTGTACAGGCCCTCTCCTGTACCTGGAATGCATGGCCTCATTCCTTATCCTCACTTCTCAGGATCTTTATCTTCCTTCAGTGCCATATCTTACACAAAATCTTCCCTTATCCCTGAGTCAATGTTCTTTACCTTCTCAAATTTCCTAGTAGAACACATTTCCGTATATATCGTATCCTCCATGTGGAACACTTGTTCCTTGAGGACAGGAAATATCTTAAACATGTTGCTGTACTGTTCCAGAAGAGGGTCACCAGGAGGGTGAAGGGCTTAAATATTTGAAGGTCTTTCACATGAAAATATTTAGCTCCAGAAGGCATCACTCTTCCATTCCTAATGGAAACTGGAGAGGCAGATTTAGGCTTGGTATAAGGAAAAAAACTTCCTCACAATTAGAATTGTTCAGAAATAAAGTGAGTTACCCCAAGAAATGATGGATTCTCTTTCACTGGAGGTCTACAAACAAAGCCAGAACCACTTGGCAGGCATATTGTAGAGAGGATTTTCTTTGATGTATGGGATGGACCAGCTGATCTTTGAAATTCCTTATTGTCAAGTGTTAGAGGGAGTTAATAGAGGTGGGTGAAAAGATTGTTATGTGCCTGAAAGGGCCTTAAGATTAGGCAGCATGGTTTCATTACTTTCTGTAGCACAGTAGGGATGAAGTAGGTAGAGATAGTAGGAGGGACCCATGTTGGGAAATTAGCTGTGACAGAAGACGATGCCTTGTTGGAAATGACTATCAGGTCAAAAATGAAGGGAAGAAATTAAAGCCAGTGTAGGGATGATAGAATAGGTCACTACTCGATTGGTAAGCATTTACTAAGTGCCTACTATGTGCCAGAAACTGTGCTAAGCACTGAGAATAAGAGAAAGGCAAAAGACAGTCTCTGTCCTCATTTGAGCTCACAGTCAAGTGGGGAGATGACCAGCAAAAATATAAACAAGCTATATGCAGGCTAAATAGGAAGTAATCAACAAACAGGAGGCACTAGGATTAAAAGTGATTGAGAAGAGCTACCTATAGAAGGTGCAGATTTTGTGGTTTGAATTGTTGCCTGGGATTTTGCCTTCAATGACTGTGGGCTAGGTAAGTATTGAGACCAAAGATGGCCTAGTTTGCCACCACAAAAGAATCTGAGAGGGGAAGGCCCTCAGAGTTGTGGCCTTGAATTGTAAACAGTTGCTTTTTACATTCTAAGCCTGCAAAAGCTAAACAGGGAGCCACTGAGACTTGAGTTGGGACCATTACTGGCGGTTCAGTGATATCCAAGTGATTTGGGTTTTAAGTGGAGTCAAGTAGCTCCATTTAAAACACAATGGGCTCTTTTAAAGCCTGTGTTTTTTTTTTCAGAGCTATATTTCAAGAAATCAAAAATGAAAACCTTGAAGGGCAAAAAGTAAATTGTCTCAGCTTGAAAAAAAAAAGGAGGAGGAGGAGAAGAGAAAGGAAACTGGGAAGAAGAGGAGGTGAAGGAGGGAGAAAGAGGAGGGGAGAGAAGATTCCCCAACAAAATGTTCTAACAACCTAGTTCACTGTTTCTCACAAATGGAATCTCCATAGGAGGAGTAAGCTTAAACTTAGACCACCATGATTTTAGTGAGGCACACATTTAAGAAATATGTGTGTCAAGGTTTAACTCAATACACATGCCCTGGAAGACCTTCTCTTTGTGTAGAGACTTCATGAAGAACGCTTTTGTTGTTGTTCATCTTTCATTCTCAAAAAGAGCCAGTGACATCAAGATTGTGATGTCTTGATTTACTTATGAATTGGATATAAGTGGGGCAGAGCTGCTCAAAGTTGTCAGCTTCACTCCAGAGTCGTCATGGTGGGGTACAGTTTCTGGGAACCCCCTTGAGTGGGATGGCGAAGCACTCTCATGGAATATGGATCTTCGCCTTTCTGTGAATTGAGTGGGATAAATGGATTCTGATTGACAGCTACGCCTAAGTCTTGAGTTACTAAGAAATCACCTGTGGAATCCAGAACTTAGAGAAGCCCGACTCACTTCCTCCCCACTACCTCAGCACAATCCTGGCCAAATAAGGATATAAGTGTTTTTAAGAATTGTGATTGGTGGGGGCAGAGCCAAGATGGTGGCCAGAAAGCAGGGACTTGTGTGAGCTCCCTACCGGGTCCCTCCAAAAACCTATAAAAATGGCTCTGAACAAATTTTGGAACTGCAGAACCCACAAAATAGCAGAAGGAGGCAGGGCTCCAGCCCAGGACAACCTGGATGGTCTCTGGGTAAGGTCTATCACGCACGGAGCTGGGAGTGGAGGGGAGTGGAGCTCAGTGTGGGCTGTGGCAGGACCAATCAGACCAGGAGCTGGGCAGAACAAGCCCTAGTGCCCTGAATCAGTGAGCTGTGGCAATTACCAGACTTCTCAACCCACAAACACCAAGGACAACAGAGAAGGTTAGTGGGAAAAGCTTCGGGGACAGAGTGGAAGGAGTTTGCGGTTCAGCCACTGCCCCAGGGGTGGTGGAGGTGGTACAGCTACAGAACTACAGCTGCAGTGGCTTCCGGGCCCCAGGCTCACCTGGTGGGAGAAATTAAGTGGCGGATCAGAGCAGGAGTGCAGAGCTTGCTTAAGATTTTCCTCAGGTTTGGGTTGGTGGTTCTTGGGAAAGGAGGAGTGCTGGTGTGCCACAGCTGGCTGTATAGAAATAGCTCTGAAAACAACAGTGCAACCCCTCAAGCTTGGAACAAAGTACTCTCTACTCTTCAAGCAGGCATACCCTGACGAAAAACTCAAGAGTCAAGTAAGTTGGCTGGGAACATGGCCAGGCAGTGAAAACAGACTCATATTCAGTCTCAGACTCTGGAATTTTTCTTTGGTGATAAAGAAGACCAAAACATAAAGCCAGAAGAAATCAACAAAGTCAAAGAGTCTACAACAAAAGCCTCCAAGAAAAACATGGACTGGTCTCAGGCCATGGAAGAGCTTAAAAAGGATTTGGAAAAGCAAGTTAGAGAAGTAGAGGAAAAATTGGGTAGAGAAATGAGAATGATGTGAGAAAAACATGAAAAATCAATGACTAGCTAAAGGAGAACCAAAAAATTACTGAAGAAAACAACAACTTAAAAAATAGACAAACTTAAATGGCAAAAGAGCTCCAAAAAGCCAATGAGGAGAAGAATGCCTTGAAAGGCAGAATTAGCCAAATGGAAAAGGAGGTCCAAAAGACCACTGAAGAAAATACTACCTTAAATACTACCTGAAGAAAATACTACTACTACCTTAAAAATACTACCACTAGATATTATCAAACAGAATCAAAGGAATGAAAAAATGGAAGGCAATGTGAAATATCTCATTGGAAAAATCACTGACCTGGAAAATAGATCCAGGAGAGAGAATTTAAAAATTATTGGACTACCTGAAAGGCATGATCAAAAAAAGAGCCTAGATATTATCTTTCAAGAAATTATCAAGGAGAACTGCCCTGATATTCTAGAGCCAGAGGGTAAAATAGAAATTGAAAGAATCCACTGATCACCTCCTGACAAAGATCCCAAAAAGAAAACTCCTAGGAACATTGTCGCCAAATTCCAGAGCTCCCAGATCAAGGAGAAAATACTGCAAGCAGCCAGAAAGAAACAATTTGAGTACTGTGGAAACACAATGAGGATAACACAAGATCTAGCAGCTTCTACATTAAGGGATCGTAGGGCTTGGGATACGATACTCTGGAGGTCAAAGGAGTTAGGATTAAAACCAAGAGTCACCCAGCAAAACTGAGTATCATGCTCCAAGGCAAAATATGAGCTTTCAATAAAATAGAGGACTTTCAAGCTTTCTCAGTGAAAAGACCAGAGTTGAATAGAAAATTTGACTTTCAAACACAAGAATCAAGAGAAGCATGAAAAGGTAATCAAGAAAAAGAACAAGAAAAAAAATTGCAAGGGACTTACTAAAGTTGAACTGTTTTGTTTACATTCCTACATGGAAAGATGATGTGTGTAATTCATGAGACCTTTCTCAGTATTAGGGTAGCTGAAGGGAATATACATATATAGAGACAGAGGGCACAGGGTGAGTTGAATATGAAGTGACAATATCTAAAAAACTAAAATTAAGGGTGAGAGAGGAATATATTGGGAGAAGGAACAAGAGAGAGATAGAATGGGGTAAATTATCTCGCATGAAAGTGGCAAGAAAAAGCAGTTCATTGGAAGGGAAGAGGGGGCAGGTGAGGGAGAATGAGTGAATCTTGCTCTCAATGGATTTGACTTGAGGGAATAACACACACACTCAATTGGGTATCTTACCCCACATGAAAGTAGGGAGAAGGGGATAAGAAAGGGGGGATGATAGAAGGGAGGGCAGATAAGGGGAAGAAGTAATCAAAAGCAAACACTTTTGTAAAAGGACAGGGTCAAGGGAGAAAATTGAATAAAGGGGGGATGGGATAGGTTGGAGGGAAATGTAGTTAGTCTTTCACAACATGACTATTTATGGGAGGGGTTTTGCATAATGATACATGTGTTGCCTATGTTGAATTGCTTGCATTCTTAAGGAGAGAGGGTGGGGAGGGAAGAGGGGAGAGAATTTGGAACTCAAAGTTTTAAAAGCGGATGCTCAAAAAAAAAGTTGTTTTTGCATGCAACTGGGAAATAAGATATACAGGCAATGGGGCATAGAAATCTGTCTTGCCCTACAGGAAAGTAAGGGGAAAAGGGATAGGGTGGAGGGGGAGTGGGGTGACAGAAGGGAGGGCTGACTGGGGAATAGGGCAATCAGAATATATACCATCTTGGAGTGGGGGGAGGATAGAAATGGGGAGAAAATTTGTAGCTCAAAATCTTGTAGAAATGAATTCTGAAAACTAAAAATATTAAATAATAAAGTATAAATAAAAAAAGGACCTGAGTAGGAAGAAAAGCAAAAGTTAGTTGGTAAGACAAAGTAAGAAGTTAACAGAAAAGAGAAAGAAGAAAGTGACTATCAAAGTTATTAAAAAAAAAAGGTATAATGAAATCAAGGTATTAAGGAGCTGCTAATGAGCAGGGTGGGTGATAACTCTCAGACAAGCAGTTTGAAAAACAAGGACTTATGAAGTACTGAGAGCAAGGTGGTTTTGCAGTAACTTACACTGATTCTGTGATTGTTTTCCTGCATGGATAAGTTAATTTACCTTTGGGAGCCCGCATTTCCTTATCTGTAAAGTGAGAGGGTTGGATTAGATGGCCTGAAAAGGCCCTCCCAGCTCAAAAACTATGATCCTGGGAGGACAATTAGATCCCAAATCATCATGACAATTTCCCTGCCTTTTCCCTAGTTTAATGATAGAAGCTCACATTCACATCAGCTTTAAAGTATACAAAAGTACTTTTTTTATAACCCTAGAAGATATGCATTAAAAGTATTCTTGTCATGTTACTTCTGAGAACTTTTGAGGTTCAGAAAGGTTAAGTGATAAGTATTATATTACAAATGTTAGAAACATGCTTACATTGTATAGGAATAAACAATACTCGGGAAGCCAGAAACGTTTTAATTATAGATTACATTTATTTCTCCTGAATAAATGGGTACATCCCCTGAATAGAGTACAGGAGAAAGTACAAAGGACTCAGATGGATGTCAGTCCTTTTATTGACCACCCCCCTTCGACTCTCCCGCCATTGGCCAGAAGCAAACCCCTGACTGCCTACTTCATGCTTGCTCCTTTAAGCATGTGTCTAACCTTTCATCTGACTTACCAGAGGCCTGCTAAAGCTGGGAGAGGGGAGGGGTAGGAAGAGGGATACTTTCAGTTCTATGGAAACAAAACTCCTCTCCCCGTTTCTTACACAAAATAGTTTCAGAGAAAGAAAGAAACAAGCATTTATTAAGCTCCTACTATGTACCAGAAACTGTGCTGAGTGCTTTATAAATATCAAATTTAATCCTGACAACAGCCCTAGGAAGTAGATGCTTTTATTATCCCCATTTTGCAGTTGGAGAAACCAAGGCACAGGGAGGTTAAATTACTTGCCCAAGGTCACACAGTTAGTAAATGTTTGAGGCCAGATTTGTACTCAGTTCCTCTTGACTCCAGATCCAGTTCTTACTCTGTCTTCCATGAGAAATCTACCCAGAGAAATCTGCCAAGACTTGTATGAACTGATGCAAAGTGAGGTGAGCAAAGCCAGGAGAACAAATTGTAACAACAATGTTGCTAGCAGCTATTGTGGGTGAAAGATGGACAACAAGAGCACATAGAAGGGCTGTTAGCACAGATTCTTTAATCTGCTTTTTTCTTTTTGGGAGGGGAGAAGGCAAGGCAGCTGGGGTTAAGTCACTTGGCCAGGATCACACAGCTAGTGTCAAGTGTCCAAGGCTGGATTTGAACTCAGGTTCTCCTGACTTCAGGGCCAGTACTCTATTCACTGCACCACCTAGCTGCCCCCTTGATCAGCTTTTCTAAGGAAAGCAACTTTAAGGGGTTAACAGTCTTACTTTAATTACACTTAATTCAGGAGGAAAAGCCAGCACCCTGAACTTCAGAGAGAATACAAACAGAAATTATAAGCATACATTATATAAACAGAACAGATAACACAAACCCGTAGACAGGCTTCTATCTGTCTGTCCAAAATTTGTGTTTTCAAAGCCGGAGAGATTCCTTTGGCTACCTAGAGTCTCCTCACCAACACTCTTCCAATGAGTGTGCCTGCAAAGGCAAAACTCCAACCTCACAGGTCTTATACGCTGTTCAGGGCCCTGAAGGATCAAAGCCTACTTAGCAGAAAGGTCTGGGGCCTGGGGCCTCGGGCCTCGGGCCTCGGGCCTCGGGCCTCAGGCCTCATACCTAGTTAATGAAAGGGCGTGGGCCTGCCTCTAATCGGCTCCCTTTGTTAGCCCGGTCTGAGGCACATTCAGAAGGATCTTTCACTCACACAAATTTATACAATAACAACAGCTTTAAAAGACATAAGAATTGTAATCAGCACCTTGACCAGTACTCTTTGCTCTCACCGCCCCCCCCCATACCCTCCCCTTTCCAATCAGTTGCCAAGTCCTGTTGATTCTGCCTTTGCTCCATCTTTCCCACAGATCTCTTTTTCTCTGACACTGCTACCACCCTGGTGCAGGTCTTCCTTATCTCACACTGGGATGGTTACATTAGCCTGCTGGTTGGTCTCCTTGCCTCAGATCTCTCCCCACTCGCATCCATCCTCCACTCAGCTCCCAAATTGATTTTCCTAAAGCACAGATCTGATCATGTCTTCCCTTATTCAAATAAATTGCAGTGGCACCCTCTTACCTCTTGGATCAACTATAAAATCCTCTGGGTTTTAAAGTTCTTAAAGTTTAAAAGCCTATTCCTACCTTTCTAGTTCTATACCTTACTTTTCTTCATGGCCTCCAATGACACTGGCTTTCTTGCTGCTCTTCACATATGGGCATTTTTCACTGGGCATTTCCCATGCCTGGAATTCTCTCCCTCCTCATCTCCACCTCCTGACTTCCCTGATTCCTGCAAGTCTCCTCTGAAGTCCCTGAAAGTTGGCCTGATTGAAGCAGCGGAGCATCTGAGGGGAAGACAGGAGGCAGCACGTGTGAGGCAAGTCAAACTGCCACCTCTTTGACCACTGTCTCCCCTCAGGCCCTGTCAGAGTTGGCCTAGGATCCTGAGCCTATAAGCCTTGGGAATAGCAGTGTACCCAGGCCATGGGACCTGCTTCTAGCCCACCTCCTGCAGCCATTATTGAAGGAAAAAATCATTGGCAGTACCCCCCAGACCACTGGTCCCGATTCCAGCACAGATATCACAGCCATCATCTAAGGAGGCAACTTTTGTGGGAAAGGGCTTGGTCATCCCCACCGACTGCCAGTCATAGGGCAAGCCAGCCAGCCTCGATCAAATAGTGGAACATCCTAAGGAAGAAATAGGGGATGGCATGCACCAGCAAGTCCAATCACCTTTGACCACTGTCTCCCTGGAAAGTAGTCCCTGTGGAGAGGCAGCCTGGCAACAGCTCCTGAAGGTGCTATAGCCACATCTATTGAAAGAAAGTCCTTGGCATTATCAGATGGCTCAACGTCAGAAACTGAGAAGGATTTTATCAGTGGAAATGATATTGAAGAAGAGGCATCATGAGTAGAGCACTGGCCCTGGAGTCAGGAGGACCTGAGTTCAAATCTGGCCTCAGACACTTGACATACTAGCTGAGTGACCTTGGGCAAGTCACTGAAACCCAATTGCCCTGCCTTCCTTTAAAAAAAAAGAGGCATCACCATCCGCTTTTTTGCAGAACTTAAAAACCAGGAGACTTTTCCATCTACCTAATAGGTAAAAGCTTCCGTATATATGTATTTCACCACATAATCGCCACCACCGTATAATTGTTGCATCCTATTTTTTTCAGTCCAAAAATTTGGTTTATGATCTTTCATCGAATGATATAATTCTGTTCATCATGGCACTTAAAAGGTAAACAGAGCAGCAATGTATTCACCAGTGGCATATGGATATGCATTTATCTCTCGCACATTGTGAGCTGGGAGCTTATAATTCTCTGCACATGTGCATTGTCAGTATTCAATTTTAACATATGTTCATGGAGTATTCCATGCATCCTAATCTTGGACCAAAGACAGCTTAGTAATAAATGATTTTTAAATAATACCGGCACGATTAAAAAAAAAAAAAGCTTTGGATAAAGGTCGCACTCCACTTTTTTGCAAAAAATTTGGCCTAAGCCTGTGACGATCACTTGGTGAAATATGTTATTGTCTGCTCCCCTTAGAATGTGAGCTCCCTGAGAGCAGGGACTGTCTTCTGTTTTGGTAATTTCAGAGCTTAGCACAATGCTACAAGTTTTTTTTTTTTTTCTGAAGCCAGTGGAGGAGAAAGTGAATGCATTTGAGAATGGTCAGCAGCACCAAAAACTTCAGAGGTCAAGCAGTATGAGGACTCAGTAACATAAAAAAAGATAATGCCACTTATATAGCACTTTAAGGTTTACAAAGTGTTTCACATATATTTATATTATTTGATCTCACAACAACCTATGTGCTATTATCATCTCCATTTTACAGATGAGGAAACAGGCTCAGAGAGGTTAAGTAACTTTCATTGAGTCACACAGTGAGTAAGTGTAGTGGTTAGGAGGTCACTGGTGTCCTTTGAGGGAGTAGTTTCAGTGGAATGATGTGAATAGAAGCCTTGCTGCAAAGGGTTGAGGAGTAAGTGAGATGTGAGGAATTGGAGGCATTGAATATTCACAGCTTGCAGTTAAAGGAAGGAGAGAGATGAAGTAGTAGGAAGCTGGATGAAATGCAAGGATTTTATTTTCCTTAACTGGGGAAACCTGTGCCTGTTTAGGAACCAACGATAAGAGAAAGATTGAAAATGTGGAGAGGGAAGGTTTCCCTGCTGCAGTAAGGCAGGAGGGAATAAGGTCAAAGAAACAGGTGGAGGAATTAGCCTTACTTAGTAAGAAGGAGGGATCCTTCTGTGATCAGAGAGAAGGAAAAGTGTGTGGGAGGTTGAGAAGTTCTGAGGAATAGAGGAGGACTGAAGGATGGTCCCAGTCTCCTATATGCCCTCTGCTATAAATTTGGAGTGTTAGGTTTTTCTTGGGGGAGGGGAGAAAACAGAAAATATTTGGAGCATATATTGTGGAAAATAAGATGAGTCAATAAGGTAGAATGAAAGGATTTTCCAGTTAGAGCAAGTTCTCACATAAAGTTCTATCACAGTCCTCCCTTTATGTTGCTCTTCCACCTTTCTCCCAATTGATGTTATGCAATAGTGACTTAAATTTAAGTTTTTTCTACTCAAAGTAGAAATTTCAGAAGGAGTCTCTTCTCCCCTTGTTAATTAACTTGAACTTGCTTCTGCCTTTTTTACTTTCTCTATCCAGACTCTAAGCAGACTAAGCAAGTTCTAGCAAATAGTTAACTCTAGGGTGTTTGAAAGATTTGTAGATGTGGGCTTTGTATGTAAATTCAGTGTTTTATGAAGAGTTAGCCATCTTTGGATGTGGCTGCTTGCATAGTAGTTGTACCTATGACATTTAACTGTCATTTGTATAGAGCAGGGGTGGGGAACCTGTGGGCTTGAGACCACATGTGGCCTCCTAGGTCCTCGAGTATGGCCTTTTGACTGAGTCCAAGTTTTATAGAACAAATACTTTTATGAAGGGATAAGCACTTGACAAACATTATTTCATAGGATCATAGTGTTAGAAGTGGAAGGGACTTCAACTGACCACCTTAATTTACAGATGAGGAAACTGAGATTCCCAAAGTTAATTGCCCAGGGCCATGGAGCTGATAAGTGTCTGAGGTATGATTTGAATTCAGGTCATCCTGCCTCCAAATCTAGTACTCTGTCCACTATAGCACACTGCCATTTCATATGATCCTCATAATACTTCTATATAAGATGGGCAAATATTATACACAAATTTTTATATACAGGCGAGGAAACAAACTCAGAAGTGACTTGCTCGAGATCATGATATGATATGATATAAAAAATAAATGGCAGGGGCAGATTTCAAATCAAGGCCTTCTGACTTCCATTTCCAGTGCCTTTTCCTCTACATGATAGCTGGAGCTATTAAAGCACGTATTTTATTCATTGATCTGAACAAAAATGAACAACATTCAATTTCTGTAGCAATTTGTCTCTAATTCAGATACTTTTGGCATATGTAAACTGAGTGGC
>CM053622.1:712047349-712098864 GCA_028646595.1 Phalanger gymnotis
GTTTTTGCTGCGGTGGGGCCTAAATAAATTTCTTGTTGTTTTCTCCTTAGAGAATCTCTCATACCTTGCGATTTCGGACCATTCAAACATATACATGATTATATTTGAGATCATAAATTCGGCCTTCCTACTACAATATGTGATCCCAAGGGTTAGATCTTATAACTCTTCTGACTGTATTTCAGTTTTTTAATATATAGCCCAGTGTTCTAGGTTATTGAGATATATTTGTATCCTCACTCTTTCATCCATTGTATTAACCATCCCTAGCAGTGTTGCGTCATCTATCAATCCGATAAGCATTCCATCTATTACTTTATCCAAATTATTGATAAAAATGGTAAGTAGCACAGATCATGGAAGCACTCAGTTTCTCCCCATCCTTAAAAAATCCTTGCTCGAGCTGCTAGTTATTGTCCTCTATCTTCTCTCTCTTCAGCTAACCAACCTGAGTAAGTTATCTATACTAGAAGCTTCCACTTCATCTGTTTGAATTCTGGCTTCCATTTCATTCAAATGAAACTGCTCTCTCCGCAATATCAAGTTTCCAATGATCTTTTAATTGCTATATCTAATGTCCTTTCCTCACTGGATTCTCCTTGACCTCTCTGCAGTATTTGATGATGTCATTCACCTTTTTCTGGCTACTCTCTCCTTTGTTCTTCCTTGGTTCTCCCTTTAGGCTGACCCTTTCTTTTCAGTCTCCTTTGCTGGATCTTTATCCATGTCATGCCCACCAAATGTGGACTCTATATAATGGGTCTCCTTCTCTTTTCCCTCCATACTGTCTCACTTCATTATCTCATTAGCTCATTCGATTCAGTTATTACCTCTATGCAGATGATTCCCAGATCTATATAGGTAGCCCTAGTCTCTGCTGAGTTACAGTCATGCATCTCCAACTGTTTCTTAGACATCTCAAACTGTACGTCCTGTAAGCATCTCAAACTCAACATGTCTAAAACAGAATCATTGTCTTTTCCTCAAAATCTCCCCTCCCTTTAAATCTATTAGGGCATTACTATCCTCCCAGTCACCCAGGTTTACAACCTTGGTGTCATCCTTTCTTTAGTCCCTCTTACTCTATTTACCCGATCAGCTATCAAATCTTGACCCTTTCTACCTTTACAACATCTCAACTATAAATGCCATTTTCTTCATGCAAGCCACAATTCTAGTTCAGACCCTCATCAGCCCTCACCTGAACTACTGCAATAATGTTCTAATTGGTCTCAAGTCTCTCCCCTTTCCAACCCATTCTCCACTCAGCTGCCAAGGAGAATTTTCTAAGGTATAGGTTTGACCACGTTGCCCCCCTGCTCAATGATCTTCAGTGACTCGGTGTTGCCTCCTGGGTCAAACATGTAGTCTTCTGTTGGGCACTGAAAGCTCTTCATGACCTGACCACTTCCTACCTTCCCTTTTTCCATAGACTTTACTCCCGTCTATGAACTCTGTGATCCAGCTACACTAGCCTTCTTGAAGTTTCTGAACACAAACCCCATCTCCAGACTCTGCAGTGGCTGTGACCCCGGTCTGGAATATGCTGCCCCCTCACTTCTGCCTCCTAGCTTCCTTGGCTTCCTTCCAGGCTCAGCTCATGTTCAGCCTTCTGCACGAGGCCTTTCCCATGCTCCCCAAGTGCTGATAACTTCTCCTTTCCAGTTATTCCCATCTCCTCTGTATATATTTTCTATGGACCTAATTATTTGCATGTTGTCTCCCCTGTTAGAATGTGAGCTTCTTGAAAGTAGGGGCTATTTTTGTCCTTTCTTTAAATCCCTAGTGCTTACAGTGCCTGGCACAAATTAAGTACTTAATAAATGCTTGTTGATCGACTAATTGACTGACCCTGGAAAGCTCCATGCAAGTTGACATTGGTTAATGGCTACTTTTTTGGGCTTTACTGAGTTGATATCCAGAGAGACCAAAGGACTTCCCCAATTTCTCACAGTGAATCTGTGACAAAGGTGGTGTTAACTCCTGCTCAGTGCCTTATTTGTGATGGGGGTGTATTGTACCATCAAGACCTGTCCAACCTCTATTGACTGGTGTCCCTCCTGACCAATAATGTACAAGTGTGTGGTGAATGCTGAGGTTAGGGATGCAGTCTGTGGCTGTGGACAAGGTCAACTGGCCTGTAGAGTGATAAAACCTATGATTTCCTTAGGGCTGAGCTCTACCTGACATAGAAGGTTATTGTTAATTCCTGGGGGAGGTCAAGGTCAAGGCAGAGACTCGGCTCCACTTGGAGCCAAATAGTATCAAAACTGAAATGTTCCTTAGTGGATATTAAGGCCAACCCCATCATTTTACAGAGAAGGAAACTGGGGCCCAGAAAGAGGAAGAGGCTAGTGTAAGATGGCAGAACTACTGAGTGGTGAAGTCAGAACGGGAGCTCAAGCTTCCTGACTTCAAGCACAGTGTTCTCTCCATTGCACCATCCTTCCTGAGGTATCCTGCCCACCCCAACGTGTAAGCTCCAAGTCAGGATCCCATAGCATGGAAGGCATTGAGCAGGGGGAACTCACCCCTTGTAGAAGGCTGTAGGACCTTCCTGCCTCAGAGTCTTCAGCATACAGTCCATGGTGCTACTGTAGCGGCCAGGAGGGGAATTGATATATCGGGTCTTCACAACATCCACAGGGGATGCCACAACTGTGGCACAGAAGCCGGCTGCAAAGGCTGAGACAAAGTGGCAGGGGAAGTTGTCTGCAAAGGAAGAGGAAAGGTCCCGTTGTAGAATGGTTCACCTCTCCCCAGGGGACCCAAGAGCGTGGGATGGGCAGGAAGAAGGGAGCTTCCTAAGATCAGGAATTTTCTTTCATTTGTTGTCATTGGATTTTCTTTGTGACCCCACTATTTCTGTGAGGTTTACCATCTACCTGATTCATCATGTTCACATTCCTCAAGCCGTAATCTTTGACTCTTCCTTTCCTTTCATCTCTCATGTTCACTCAGCTACCCAAACAAGTTGATTCTACCTCCCTAATATCTTTGTAACTTCTTTTATTTCACTTTCTCCTTAGTTCTACTAGCTTTTCATGGGCCCACGTTATGGCCTGAACTATTACAATAGCCACCTTTAAACAGATTCTCATTTTTATATCACCTTTATTTTCTCTCCTACCCAGAGAGCCATGCCTTGTATCAAAGAATAAGAAAAGAGGGGAAAAAAGCAGCTTATCAAAGCTAACCAACACATCAGCCAAGACTGCTGCATGCCATCTTTGTGAGGAAGGGAAGGGGCACATTTTCTTTTCTGCTCCTCAGGGCCAAGCTTATATATATACATATATGGCAGCCTTTTAACAAGTCTTCCCATTTCTGTGCTCCTTTCACATGCTGACACACTAATATTCCATATGCATAGATTGGCTATGTCATTCTTCTGCTAATGACCTTTCAGTGGCTCTCTACTGCCTGCTGAATAAAGTTCAGACTTATAAACCTGGTTTTCTAGGGAATACATCCCCCAGCACCAGCTTATTTGTCCATCTTTATCTAATGCTCCACTGAACACACCCAATGTGTGTCTCTATTCCCTATGCCTGGGATGGACCACTTGACCTCTATCTGTTGATTCCTAACTGTCCTTTAAAGCCCAAGTCAAATTCTACTTCTCTAAGAAGGCTTCTCACATTCCCTCATTTGGTAAAGACTTTTCTTAGCCATTTGTAGACTCTGAGTCACTTATGAATTATTTTACATTTATTTATTTGTGTGTCCCTCAGTATTGCCTCACATGACTTTAGGTTCCATGAGGGCAGGGACTTTTCTAGCACTACACATTAATAAATGTGTGTTGAAGCTATTGGTCACATAGGAAGTCCTGTTTACATGTGCAGAAGCCCTGATACCTTTACATTCCATCTGCATGTGAGTGGCTTCTCAGTAAAGCAGAGGAGGAGAATTGTAGAAGATGGGTCTGAAAAGGAGGAAGAGAAGGAGGGAGAGAGAGAGAGAGAGAGAGAGAGAGAGAGAGAGAGAGAGAGAGAGAGAGAGAGAGATTGAAAGAGAGAGAGAGAGAGAATTAGGAGGGAGCACTTAGCCTGATGTTTCTATGATCCATTCTGAGAGTGATGAGAATCTGGGGCCTTGGTTTCTATTGTTGGTCCCCGAGCCAAGAACTCTAGTGCACCTAGTCTCACTGCCAATCTTGATGGCACCTTAATATTCTGCTGATGAGCTATGGAAGCTAGGAAAAGTGGCTTCACACCATCCCAGGCCTGGAGAGTGGCAGGAGGGAGTTGGGGAAATGGGTAGTGAGAATGCCCGATGCTTAGTTTCATTCTTCATTATTTTTCTTCCATTCTGTTTAATTAGGTGTTTTTTAACCTCATTATCATGTCTTATAGTTAATTCTGGCTAAGTACAAAATGAGAGGTTGTGAGCAGTGGGTGTGACTAGATGACAAACTTAAGTGATTCCTAGGAATCTGAATATGGCATATTGCTCTTCTGTGCAGTAGCCCATACTCTCTCATATGGATTTGAAAGTCCCATCTGAGGCAGCATTGAGCTTGGAGTCAGGAAGACCTGAGTTCAAATCTAGCTTCAGATACTTACTCACTGTTTGATCTTGGCCAAGTCACTTAATCTCTATTCGCCTTGGTTTCTTCAACTGTAAAATGGGGTTAATAATAGCACTCACTTCTCAGGTTATGGAAATATTCATTAAAAAAAGCACTTAGTGCCCGGCACCAGTAGGTACTATCTATCTAAATGCTTATTCTTTCCTTTCCTTTTCTTCCTTGCCCTATCCTCCACTTGAACCCTCTTTTAATTCCTCTTTCACGAAGGTGACTCATGTTCTCCAAAGTGTTAACAGCAAAGTTCTAGGAGGCTCACACCCAGCGGGGAGGGAAGGGAAGAAGGGAAGGCATACACACACTATGGATGGCTATTGTCCAAGCACTGGTCTAGTTAGGACAGGCAGACTTTCTGAAGGTCAGTCAATCAGTCCATAAACACTTACAGTACCTATAATGTGCTGAGCACTAGGGATACAAAAAGAGGCAAAAGACAAGAGCTCACAATTGAATGGTGGAGATAACAAGCAAATAAATATGTACAAACTATATACAGGAAAAATACGAAAGAATTGAAAGAAGAAGGTGTCAGAACTAAGAGGGGTTTGGAAAGATGAGATTTTATGTGGTTTTCCCCTTTTGTTCTGATTCTTCTTTCACAATATGACTAATGTGGAAATATGTTTAATATGATTGTACATGTATAGCTTATATCAGATTGCATGCTTTCTTGGGGAGGGGGAAGAAAAGGGAGAGAAGAAAAATTTAGAACTCAAAATCTTACAAAAGTGAATGTTGAAAACTAAAAATAACTAAATTAATTTTAAAAAATGAGATTTTAGTTGGAACTTCAGGAAAGCCAGTAGGCAGAGATGAGGAAAGAGGGTCTTCCAGGCATGAGGACAGTCAGAGAAAATGACTACAGTCAAGAAATGGATCGTCTTGTTTGTAGAATAGCGAGAAGGCTAGTGACACTGCATTGAAGAGTATGTGGTGATGAATAAGCTATAAGACAATTGGAAAGGTACAGGGAGGTTTGGTTATAAAGGGCTTTGAATGCTAAACATAGGGTTTTGTATTTGATCCTAGAGATCAATAAACTGGAGCTTATTGAGTGTGTGTGTGTGGGTGACATAATCAGACCTACACTTTAGAAAAATCATTTAGGTGTCAGAATGGAGGAAAGATTGGAGGGAGAGAGATCTGAGGCAGGCAGACACATCAGCAGGCTATTGCAACAGTTCAGGTGTGAGGTGCTGAGGGCCTGTGCCAGGGTGCTGCCGGTATCAGAAGAGAGAAGGGGCGTATTGGAAAGTTGTTACAAAGATAAAATCAATAGGCCTTGGCAACAGGTTGAATATCGAGGGGTGAGAGATGGTGAGGAATCTAGGGTGATTCCTAGGTTTGCAAGGTTGAGGGACTGGGAGGATGCTGTTGCCCATGACAGTAATAGGCAAGATGGGAGTAGGGGAGTATTTAGATGAAAAGATAATGAGCTTAATTCTGTACATGTTGAGTTTAAGATGTCTACTGGACATCCAGTTCAAGATATCTGAAAAGCAATTGGAGATGGGAGACTGGAGGTCAGAAGAAAGGTTAGGGAAAGATAGGTCAATTTGAGAATCATCAGCATACAGATGATAATTAAATCAGAGAGCTGATGAAATGACCAAGCGAAGCAGTATAGAAAGAGAAGAGAAGAGGGCCCAGGACAGAGCCCTGTGGGACACCCACAGTTAGAAGGTATGATCTAGATAAGGACCCAGCAAAGGAGACTGAGGAAGACTGGTCTGATAGAAGGAGAATCAAAAAAGTGGTATCTCAAAAACCTAAAGAGTCAGACTCTTGATAACTTTGGAGAGAAGAGTTTTGGTGGAATGATAAGGTCAGAAGCCAGTTCATAAAGGCTTAAGAAGTGAGGGAGAGGAGAGAAAGTGAGGCACCTATTGTAGGTGACCTTCTGGCGGAGTTTGGCCACAAAGGACAGAGGAGATATAGGAAGATAGTTGGGATGGAAGGATCAGGTGAGGGTTTTGTGAGGAGAGGGGAAACATGGGCATACTTGTAGGCAGTAGGAAAGAGCCAGCAGACAGGGAGAGATTGAAAATAAGTGATAAAGTGGGGATGACAGAGGGGGTAGTCTCTTGGAGGAGACTGGATGGAACTGGATCTATTTTGCAGGTGGAGAGTTAACACACTTGGTAAGAAGTAAAGCTACCAGTTTGTGTGAGACAGGGGTGAAGGAGGAGATAGTGGTAGAGGACATCTGAGTGAAATGAGATGAGGAAGAAGGAGATCTTGGGGAATGGCCTCTATTTTTTCAGTAAACGATGAGGCAAGGTGCTCAGCTGAGAGAGTGGCAAGAGGAGAAGCCATGGGAAAGTTTGAGAAGGGATGGAAAGGTGTGGAAGAGCCAATGTGGAGAGTGGGATTAATAAAGCAGTTGATAAGGTTTAGTGAATTGATAAGGGAAGTGTGGAAGGATTGACTAGTGGTAGTGAAGGCCCAGTTAAGATTGTAAAACATAAATTTGTAGTGACCTAGTCAGAATAGTTGTGTGTTTTTTTTCTATCTACATTCAGCAGCATGTGTATAGGAGTGAAGGTGGCAATGGTGGGATTGATCCAAGGCCTAGGATTGGCAGGGCACAATCAGCAATATGATAAAAAGGTCAGGGACTCAAGAGAAGAGGACAGTGTAGAACTGATCTGGTTCACCAAGGGGTCTAACCCATTGGGGAAGATTTTTTTTATTCACAGTAACTTAAGAAGTTAATCTACTAATGCATGGAAAGTTTAGAGTCTGCACCAATAAGGGGGAGCCCTTCAAGAGTATTTGAAACATTTCAATTGAAGCACACAAGTCTCATGGCAAGTCTCCACATTTTTATCCTTCCAATCAGGCAATTTAACGTAATTTAACGTGCTATAAATTCAGTGCTTTGCTGTGCCTGTAGTGTTGATTTAATCTGTGTCCTTTATATTTGCCTCTTTATCCATGACTGTCTTGGATTATAAGAGAGGATTTGTGTCTTTGGAATACATACAGGAAGGTGTAAATTGATTTTTTTCTAAATTATTATAGATCAAATGAGGAAATGGATATAAAATTCTTTGTAAATTATAAAGCTCTGTCTATACAGTCACTGCTAAGAGGCAGTATGGTAGAGGGCAAAAAAGAGTTCGGGACTTGGAGTCAGGGAAAGATCCTCTTCCTAAACTTATTAATTGTATGACTCTCGGCAAGTTACTGAACCTACATAAGCCTCAGCTTCCTCAAATGAAAAAGGGCTTAATAATATCATGTATCTCACACAGCTGTTGTGAAGATCATATGAAGTGACGGGCATAAAGTGGGCAAACTTTAAAATACCATGTGAACGACAGCTATCATTACAGATAATCTGATATTTAGCCTTCTCTCTCCCTTTCTTCTCTTTTTCCAATTGTTTGGACTGTGTATCTACTAAGTGACTTGAATTTATAAAACATTTTAAGGTTTACAACCCTGTAAAGTAACAATTCAAAGAGTATCCTCCCTGTTTCACAGATAAGGAAACAGGGTGACTTGCCCAAAGTCACACAGCCAAGAGGTCCCCAAATAGGGACACCAACCCAAGTCTTCCGAGTCTAAGGCCAGTGGTCTTTTCATGAGTATTATGCAGTTAAATGCTTAATTATTCTCTGTTTTGTAGATTGTAAACTCTTTGGAATGCTATGTGGTCCAGTGAAAGCATGCTGTATTTTGAGCCAGAGGACCTGGTTCTGCTACCTGTGTGATCTTAGGAAAATCATTCAACATTTCTGGGCCTAGTTTTTTAAATCTGTAAAATGAGAGGGTTGGATGAGATCACCTTTAAAGTTCCTTCCAACTCCAACTCTATGATCCAGTGAGGGCAGGACCAGTGGCTCATGCTCCTCTATCCCCTTAGTGTGCCAAGCGTAACTGAGCAGGCTGTAGTTATATAGCAGGTGCTCAGCAAATACCGACAGTCATAGAACCACTGACTATTAGAGTTGCAAGGAAACTGAGAGATCCAGTCCAGGGGGTTTTAACCATTTTTGTGTCGTGGATCCTTTGGCAGTTTGGTAAAGCTGTGGAGCCCTTATAAAGTGATAAATGCAACAAAAATTAAGAAAGCATAAAATAAACTTACAAGATTGCAAAGGAAACCAATTCTATTGAAACATTAGTTATCAGAATATTTTTTTTAAAGTTCACAGCTCTGCAGCCCCCCAGGTTAAGGACCCCTGATTCTAGCCCAACTCTCTCATTTTGTAGAAGAGGAAATTGAAGCCAAGAGGTAAAGTGACCTGGCCAGGGTCACAGAGCGAGCCAGTGCAAAGTCAGGACCATAATGCAGGACTCATGGCTGCCAGAGCAGAATCTGTCTTCAATGTGCTGGGATTGTTTGACATGCTGTGGGCCTGCCATTGTACCATCCACTCCGTCTAAAAGCTGAGTCAGGGCCCAGATGCCCCAAGGTTCACACTCATCCTGTTGGCAGTGCCTGTTTCTTTCCTCATTCTCCGCTCACTAAATGAGTCTGAGGTGGGTCTGTGAGGGAGATGAAAGTTGTGTTGTTTGTAGAAAACCCTTGAGCCTTACCAGTCATCAGGCGGTGGTCTATCAGCGCCTCCTTTATGATATCATAGGTCACCATCTCAGCACAATTGACAATGGCATTTCTGGTGATGTTGGGCAAAGTTCCTGTTGGAGAGAGGTGAAGGAATGGGTCAGCAAGGATAGGAGCCAATTCAATTTGATAAACATTTATTAATTGCCTACTAGATGAGGAGGAGCATGATGCTAGGCTCTGAGAGAAATGGCAAGTTTAGATGAGCCATGGTCCCTGGCCTCACAGAGCCCACAATCTATTAGAGGAATGAGACAAAAATACCGAACTATAAATACACAATAAAAGAATCCTCTGGATGGACTGGGGGAGGGAGCGTTAGTCATTTAACCCGATCTCATGCTTTTGATTAGTGCCTCAAATATTATAGTCATAAGATTCTGCCCAAGGTTTAAAGCTCATGCCCCAACTCTCCCCCTGCAACAAGATGGTTTATGACACTGGAAAGTCTTCAGATCTAAGCCAAGTCCTCAGTGCCCAAAGTTAAGGTGGAAAAGAAAAGTGTCGGAGAGAAGGGACCCTAGGACAGGGAGGAGTTCTTAACCTGGGATCCAGTGACACATCTGGGAAAATTGGGGAAGGGGAAAAATTACAACTTTATTTTCACTCATCTCTAACTGAAATTTAGCATTTCCTTATATTATGAATTTTTAAAAATTTTATTTTGGGGAGGCTGCTGAAGGTATCCATGACCCACAAAAGGCTAGGAACCACTATCTTAGAAACCATCTGTTCTAATTCTCTTATTTTCTAGATGGGAAACTGAGACACCTGCTTAAAGTTACTGAGTTAGCTGTAGAACTGGAACAAAGAAGGCAAAGCCTTCTGCCTTAGTCCTCCCTCTGGACAGAGTCCAGGACTCTTCCCACTACACTTGAACAAGGTGCTGAGGAGGCCCGATTGGGGCTGAAGAGACTGCAGGCAAAAGAACCCTGGCTTCTGGTCTGGCCTCTTCCCCTGAGATGCTGCATGGGAAAGAAGTGAAGTCCCTAGATATATACCAGTTGTTAAGAGGAAAGTGCCATGCATGTCCCCAAAAGGGAACAGAAATGGGAGTTGCCATTACCACTCATATACTGCAGCTTTTCCTACAGGCCCACAGAACAAAAATTCACGGAATCCGTGGCTTATGCTGTGGCCGGGCTGATCTTTTCTTCCAAATACATGCACAGGAAAATTGCTCCTGGCTCTGAGGCTGCAGCTTTTCTCTAGGGGCTGGGAGCTGCCCTCTAAACAGTGCCTTTTAAAGAATAGCCACCTAGAAATCCCACTGTTTAAGGCTGTGCTTGGGGCACAGATGCTTCATGTGGTGCCCACAGATTCCCAAGTGTTTTGTAGATCACTCAGTGACTCTATGAACTTGACCGGGATAAAAAAAATGACATTTTTCTTATTTCACCATAATCGATTTTCTTTGTAATCCCATGCATTTTATTTATGTAAAGACATTATTCTGAGAAGGGGGAGGGTCTATCTGTAGGTTTCACCTAACCTGCCCAAGCTGTCCAGGTCACAAGGCTTTAGGTCATCCTTCCAACTTGGTTATTTACAGAGTCCAATTATTCTAGGATCCCAAACATCAAAGCTAGAAAGGAACAGAATAGAGGATGTCTGGTCTGGGAGCTGGGGGACCTTACACAACAGTAAGCACTATTGTGTCTGTTGGGAGCAGAGCAGGAAGAACGAGAAAGTTTAGATAAAATTCAGTCCCTCACCTCATGGAGAGATAATAGTGACAGATAATGTGTAAACCCAAATAACTATGTTACATATTATAATTACATGGATTATGGATTATATTATGTGCTATTATATATATATGGGTATAGATATTGTTGTTCAGTTGTGTCTAGCTTTTTGTGACCCCATTTGAGTTTTCTTGGCAAAGATACTCGGGTGGTTTGTCATTTCCTTCTCCAGCTCACTTTATGGATGAGAAAACTGAGGCAAACGCTGAAGTGATTCGCCAGCTAGTAAGTGTCTGAGGCCAGATTTGATCTCAGGAACATGAGTCTTTGTGATTCCAGGCCCAACGCTCTGCGCACTATGGCACCACCTAGCTGCCTGATAGGCATAGACAGCTATAATATGTAATAATACATGGGACCGTTTAAATCCACCACCTCCTTTACTCATTTAGAGCTCCTGAGTCTCTGGGTGGCGCTGGTCCTGCTCAATGCCCAGGAACTCCAGAACCAAGACCCACCTTTCCATAAGCCCCTGATCCCTTCCTCCTTGGCAATTGTCCTGTAGGCATCCATTGTCCCACTATACTGTCTGCTGCTTCCTGGTCCCAGTCGAACACTGGCCTGGAAACGCACCTTCACCACATCTGTGGGTTGAGCACAGGTCACAGCCATGGCTCCTGTTGTGCATCCTGCCAGGATCCGAATCATGATGCTGGAGTCTGTTGTGGGGCAAAAGATGAAGAGGAGAGAGAATGGGGAAGGGGCGAGTTGAGCATTCTGCCAGGTCTCTGACAGAAACTTTCCCGGAATCATCTTGTCCTATTTCGTTAGCTTTAGGTTTGGAGTGAAATCTGGATGTGGGTCCAGACTCCATGTTTAAAAGCCCTGTGACTTTGGAGAAGCTGCTTCCTATCTCCAGGGCTCACTTTGCTCATTTATCAAATAAGGGCATTGGGCTACATTCTGTGTGTGTGTACATATATGTATATGTATGTATGCATGCATGTATGTATGTATGTACGTATTTGGTCATGTAGCCTCCTGTCTGAAGACCTCCAGAAATGGAGAAATCATCATTTTCTAAGGCAGTCTGTTCTACTTTGAAACAGCTTGGATTGTTAAAAAAAAATTTTGCTCACATTAATCCTAAATCAGTGTCTCTGTAATATTCATTCACTGCTTCTATTATTTTGCCCTTCAGGGCCAGGCAGAGCAAGCCTAATCCCTCTGCCCTGTGACAACCTTTCATATGCTTGATGATGTCAGTCATATCCCTCCACTTCGTCTTTTTTCCAGGCTAAATGTCCCCTCATGTGGCATGGTCTCCAGGCCCCTCATTATCCTTGCAGCCCTCCTCTGAACCCAGGTTTTCCATCTATATCCATAGTTCTTAGAGAAAGGTGTTATGATTCCTGATCTAGTATAATCAGTCCTATTTCTATAGTGCTTTATTTTTTTTTACAAAATAACTTTATAATAACGCTCTGACCAAGAATCATTATATCCATTTTACAGATGTGTAAACAGGCTCAAGGAGAATAGCTTGGTCAGGATCAGACAGCTAACAAGCACTGGAGACAGAATTTGAACCTACTTTCAATCTCTCTCTCTCTCTCTCAACTTTAGGATTATAGGATTAGGATCATAGATTTGAAACATACGTTACTATTCCAACGTTTTTCTTAATGGATAAAGAAACTGAAGTATAGAAAATGTAAGTAACTTGATTAAGGTCACGTGGCTGGTAAGAGAGGGCTGGGATTTATCCTTTGGTCATCTTGATTTCAGAGCCAGTGATCTTGCTATTTTGTTCTACCACAGCCCCTGCTGTTTCCTTTCCTCTCAAGTTTGTTTTCCTGGTGTACTCCACACCACCCAGCAGAATTTAAGCTCCCCAAGGAGGCATTCATTATTTTTCATTTTGTTTTTGGACCCTGAGCAAGTAGCACAGTGGTCTTTGCACATATCAGGTGCCTCATCAACGCTTTTTCTATTGGCTGGCATTGGAAATCAAGACAGTTCTGCCTTTCACACTGAGTGCCTCCCTCTATCCTGGTCTGTTGCCTCCTGACTCTAAGATTTATCCTCTCTCTGACTCCAGCACTCACTTTCTGCTCCCTTGGGGGTGTAAAACTGTTTGACGGAGTCGTAGAGGCCAATTCGGATGGAGGCAAAGCTCATTTGTCGGTGCAGCCCAGCCACTAGGCCATTGTAGAGGCTGGTGGGGCCCTCAGTCTTCACCATGGTCCAGATGGTACCCATCACTCCCCGGTATCGCACCTTCTGAATTGCCTGTTCTGTCTGGGATTCTCCTTGGATCTGAAGGACAGAGGGGTGAGGAGTCAGGGAAAGGGTAATCAGGATGAAGAAAGGACTGAGGACAAGATTATATGAGGACTAGGTGAGGGGAAATGGAGAGGTTTAGCCTAGTGGTGATTTAGTATTTGAAAGCCTATCATTTACAACATCAGTTCGTCTCAGAACCACAAAATCTAGAAGTGGAAAGAGACCTTGGCATTCATCTAATCTAGACTCCTTAATTTACTGGTGAGGAAATGGGCTTGTCCTACTTGGTCCGGAGGGCAGAACTAGAACAATGGGGTGAATGAAGTTACAGCAAGACAGATTTTAGTTTGCTATAAAGAAAGCTTCCTAATGATGAGAACTGTGCCAAAGTAGAATGGGCTGATGGGAGATAGTGAATTCCTCATCATGTGGTGTCTTCAATCAGAGATCAAATGATCACCTGACTGGGATGCTGTAGAGGAGAGCCCTTGTTCAGGTAGGGTTTGGACTAGATGGCCTTGGAGGCCCATACCAGCTCGGAGACAGTCTGTGGGCTGGGAGGGCATATTGTGCTATAAAACTCAATTCACTCCATCAAACTGAATGACCACCCTCACTGAAGGGGCACCTACCTGGAGGCGAACTTTGGCTGTGTCCAACGGGAAGGTGAGGAGGTCAGCAAAGCAGGCAGCAGTGCCAGCCCCTAGGACCTTGACAGAAATTGTGGGAGGTACATCTGTGGGCTTTAGTCCAGCCATGGTCCCAGAAAGCTTCTAGTGTGTTTGTACGGTGTTTAATGTGCACTCAGAGGAGACTGGTCCTTGGGTGTCTGAAGGAGGCTATAAGAGTTATCAGAAAGAAAGATAATGGTAAATGACCATTCCTCTCTAATGCTTGATTTTAGCTTCCCAGAGCAAGTAAGGACCTTAGACCCCATTGACTTCCTCTTTTAACAAATTGGAAACCTGAGGCCCAAGGTGGTGGGAAAGGTAGTGTGTGAGAAAGTGCAATGGCCTGGAAGTTGACTTTGGTTCTAATATTGGTTCTCTTACTGAATTCAAGGTGAACTTAAAGCCTCCTAGGGTTTGGTTGGTTGTATCTGTGTATGAAAAGTCAGGAAAGTATAGCTAGGCAGGTAAGAGAGACAGGTGGCTTTGCCTCCTGGGGTTAGCATTATGAAAGGGATGTAATAACAGAGGATAAGATGTTACTGTGTTAACAGAGGTGTTAACACCTGATCCTCCCTTTACAAAGTGTAAGTTTGAGATTGACTGGGCTGAAAAGTGGCCAAATTCTGGAAGTTTTTAAGTGGCTAAACCTGGAGACAATAAAAGACGTTGGGGAGTTCTGGCCAGTCAGACATGGAGCAGTTGTGATCCCTGCTTCCCAAAGCACCTATATCAGAGGGCAGCAAGGTGAATGAGGAGGGGAAACTTCCTTCATTTCTGCTTCTATAGGCTACGCCCCTTTGAAGCACAGCTCCTTAACCAGTAGGAGACATGATACCTAGTGAGGAGCAGAAGGACAAAAAAGGTCAGTTTGACCTAAATTCTCTGAAGCTATTAGGAAACCAATGGAGTGAGAAATGTTAACAAGATTATAACATTTTAAAAAATTTTGAATTCAAAATTTTCTTTCTCCCATCCCTCCTCAACCCATTGAGAAGGCAAACAATATATCAGTTATACATGTGAAATAATATTTCCATATTAGCAAGAAAAAAAAGCAAGAAAAAGAAAATGAAAAAGTATGCTTCAATCTACACTCAGTTTTTCAGTTCTCTCTTGAGGTGGATAGGATTTTTCATCATGGGTCCTTTGGAATTGCCTGAGTTCACTGTATTTATTAGAGTAGCTAAGTCTTTCACAGTTGAGCATCATTACCATATTGCTGTTTTCTGTACAATGATCTTTTGGTTCTGCTCATTTCACTTTGTATCAATTCATATAAGTCTTTCCAGGTTTTTCTAGAACCATTGTGCTGGTTATTTCTTATAGCACCAGGGGTATTCCATTACATTCATATACCATAAATTGCTTGGCCATTCTCCAATTGATGGTTATCCCCTAAATTTCTAACTCTTTGCCACCACAAAAAAGAGCTGCTAGACATATTTTTGTACATATAGGTCCTTATCCTTTTTATTTGATCTCTTTGGGATATAGACTTAGTAAGGTATTGCTGGGTAAAAGGGTATGCATAGTTTTATAGTCCTTTAGATATAGTTCAAATCGTTTTCCTGAATGATTGAATTAGTTCACAATTTCACCAACAGTGCATTAGTATCCCAGTTTTCCTACATCCCATCCAGCATTTGTCATTTTCCTTTTCTATCATGTTAGTCAATCTGATAGGTGTGAGTTGGTACCTCAGTTGTGTTAATTTTGCATTTCTCTAATCAGTAGGGATTTAGAGCCTTTATTCATGTGAGTATTGATGGCTTTAATTTCTTCTTCCGAAAACGGCCTATTCATATCCTTTGACCATATTTATTAATTGGGAAATGGCTCCTCTTTTTTATACATTTGACTCAGTTCCCTGTATATTTGAGAAATGAGAACTTATTAGAGAAACTTACTATAATTTCACCCCAACTTCCTGCTTTCTTTCTAATTTGGGCTGAATTGGTTTTGTTTGTATGAAAGCTTTCAAATTTCATATAATCAAAATAATCAATTTTATTTCCTGTGATCTTTTCTATTTCTTGTTTGGTCACAAACTCTTCCCTTGTCCATAGATCTAACGGGTAAATTTTTTCCATACTGCATCTACATTTTTTACATATGACATCACCCTTTATGTCCAAATCATGTGCCCATTTTGACTTTATCTTGATATTCAGTGTGAGATGTTGTTCTATGCCTAGTTTCTGCCAAACTGCTTTCCAGTTTTCTCAGCAATTTTTGTCAAATGTTAGGTTCTTGTTGGAAAAGCTTGGATTTTTGGGTTTATCAAACACTAGATTACCATGATTATTTACTGCTGTGTATTGTATAACTAATCTAGTCAACTGATCTACCACTATTTCTTAGCCAGTACCAAACTGTTTTGATGATTACTGCTTTGAATATAATTTGAAATCTGGTGCTGCAAAGCCACTGTCTTTCCACATTTCTTTTTCATTGATTCCCTTGATATTCTTGACCTTTTGTTCTTCCAGACGAATTTTGTTATCATTTTGGTAGTTTGATTGGCATGGCACTGAAGAAAATAAACTCATTTAGCTGTAATTATAATTTTTATTATCTTGGCTAGGCCTATCCATGAGCAAGCAATATTTCTCCAGTTGTTTAGTTCTGTCTTTATTTGTGTGAAAAGTGTTTTGTAATCGTATTCATAAAGTCCCTGGGTTTGTCTTGGAAGGTAGACTCCCAAGTATCTTATAATGTTTGCAGCTGTTTTAAATGGACTTTCTCTATCTCTTTCTGCTGTGTTTTGTTGGCAATATATAAAAATGCTGATGGTTTATGTGTGTTTATTTCATATTTTGTAACTTTGTTGAAGTTGTTAATTTTTCAACTAGTTTTTAATTGACTCTCTAGGTTTCTTTAAGTATGCCATCATATCATCTGCTAAGAGTGATAGCTTTGTTTCCACTGACTATTCTTATTCCTTCAATTTCTTTTTCTTTTCTCATAGCTGTAGCTAGCATTTCTAATGCAATTTTGAATAATGGTGATAATAGATATCCTTGCTTCACCTGTGATCTTATTGGGAAGACCTTGTTTATTACAGGTAATGCTTGCTCTTGGTTTTAGATAGATACTATTTATCATTTTAAGAAAGGCTCCATTTATTCCTATGCTTTCTAGTGTTCTTAATAGGACTGGCTCTTGTATTTTGTCAAAAGCTTTTTCTGCATCTAGAGATAATCATGACTTTTATTGTTTTTGTTATTAACATGGTTAATTATGCTGAGAGTTTTCCTAATATTGAACTAGCTTTGCATTCTTGGTATAAATCCCACCTGATCATAATGTATGATCTTTGTGTTAGGTTGCTACAAATTCCTTGCTAGCATTTTATTTAATATTTTTTGATTCAATATTGATTAGAGAAATTGGCCTATAGATGTTTTTCTTGTCTCTGGTTTAGATATCAAAACAACATTTGTGTTATAAAAGGAATTGGAAGGACTCCTTTCTTACCTATTTTTCCTAATAGTTAATATAGTATTAGAATTAAATGCTCCTTAAATCTTTGGCAGAATTCACTTGTAAATCCATCTGGTCCTGGGGATTTTTTCCTAGAGAGCTCATCTATGGCTTGCTCAATTTCTTTTTCTAAGATAGGGCTACTTGAGTATTTTATTTCCTCTTTTTGTTAATTTGAGCAATTTAAATTTTTGTAAATATTTATCCATTTCATTTACATTGTCAGTTTTACTGGCATGTAATTGGGCAAAATAGCTCTTAATAAATGTCTTAATTTCATCTTTGTTGGTAAAGCATTCGTCCTTTTCATTTTTAATGCTGGTAACTTGTTTTCTTTCTTTTTTAAAAAATCAAATTAACCAATGGTTTATCTATTTTAATTGTTTTTCTCCATAAAACCAGCTTTTAGTTTTATTTATTAGTTCAATGGTTTTTTTAATCTTTTACTTTCGGTTTTATTAGTCTCTTTGATTTTCAGGATTTCCACTTTGGTCTTTAATTGGAGATTTTTAATTTGCTCTTTTTCTAGTTTTGTAATTGTACGCTCAATTCATTGATCTACTCTTTTTCTCTTTTATTGATACATGCTTTTAGAGATATAAATTTTTCCCTAAGTACTGTTTTGGCTGCATCTGATAAGATTTGGAAGGTTGTCTTATTGTTGTAATTCTCTTTAATGGAATTATTGATTATTTCTATGATTTGTTCTTCGACCCACTCATTCTTTAGAGATGGATTATTTAATTTTCAATTAATTTTTAATCTATGGTACCACAGCTTTTTTTTAATAAAATATTTATTGCATTGTGGTCTGAAAAGGGTTCATTTACTATTTTTGCTTTTCAGTATTTGATTGTGAGGATTTTATGTCCTATTAAATGGTCATTTTTTGTGAAGGTGCCATATAGAACTGAGGAAAAAGGTATACTCCTTTCTGTTCCCATTCAGCTTCTTCCAGAAGTCTGTCACATCTAACTTTTCTAAAATCCGATTTACCTACTTGACTTTTTTCTTATTTATTTTATGGTTAGATTTATCTGGCTCTGAGACAGGAAAGTTGGTCTCTCACTATTATAATTTTATTATTTCCTTCTGCAACTCATTTAACTTTTCCTTTAAAAATTTATGCGCTATGGCATTTGTATATGCCATGTGTTTATGTTTAGTATCAATATGATTTGTCCATGATATCTTTTAGCTAAATATAGTTTGCCTGATTATTGCTTTTAATTAAGTCTATTTTTGTTTTTGGTTTGTCTGAGATCATGATTTCTACCCATGCTTCTCCCCACCCCTTCAGCTGAAGCATAAAAGATTCTGCTTCAGCCCCTTATTTTAACTGTGTATGTGTCTTTTTGTTTCCAGTGTATTTCCTTGTAAACAATACATTGTTGGATTTTGGATCCTAATCCATTTTATTATCTTCTTCCATTTTATTAGTGAGTTCATCCCATTCACATTAAGTTATGATTATTGACTATGTATTTCCTTCCATCCTATTTTCTTCTGTTTATCCTTTTCTCTCTCTTTTTACCCTTTCCCTCTGCAAAAGTCTGTTTTGCTTCTGACCACTGCCTCTCCTTTCTGATCACCCTCCCTTTTCCTATCCCTTTCCCTTCCTACTTCTCTGTTGGGTAAGATAGATATCTATCCCCAGATGAGCATGTGTGTATATATCTGTATTCTTCCTTCTTTGAACAAGTTCAGATGAGAGTGAGGTTCGAGCATTGCTTACTCTCTTCACGTTTTCCCCTTCACTGTAAAAACTCTTCCTTGCTTGTTTCTTTTATGTGAAATAATTTTCCCCTTTCTTCCTCCCTCTTCTCTCTTCTTCCAGTGACTCCTTCTTTTTTTTACCTCTCCATTTTTTTATTTTGTTGAGATCATCCTAATGCATGTGCCCGCTATCTCTGGAGATTTCTTCTAACTGACCTAATAATGATAGGAGTTATAGGTATTATCTTCCCACGTAGTAATGTTAACAGATTAACCCTATTGAGTGCCTTATGATTTCTCTCCCATGTTTACCTTTTTATGCTTATCTTCAGTTTTATGTTTAAGTGTCAAATTTCCTATTCAGCTCTGGCTTATCATCAGGAGTGCTTGGAAGTCTTCTATTATATTAAATATCCATTTTTCTCCTGAAGAAGATTATACTCAATTTTGGGGGTGGGTTATTCTTGGTTGTAATCTCAGCCTCTTTGCTTTCCAGAATTTCATATTCCAAGCCCTCCTCTCCTTTAATGTGGTAGCTGCTAAATGTTATATGATCTTGACTGTGGTTCCATGGTATTTGAATGGTTTCTTTCTGATTGCTTGAAGTATTTTCTCTTTTACCTGAGAGCTTTGGAATTTATCTACAATATTCCTGGGAGTTTTCATTTTGGGATTTCTTTCAGGGGTGACTGATGGATTCTTTCAATTTCTATTTTGCCCTTTGGTCCTAAGATATTTGAGCAGTTTTCCTTTATAATTTTTTGAAATATGATATCTAGGTTCTTTTTTTGATCGTGGCTTTCCAATTATCTCTCCTTGATCTATATTGTTTTTTATATTAAAATTAAATCAAATTTATTTTTAAAAGTTATTTTCAGTTCCAAATTGCCTCTCTCCTTCCATCCTCTTCCACACCAATTGAGAAGGCAAGAAATATGATTCCTATTATACATAGGAATTCATGAAAAACATATTTCCACATTACTCACATGGCAAAAGAAAAAAATGCAAAAAAATAAAAAGAAAGAAAACATTTTTCCATCTGCATTCAGAATTCATCAATTCTCTCTTTGGAAGTGAATGGTATTTTTCATCATGAGTACTTTAGAATTGTCATGGATCATTGTATTGACCAGAATAGTGAAGTTGACCATTATTATAATATTGCTGTTACTATGTAGAATATTCTCCTCATTCTTCTCATTTCAGTTATCATCAGTTAATACAAATCTTCTCCCCCCCCCAAAAACCCCATCCTCTTTGTAATTTATTATAGTATAATATCTCAATAAATTGTCTAGATCAGTTGTTTTAAATAGTGAGATGTTTCACCTTTTCTTTTTCTTTTTTATTCTTTTGACCTTGTTTCATTGTTTTTTGATTTCCCACAGAGCTTCCACTTGCCCAATCCTAATTTTTAAGGAATTATTTTCTTTAGTGAGCTTTTGTATGTCTTTTTCTATTTGGACAATTGTGCTTTTTTAAATGGTTATTTTCATCAGTGAAGTTTTGTATCTCTTTTCCCATTTGGCCAATTCTGTTTTTTAAGGTGTAATTTTCTTATTTGAGTTGTACTTTTTGTGCCTCTTGTACCAATCTGTTAATTATCTATTCATAATTTTCTTGTGTTGTTCTCATTTATTTTTCTATTTTTTCTCTACTACTCTTATTTGATTTTTAAAATAATTTCTTTGCTCTTTCTTTAGCTCGTCCAAGAATTCTTGTTGTGTCCAATTTGCATTTTTTCTTTGAGGCTTTACTTGTAGCTATTTTCACATTGTGATCTTCTTCCTAGTTTGTGTCTTGATGTTCCTTGTCACCACAGTAGTTTTTTATGGTCAGGGTTTTTTTTTTTTTTTGGGTGGGTGGGTTGGTTTTTGTTTTTGTTCATTTTCCCAGCCTACTTCTTAACTTTCAACTTTATGTTAAAGTTGCACTCTGAACACCTGGGAGGGGGGCACTGCCCCAAACTTTAGGCTTTTTTTGCACTGCTGTTTTCAGAGCTAGTTCTGAGAATTTGGAAGTTTTTTGTGCTTCCAAGGTGTGAGGAGGATCTGAGGAGAGATGTGGTCACTGTTCTCCTGTTCTGTGTTCTGGTCCTTACCCAGGAGGGGCCCCTGCAGCTGCAAGTGACATTGCTCCTCAGGGCCCCTGCTTCTTTGTGACTGAAAGCATTCTTCTCTGCCTTGGAATTGTGACCTGAAAGTGGGTATGGGCAATGAAGTTGCCAAACAGAGTATGGTTCTACAGAGGGTCTCCTAGAATTTCCTTCTGACCGGTTTCTGATCCCCTTATTATATCTGGGCTGAGAGCTCCTAAAGCTGCTGCTGCTGTTGCAGTCACCCCCAGGGGCCACAGCTGGTGTTGCCACTACATGTGCTCCACGGCAGCCCCCAGCCCAGTGTCACAGACCTCTCCTTCTAACCTCCTGAGTCGTCTTGGGCTGGAAAAATGTCTCTTGGCTCAGTTGCTCCAGAATTCAATTTGAGGTATTATTTTAAGGTTGTTTCGAGGGGATTGTTGGGAGAGCTGGGCTGTAAAACTTCTTCTACTCTGCCATCTTGGTTCCATGTTAACAAGATTTTAATGAATTGGTCAACTACTTCATGCAAGTTGGCTTGTGTAGATGTAAGCAAACCCATTGTGTTATATACTAAAGCTAGCTTAGAAGGCTTGAGAGCAATCCTACACCAAGAGAGTGATGGTCACTGGTTGCCAGTAAAGGACCTACTGATAGAGAAACTTGGCACTCTATCCACAAGTAGTATCCTTGGAGTTTCTTGGCTATCACTTAGAAATTCAAAGTCTATATGCATTGAGCTCAATTTCAAGTATAAATGGGCAATAATCCACTGACCTATATTTTGAATAATGCCAGTTTGGATGGGAAGTAGTGCTAGCCAACTATGAGTTTAATATATACTATTGTCTTAGGAACACTAATATGAATATATAGATGCTCTCGTGTGACACCAAGCTGTGATATGACTAGAAAGAGTGAAGTTATATCTAGGGACCTGCACAACAGTCAGATGGAAGTGCAAATGGAAGAGCTTGTGACTCCCATAAGAGGGTATGCCACCAGTGTACATGAACTGTGTTTGACTAAACCAATCTATTTTGCTCCATTTGCCCTTGTATAATTGGTGGTAAGAAGGGACTTGAGGAATTGTATAAGCCGAGAATCAAGGGAGTGGCCCTTAGAGACTCAAGCTTCATTCCCTCAAGGATATCTTATTGTTGAGGCAATGAAAGACGATGGAGCTTGGCAGTGGGATGCTCTACCAGACTGTACCCATTTCACAGATGGTACTGCCTCAGGCATTTTTACTCTATGCCATGAAGGCATTACTTAGTGACTTTGGACATTTGAATCAAGAGTGGATACTGGGGAGAGCAAGAAACAGATATTACTGACCCAAAATGGCAGGAGTGTCTATAAAAAGTGTGAAACTTGTGCTCATCATATTCAAAAGAAAGTTATGCTACAAACATGGAGAGCATAAGGTGTTTGTTCACATCGGCTCTTTATAGTAAAAACATGAACACATCCTAATGGTGACTGATCATTTCCCCAACATGCATAGACCTACCCAACTAGGAACCAATGCCTCCCATCTTCTCCAGAAGATTGCTCCCTCAGACCTCTTTCCTATCCCTCTAATATTCACTTTCACTATTGAGTCTTTCCTTGGAACTATAGATATCTCCAAGTTTCCCCATCCTGAAAAAAACTTTTCTTTGACTCTGTCATCCCCTTCAACTATCAACTTATATCTCTCTTCTCTTTCTTAGCCAAACTTCTAGGAAAAAAGTTATCTGCCCTTGGTGACTTTATTTCCTTCCTTCTTCTCAGCTTCTAATCTCATCATCCAACTGACACTATCCTCTCCAAAGGTACCAATGATCTTTTAATTGCTGAATCTGATGGATGGCTTTTTCTTAATCCTCATCCTTCTTGACCTCTCTGCAACATTTGACATGGCTGACCACTTTTTCTTCCTGGATACTCAATTTTCTCTAGGTTTTCATGAAATTTCTCTTTTTCTTTCTACTTGTCTGACTACTCTTTCTCAGTCTTCTTTGATGGATCATCATTCATATCCTGCCTCCTAACTTTGAGTGTCTCAAGGTTATGTCCTGGGCCTTCACTAGAGATTTAAGAATAATATAATTCTTCAGGTAATTTATAGAAAACACACAGGATTATGCTTGTCTCCCCATTTCTCCAAATCTATAGCATTTCCCTGAATGCTTTCAGTATCTTTATTGCCTAAGGCAGAGGAAACTCCTCTTTCTAGTCATCCTTCACGTATGTGGCTCTAGGAGTGTTACTGTGAACCAGTGTTTGATGTCAATATGCTCATTATGTCAGCTCCCATATTCCTAATGGACACATTAATACAAGCAATCTTAGTACTTAATTATTCAACCATTCAGAAGTTACCTTAAAGTAACTGGTGTGACTAGTAAAGGAAGACATTGAAAAATGAGCTTCCTAATTACAGCCTAAAAATATAAGAAAGGATACTAATTGTTCTCCATCGAATCCCTGTAATGTTAAGGGCATCTAAGATGGAAATATCAGATTAATCACCATACTGTAGCACCTGTAGAATATCCAACTTGTAGGGCGGGTCCCTTCACCACTAAAATCATAGTTCGTGAGCCCTCACTCACTTGTCTCCTTCAATACTAAGCCAGAGGACACAGCTCCAGGCAAAGAGATTTAGTAAAATAACATAGTAATAAAACAGCAATGAAAAATTCCCTTAATAGACTGGGATACATTTTCCCATGGATATGCACATCAGTGGGCAGTATGGACATACACGAGGAATGTGTGGAGAGGCATACATATAGGGAACATCAGTGACCAGGATACATATCTTAAGTCACACACACACACACACACACACACACACACACACATACACATTTATATATACACACATTCTATCTCTATCTCTATGTACAGAACATGTATAGTCTGAGTACATGTATAGAGGGAGGTAACTCAGGTCTTTGATATAGCAAGACCACTATGTTTTAGTGAGGTCACTGCATTGGTCTTCCTGGGCCTGTGCCCACTGGTCTCTATGCATTCATCTGGAAATAAATGCTGCTCTGATGGGTGCCTACCTACTGCTGGCTGCTACCAGACATGGCCCCATTGGGAACGTGGCTATGAAGCATCTCCCAGTGTTTTGCTTCTTGGTTTCAGCTGTAGCCTTTGGTTATAGTGTTAACTCTTCCTCGTGAGGAAAGTGTGTTCTGTCATGTTCTTTTGATTCAGAGCCAAAGGCTTTTTAAAAAAAAATTGCTTTTTTAGAAGATTAGAAAGCCTTGCTCCAGTCATAGAACCAACAATAGCCCTAAGGTTAAAAAAAAACAGACAGCTTTTTTCCTTTACAGATGGGACTGTCTGTTCTTTTCCAGAACCTAGGTTAGAAGACCTTTCTGACCTTAACAGGATATTATTTGTCCCAGGTGCCAAGATCATTAAATAGAGCAGGGTCTTCTGGGCTAGTTCATGCTCCCAAGTTAAATCTTTTCTTTAGACTCAACTTCCTAGTCACTGAGCTTGGGTCTCTGGGTGTTCTCCTCTTAGTATATGGTGAATATTCCCTGTGCCTCCCAATTTTTTATCTCTGAAGGCTAGACTCTACCTAGTTATCATCCTCGCATGGGCAAGTTATTATTTGCTTAATAACTGTGGAATTCTGGGATCCCCTAGTTTCTCATTTCCAAAACCCCTTCCAAATCTCCAGTGTCTATGAGTGAGTAATAAAAGGAACAGAGACCTGGCTAAGCCCAGGGTTTGTACGGGCCTTCTAGCCGCTTTGCCACAATCTTGGTCTATCAACCAAAGCCTAAGGGACTTGGAGTTCATCCTTAGACTGATTTGCTACATGTCTTCATCTATAAAGTGAAGAGGTCGGGCTGGATGGTCTCTAAGAGCTCTTCCAGCTTTATGTCTAAGAGTCAGATTTGGTTGGTGTGTTGGCTGGTTTTGCTTAGCCACTTTTTCATTTGTCTTATTTAGTCTTTGTCAGAAGTGATGGCTTTCCCCTGTCCACCTTTCTGGGTGGGCTGGCACATTGGTAACTAAGGTGGGGCCAATGAAGGGAGGTCTGATTATATCTTTGCTCCCAAGTAGGCCCCAAACCCTTAGCTACTAGGTACTTAAGCCAATGTGGGCTTGAAGCCCCCAAGGTCCTAAGAGGAGTCGCTAAGACCAGAGCCAATAGTAAGAGCTTAAGTTCTGGTTGCTCAGATGACGTTTGATGACGGCTAAAGAGTGCATAAAAAGGGAAGACAGAGCTATTTGCTTGGGGCTCTCACTCTTGAAGGTATGCTGATGTGGAGACTCTGGGCAACTGTAGTTAAGAGTCCTCTAGCTTGTAAACCTGGATGTTTAGACTTTGTTAAACTCTGGTAACTATGCATTGAGATTTGAATCAGACAAGATCTGTCTGTTGATGTTTGTAATTTGTTTGTGTTTGCTCTGAAGTTCAGGGTCCTGGCTTTTTCCCCTGAACTAAGTAAATGATATTTGTATGCTGGATTAAAGTAAGATTGTTAACCCCTTAACATTGCTTTCCTTAGTAAAGTAGATCAAAAGGCCCTGGGCTTGCAGCATTCTTTGTGCTGGTTGTTGTTGGTTTTACACAGCCACAGCAGCTGCTAGCCGAATTGTTGAAATAGCTGGGGAGAGATATATTTGGGAATGAAGGTGACATGAAACAAAAGGTAACAAATATGGGAGGCTTCTCTAGCTTGGCCCAGGACAGGTTACATTCTAGGTTCTGCCCTTGCCTTTGAGGCAGGACAGACCTGTGCTTTCCCTGCCTCCCTTAAGTAGGAGAGTCTGTTGTCAGCATTGGGTATGCCCTGGGTATCTGGCTGAATGATTCCAATCGTAATCCATGCAGCGGAGCAGGCCCCAGGAGGTGCAGGAATGTTTTCCTCAGATTCCTTCCTCCCTGCCAGGGAGCCACCCAACCTCTCATTCCAGGTTTCCATTTTCGTTTATGTTAATTGCCTGTCCCCGATGTTCTGTTAGCAGGGGTTACATCACCACATTCCATTTTTGGATGGCTCTGACTGTGAGATGTTGGGAACTATTTTAATTTTCCTGTTTTCATTTCTGTTTGCCCATCAGTAGAGGAAGGTTGAATGAGATAACTAACACAGAGGTTATTCACTGCTGTTTGCAGAGCACCACAAGCCTACCAAACTATGGAGAGGCTTTCTGACTGGTTCAAAGTGTGCCTGGGATTGAAAAAATGGATCAATGAGGTTGGCCTCTTCAGGTAGTTGAATCCTAAATTTAGATTCTTATCTGGAGCCTAAGGTGGAGCAACTGGTCCTGAGTGGGAATCAGGATAGCCTAGTGAACTGTAGCTTGGTGGAAGAGTCCAGAAGTACAGGGCCCCCAGTAAGAGACAAGAGAGTTTTTTCTTATATCTATACATCTAATGGCCTTCATTCAGTTGCTGTATTATTTTTGAATGAGTGTATTTTCATCTCTTGAAGTCTAGAATATGTGGAAGCGGTGAGGAGAAGGGATACAGTAATGGTGATGAATGAAGGATGAAGGGAAGTGGGGAATGTCAGGAGCCTTAGATCTCCTGTCCTATCCCGATCAGATCCCCTAGATCAGGGAAGTTTGGTGAAAGTGACAGCTGAAAGCCTGCAGGATGAAGGCAAAGGCTCTAGATTGGCTCCAAGAGAAGGAGTTAGGGCCCTGGTTAGCTGACTCAGGTCAGAGTGCCTGAGGCCCAGGCTTAAGCCTTGACATCTGTCTGAAGAGTTCCAGGAAGGTTCTCTTCGAGATCCTCCCTTGGCCTGGGAGGCCTCAGGATCAGTTACACCCTAAATCTGATGACCATCTTACTTTCTTCTGGTCACTAGAGGAATGGTTCAGCAGGGCCCTGAAATCTCAGAAACTTAGCTCGTGGCCTGGCTTCCTGAGTATAGGCTTAGTCCCCTCATAAAGGGACATCTCCCTGGCCCCCGGGTTAGAGAGTGCATGAGCTACCAGGGTCCTTGGGGAACCAGTCCAACATCCTCATTTTGCTGAGGAGGAAACTGAGGCCTAGAGGGAGAAAGGCCCTTGCCTTTGTCACCAAGTAAGGCAGTGGCAGAGCTGGTGCCAGAACCCAGGCTGTGCCACCCCCCCCACTTTAGTTTAATACTTAACTGCTCTGTATACTTCCCCATGCCTGGTATCTTTGGTCAGACCATCTCTTCATAGGCATGAACCAGGTCTGCCCTTCATTTCTAGGCTTGCCGATGGATTCACTGTTGACTGATGGGCCCTAATCACTTGGCTCCCCTCACCACCACAGATGTGTTAGGAAGCTTAAGCCTGGGAATGGAGACGTGTGAGAAACCTGGCCCTGCTGTTAACTAGCTGGTGGTGACTTTGTGCTAAGCACTTCTCTCATTCCTTGTTTCTACTTCTGTAAAATGGGATGAATAACCCAGCTCAGTGACTCTGAGGAAAATTCATCTTCCTGAGTTCAAATTTGGCTGCAGATACTCACTAGCTGTGTGATCCTGGGTAAGTCACTGGAGAAGGAAATAGCAAACCACTCCAGAATCTTTGCCAAGAAAACTCCTAAATGAGGTCACAAAGAGTCAGATACAACTGAACCACAAGAAATATAAGAAAAAAACTGCATCTCAAAGCTCTGTAGAAATCCCCATTGTGATTACTACTGCTATTATAATTTTTTAAACCCTAAGCCCCAGGGAATTTACTGTTACTCAAGCCAGCCCTTATGCTGCCTTTATTTTACTTGCAGCCCAGCCTGCCCAGGCACATGACTCTGTTAGCAGCATTTGGGGGCATTCAGGGACAAGTGGTATCAGCTCCTTGTTTCCCCTTGTCTTCCTTCTGTGCTCTCACTTTAACTACCCTCCCCCCACTCCGAGTGCTCTGGGCTCACAGAGCAGTCGCCCTTAGGGGTAAGCACAGGGACACCATCCTTTAAGAACAGATCTGGACTTGGACACACGAGTTAAATGGTCCAGAAGTTAATAAGTGACTCTGCCATAAACTGTGATCTTGGTTAGATGACTTCCCTTCTCTGAATCTTTCACATGGAATTGCCATTCTCTAAGGCTCCTTCCAACTGTAATATTGTGTAATGCTGTGAGTGGACAGGGCAGGTCCCCCCACTTAGGGCTAATCAGTTCCCCGACCCTTGGCCACAGATGCCAGTGAATTCCAGCACTTCCCTCCTGGGACAGACATGTAGGAGAAAGAGCCCCAGAGTCCTAGACATTTGGGTTCCAGAACACTGTCTGCCATCATCTCTCCAGGTCATGGGTCTCCTTTTCCTGTGAAATGAAGCTATCAGACTCAATCTTTAAGGGCCCTCCCAGTTCTAGGAGTCTCCAGACTGTGGGCCTTAGCCTGAGCCTCTGCCAGAGGGAGATTAATAACCTCTAGGAGGTTCTTACCTGTGAGCAGTTTGGGTGGATGGAGACTGTTTCCTGGGGCAACAGCAGCAGTGCCCTGCTCTGTGCTCTTTGCCATCTGTCCGTCTCTGGGGGCCTATGGCTGGGGCCTATATTTATAGACTGGCAACCTTATCCTCCAAGAGCCAGGTGACAGCCGCAATCATTTGATGACAGGCAGCGAAGAGGAAGAAGTGGGGATGGTCAGGGGATTTCATGGCAGAGCCTCTCCTGCACTGCCTGGCACCTGCTGACACTGGCTTCTTGTCACAAGGCGCTGGGGTGGGGGTGGGTGGGGGAAATCTATTTGAATGGGAGCGGGGCAGGGAGAGGGAGGAACAGGAGGGAAGAGGAGGCAGGGGCCATGTTGCTTCATGGAAAGAGCATGGGGCTTGTAATCAGGACACCTGGGTTTAAGTTCACATCTGAAATTTAGTAGCTGCGTGACTCTGTGTAAGTCACTTCTCTCTGAAATTTTTTTTATTTGCCAATTGGGGAAAATAATACTTGCAGTATTTCCTCATAGATAGGAAATATGTTTTATAAACTAAAGAGTAATAGAATTGGGCCTGTCATTATTATCTGAGTTTCTGGGGACCAAGGCCAGTAGGGTTCAATTGGGGAAAAATCAATTTCTTGGCTGGGAGGACAGAAGCTTCACTTTTTTGTTCAGTTAATTCAATTTAACAAACATTTATTAAGTACCTGTTGTGCTCAATGTTCTGTTTTTAGTGCTAGGGACACAGGGATGAAAACAAACCTGTTCTCAAAGAGCTTACTAACAACTGGGGGGAATGAGATTCCTGTACAAATACCCCCCCCCCCAGGTTCTCCCTCCTCCTGCTTTGGCTGCTAGTGAGCTGCTTATCACTGGAGGGCTTCAGTATAGGTTGGATGGCCGTTTGCCAAGGATTCTCTACGGAGAACCGGTTTATGTTTCAGGTATGGGTTGCTGTCCTTAGAATTTCCTTCTAGCTTGTTACTGTGCAGTGTTGCAGAAAGCATAGTGCTATATACTTTGGAGGAGACACACAGGTTAGTAGTGCTTGGTCCCTGTCCTCATGGAGATCAGTCTAGAGGACCTTATAGGTTTGAATAGAATGATATGGACACTGTGTGCTCAGTCAAGCTGAGTCCAGGCAAGTGGCAGGCATTGGCTGGAGGCAGCCCATGGGCTTGGGTTGGGGGCTGAGGGGAGAATTGGTGAGGCCAAGCAGAACAAGTGTAGTCCCTCTTTCATAGTTACTGTGTCCCTACAAGTCTGCCATCTTCCAAGATAAATATCCCTAGTACATTAAAATGATCATTCTATAGCATAATCTCAAAGCCACACAGGGCTCTTCCCTATCCTGGTGGACCCTCTTCTTCTTGTTTTTAGTTTATCACTGGTTCTTTCAAAACCAGGTGACACTCAATACAGTATTTCATGTAATGTCTGATTGATGAATTCAGATGGCTGCCTTCCTAGTTCAGTTACTTAAGATTGCATTAATTTTTTGTTCCATTGTAATCAATCAATCAATCACACTGTTGATTCAAAGTAAGTTTGTAATCCACTAAAAACCTGGAGCACAGGTCTTTTTCAGATGAACTGCTATTTAGCCATACCTTCGCCATTTTATACTTGTGAAGCTGATTTTTTTGAACACAGATTTAGTTTTATCCCTGATATTTTTATCTTTTTTACAAATATCATTTTTATTGATTTTTGTTTCTTACATCAGCATAGTATTCCATTGATGCCCCCCTCTGCCCCCTCCCTGAGAGTTATTCCATATGACTTTCAAAATTTTATTTCATTGACTTTTTTTTTAGTGTATCATTCTTTCAATTTACATTATTGTAGTTAGTTTATATTGTTTTCTTGGTTTTGCTTACTTTATTTTGCATCAGTTCATGTAGATCTTTCCACGCTTTTCTATATTCATCACACACAATTTCTTCCATTACGCCCATATACTACACTTTGTTTAGCCATTCCCCAACGGACAGGCATCTACTTTGTTTCCAATTCTTGGCCATCAGAAAAGGCGCTGCTATAAATATTTTGGAGGATAGAAAGCCTTTCCTCTTGTCGATGGCTTCCTTGGAGACTAAACCCAGTAATGGAATCTCTAGTTCAAAGGGTACGTGAATTTAACGGGAACCTAATAATTCTGAATTGCTTTTCAAAATGGTTGTAGCATTTCACAGCTTCACCAACAATATATCGGTGTGCCTATCTCCCTATAACTCCTCCAACTCTGACTGTTGCCATTTTTGTCAATTTGTATGGTGTGAACCGAAACCTGTTATTTTGACTTGCATTTTTCTTATTAGTTATTTGGAGCATTTTTTCATGTGGCTGTTAATACTTTGCAGTTCTTTTGAGATGTTTGTTCATATCCATTGACCATTTATCTATTCAGGAATGGCCATTTCTCTTTCTCTCTCACTCACACACACAATCCCTTATCAGAAAAATTTGATAGTTTTTCTATTCGACCATTTATCTTGTCTGTGCAGAAGCTTTTCGGTTTCAAGTAATCACTTACTGTTTTCTCTTTTGTAATGGACTCTATTTCTTGTTTAGTTAAGAATACATCTCTTATCTATAGCTGGGACAGGTACATGATCTGTTTCTCTTTTAATTTTTAAACAGTATGATCCTTAATATTAAAGGTCACAATCCACTTAGAATGTATTGTGGTTCTCTATTATATTTCATCTTAGTAAATTTGGCCCAGTGTTCTAGCCTGTCAAAATCTTTTTGGTTCTGGACTCTGTCATCCAATGTGTTAGCTAATCTCACCTGCACTGAGACAACTGAAAATTCAATAAACCAGTTAGCCATGCATTTATCCGAGTCACTGATAAAATTGTTGGCACAAGGCCAAGCACAAATCTGAGAGGCGACTCTACTAAATCCTCCTTCCAAGCTGCACTTTGGTTCTGGGCAAATTCACATCACGGTTCTATCATCTAGCTAATGTTTAGTCTCCTCTTCTATCAGAATAGCACGTGGGACTGGCAAAACCCTTGCTAAAATCTAGGTAAGTCACATGTCCAGCATTCTACTGATTTACAAAGTTAGTAATCATGTCAAAAAAAGGAAGTGGGGTTGATCCCAAATGACCTGTGGGCTCTTCGTGATCATGTCTCTTTACATGCGATGGCCAGTGCCTTTCTAGATGTTCAGTAAGTATTCTTTCAGTAGACTTTCCCCAGGCATCAAGTCCTTTGTGCTATAGCTTACAGATTTCATTTTCTCCTCCTTTTAACAAATTGGTTCACCCATTTGCTCTTCTCCAGTCCTGAGATATTTTCCCTGTTCTGCTTGATCCTTTAAAGATGGCGGGCAGTAATACCCTTCAGTGCCCCGGGATGTGGTTCACCTAGGTCTGGTGACTTGAACTGACCAAGGTCATCTGGGTGTTCTCTCATCATTTCCTTACCTGACTCGAATATCACTTCCTTATTTTTGCTGCATCAAGCAAGCCGAGAATCGGGCCCTGCCCATCATTTTAACATTATCCTATCCACCTGGTGTATCGGTCTGATGTCTTCTCTGCACACCCGCTTCCCTCTGTTGTGCTTAGCTTTCCTCACCAGCTGAGCAAGAGCACTCCTAACTATTCCGACAGGGCTGTGCCATGATTTTGTGTTCATTGTCCATTAGTTGATGTCCTTGTTGCCATCTTCTGTACATGTCTTATTAAAGTCTAATTGAGGAGTTCCTTGTGCAACCACAACAATCTCTACGCAACTTTCCTTTTTCCTCCTCATTCAAATTTCTTTCAGTCTTCAGGGTTTTAAGCTGGAGTATACCACTCACCCTGAGCAGATCTCCACGGTAGAATTTTAATCCATGAGACACTATTCTTCCTCTGAACCTTTTGAAATCTGCTCTTTACATGCAACTTTCCTCTCTATCACAAATTCCAAGAGGGAGTAATCACTTCCCCCAAGATGGTCATCATTTTTACCTCGGCAACAAGTTCCTCCTTGTTGTCAAGAACCATATCCAGAATTGATGTTCCTCTTGTTAGTTCCTCTACCATTTAAAGAATTAGAATTAAGGTAAGCCAAGAAACTATGAGCTTTTCTGCTTTGTGCTAAGAGCTCCATCAGATTTCTGGAGAATCACCATTTGGCCAAGTTTGCAATTTTTTTCTTTTCCTGAACTCACCTATTTCTTCCTTCTCTTCAGGTATCTATAATAAGCATGCCTGACTCCTGACACCTTTCTCATGCTTTCATTGTTCTTTGCCCGCTTGTGTCCTATGCATTTTGGATTTTTTCAAAAGTATATCTTTTTAATATTACAATGCTCTCCTCCCCTCCTCACTTCCCTTTTTTCCTAACCTGTTCTAACTAAGCTGTACCTTTCCGGAGTAATAGTCTAGATATGCACTTCATCCCACCAAGTCTCAAATCTGTCTCTTTGCCGTGGGATCACTAATTTGCCATGCTTGTTGCTTATACTTTGTTCATTTGTGTACAGATATCAAAAGGCCATGGATTTTAGTGCTAGACTATTTCTTGGATTTTTTCTTCTGTGAATTTTTGCCCATCTCAACGGCTTTTCTTTTTCCTATGCTGTAGGTGTTGTGTGGCACACAGGCTGCTTGGTGTACGTACAGGTCTTTTCTCCCTTTCCTTTGTCAGTGAGAGTTCTCTCTCTGGATTGGATTTACAAAACTCGGGCGAAATATATTGTAACCAGTCCTTGTAAAATGTATTTAACTCCTGGCCAGGAGGCCACTGTTTCTGTATCTTAAGCTATGGTTGAGAAATCCAAATTTCATGCTCAGACACCATCTTCTTAACCAGCTATTCACCTCTTGAAGCCTATGCCAGTGGAACACAGGTCTTGGCAGGTCTTGAGCTGGAAAAACTTCAAATATGGGTCTTGCAACAGACTATTGTCTGAGTGCCAACCCAACAGCAGAGACGCTCCTTAGCTGTGCACTGGATGCTAGATGGATTTTTCTAGCCACAGCAGTTGATAGAATTGTCTAATAAGGCATAGGGGGCTAGAATCTGCATTGGTATGGAGAGGATTCACACAGATGTGATCTTCAGCAGTATTAAAGTCGAAGCATTGGCTTTACTTTCTTCTATAAAAGCTGTATTTTGGGGAAAATAATGACCTTTTTCCCCGCTGGATTTTCAGTTCCCAGACCCAATGCCCTCTTTAGGAAGTCTTCTCTTAACTTCTTAGCCTAGTGATCTCTATTCCATCCTCTGGGCTCCTCTAGCCCTCCAGAGCATGCCCCTTATTTGGAATTTAACATGGATTGCCTACCATTGTTATTCCTCTTTGGTGCAATAGAAAGAACCATGACTGGATTTAGAGTTCAAATCTCACCTCTACCATGTAATAGTAGAGCTCTTACTTTGGGCAGTCCTTTCCCTGCTTGAGGCCTCAATTTTATGTTATATAAAATGAAAGTGATCTCTATGGTGCCTTTCAACTTAGGATCTTCCTGCATCTTATCCCCTTTTGTGGGGATGAACTCTGAAAAGGCAAGGAGTGGATTTTACCCATTTCCACAAAAGACTAGGTCAGGGGTGGGGAACCTGGAGCCTCAAGGCCACATATGGCTCTCTAGGTCCTCATGTGGCCTTGAAGCCACAGGTTCCCCACCCCTGCCTGGACTAGGTTGTCTATGAGTTTCGGAGAGTAACTCGTGTATTATTTTGAATTGTGAGAAGCCTTCAATACTTTGATGGCTCCATCATCTCTCTGTAGATGCTCCTTCCAAAAGGGCACATTGTAGCCTATCTATATCATCTCATCTTGGGCTACTCTGCCATGTCTTATCATAATCCACCAAAGGGGATCCACCCAATATCCATGATGCCATTGGTATAGGGCAGGGCTGTCTAAAACACAGGCCGTGCACCCCCATGTGGCCCACCTGTGTTCACCACAAACACAGAAATCAAAACAAATGCTTTAGTTAAGCATTTATGTCAACTTCCATGCCTGTAGTAAACACAGGTGGGCCCCATAAAATTGCACTGCAGGCTGCACTTTGGACAGCCCTGGCATAGGGAGCTCTCGCTATGGAAACTCCTTCTACCAAATGCAGATGCCAACTCACATGGAATTTGTAGTCTTAGAATTGCCTAGGCTGAAAGAAATTAAGTGATTTGTGCAGTCACACACCCTGTGCCAAAGGCAAGATTGAATTCAGGTTGTTTTGACTTCAAGACTGAAAATATTTTTTATTTATAAATTATACATTTGGCTCAGTGATAACCCTTTTTATATGCAGGAATGATTACTAGGGAGAGGTCACCTAGTTGGGGAAGGGAATAGAAATGTCAGTGAAACCACCCTCTGCTGTAGCAAGCATTCTCAAACCAAGCTTGAGTAAAAGTCCAAACAGGGTTAAGAGTTGAGCATGAAGTGTATATGTGGAGAGGAGAGTTGCCATTTCCAGCCAAAAATCCAGGAAGGTGATGTTCAGCCTCAACCAGAACTAATGGTTAGAAAGGACCAAGGCTTAAAATCTCAAACAATCTAGGGCTATTGGGCTGGTATATTTAAGCAGCATGAACAAGGCATTTACTGTACTGTTGTGCTATCATCTCTGTACAACCTAGGAAATCCCCTCTCATCAGATGGCCTCCGGATGGGCAGAATGACCATTTGTTCACTGTGTTGTAGGGGTGATTCTTTTTTGGTTATGGATTAGACTAAGAGTGCTCAAGTTCCTTCTTACTCTGAAATGTTGTACATGTACTCTTCCCACTGGAAATACAATGGCCACCCCTGCAGATAGTTTATGTCAGAGGCAGGGTTTGAACTTAGGTTTTCCTGACTTCAAGGCAGACCTTACCTATGCCATGTCTCTGTTTCCCTTGGTAATCATTAGAAAATCTCACCTTAGTCTCAGCTAAACAAAGTGGGAGGAAGGTACCCATGAAAAGCAAGTCCCTAAGGAAGGCTGGGAAAGGCCAATGTGGTAGAAAGAAGGTAGCAGAAGGCATTGTGATATGATAGAAAGATCTTTACAACTATATTCCAACTCCTTGGAATCAGGAACTTTGAATTTGAATTCTGGCTCCACTGTGCATTAGCAGGCTATTTGTTTTCTTCTCCATTAAATGGGGTTAATAATCCACACATTGATACCTACCTCACACGAGGGCTGTTGTGAGGAAAACGCTTTGTAAGCTGTCAGGGAAATGGGCACTGTTATTAAGCACTGGTGGCACTGGCATCTGGCTTGGTCTCTTTCTCCTTGTAGAACTTCTCCATGCCATGAACATTGCTGTGACATGGAGCCCAGGTGATCTCAGTGGTGAGGGCCCAAATTCAACATTCTCTTAAGAAAAACCAGAATCTATCACTGGGAATTGAAGTGCCCAAGACACAAGTACAAAGGGCTTTATTGAGACAGGCTGAGGCTCCTCTGAGTCCAGACAATAAATTAAAAGCATGGTTTTTCATTTACGACAATTTCCTAAAAAAACTTTCATGAAGGTGATTTTTCCCTTTCCCCAGTGGTTCACACAATCTAGTTAAAAAAATACATCTAACAAAATGATCCCATTCCTACCCTTTCCAGTAAAGTCTAAGCAGACTGTGAGCTGTGGGTGGATACAGCATCCCAGGGGCAGACGTCCCAACCTGAATGGGCTCACTGCTATGGTCACTCCATGAAGAAGAGTTCTGTGAGAGGCTTCCCACTCTGATTCTCGTTCACAAAGGAAGAGCTGCTCTCACTGTGGTACATACATTCCAGATTGTCATCCCCAGCAGCCTCATGAGGGACAGTTGGGATCCTTCATCTGGAGATTCCTTGCCTGGTATGTGGCAGAGTGGTTGCCAGAGGCAGACTTTATTCCTGGGGGGGTAGCCATCTGCCCTCTTCTTTGTAGTCATGCTTAGGGTACATCAGGGAAGGAGATGAGGCACAGTCTAGTCTTTCTGGGAATACTGAGCAGAGAAGATCTTGGCAATCCTCTGTACCTCTTTTCTGGGCAGATCTGGTGGGGGTGGGTTTGGTCTGGGCCGGCCAGGCCTTTGGTAATGGATGCTTTTTGTAGATTCACTTCCTCCCTGGAAGGAAAGAAGAGTTTGGTTATAAAGGAAAGGTGTGGGAATACTTATGGCACAGGCATTCAGGAGAGAAGGTAGGTTGCAGGAATCATGAGCAGGCTTGTTTAAATTTTTTTGTTCTTGAACACAGGACTAATTAAAGCCTTGGTTTTCAAAAAGTAAGAAGCATTAGGTAAACAGGAAAGAGAAATCATAAGGGACTTACTAAAGTTGAACTGTTTTGTTTACATTCCTACATGGAAAGATGATGTTTGTAACTCATGAGACCTTTCTCAATATTAGGGTAGTTGAAGGGAATATACATATATATAGACAGAAGACACAGGATGAGTTGAATATGAAGGGACAACATCTAAAAAAATAAAATTAAGGGGTGAGAGAGGAATATATTGGGAAAAGGAACAAGAGAGAGATAGAATGGGGTAAATTAACATAAAAATGGCAAGAAAAAGCTGTTACAATGGAAGGGAAGAAGGGGCAGGTGAAAGGGCATGAGTGAATCTTGCTCTCATGGGATTTGGCTTAGGGAGGGAATAACATACACCCTCAACTGGGTATCTTACCCTATAGGAAAGTAGGGGGGGAAGGGATAAGGGGTGGGGATGATAGAAGGGAGGGCAGATGGGGGAGAAGGTAGTCAAAAGCAAACACTTTTGAAAAAGGACAGGGTCAAGGGAGAAAAGTGAATAAAGGGGCACAGGATAGGATGGAGGGAAATACAGTTAGTCTTTTACAACATGACTATTATGGAAGTGTTTTGCATAATGATACATGTGTGGCCTATGTTGAATTGCTTGCCTTCTCAAGGAGGGTGGATGGGGAAAGAAGAAGGGAGAGAATTTGTAACGCAAAGTTGTAAAAACAAACATTAAAAAAATTGTTTTTACATGCAACTGTGAAATAAGATATACAGGCAATGGGGTATAGAAATCTATCTTGCCCTACAAGAAAGTAAAGGGAAAGGGGATGGAATGGGGAGTGGGGTGATAGAAGGGAGGGCAGATTGGGGAAAGGGGCAATCAGAATATATGCCATCTTGGGGTGTGGGGAAGGGTAAAGATAGGGAGAAAATTTGTAACTCAAAGTCTTGTGGAAATGAATGTTGAAAACTAAAAGTAAATTTTTAAAAAATGCTTAAAAAAAAAAAAGAAGCATTATCTTTATCCTTTATAGATAGGATATATAGATACACATCTATCTATCTATCTGATATTTATATCTATATCTATGTATATAGATATAGATATTTAATGTAGTAGAAAAAAGGGGTCCAGGGGTCTAGGAATTAGTTCTAGTGAAAGGTCAAAGATTTGTTGTGTTTCCCTGGGCAAATACATCCCTTCCCTTCTCTGGGCCTTAGTTCACTCCTTAGAGAGAGGAAGAGGGGATTAGATAGTTTCTTAAGTCCCTTACACCATTGATATTCTATGTTCTTCTAAAACCCCTCCTAGTTCTAAGATTCCATATTCTATATTCTAAGGTATCACTTGGCTATAATACCCTATGATCTATGTCTAGTATTTCACACTGCTTAGCGGATGAAGGGCTGCCATACATGTAAAGGAACACCGCTGGTTCTTCCAGTCTTTCAAAGTCTGAGCAAGGCAGCATCACCCCTACTCCACCCCCCCCCCACCCACAAGCTCAGGTAGCTTCTTGCTGGTCCTAGAACTGGGCCCTGATCCATACAAAACCCCAAGGGACAAGAGAGAAAACACACCAGATGGGTACTGAGTTTCTACTGCTCTAAAAGGGATTAAAAAAAATTAAAAACCAGAGGAATGGAAATTGCTTTTGAACTTGTTAGGAGAATAGCCCAAACCTGCCGGACATGTCTACAGAGGAAGGGGTCAGACTGGGTGTTCCGAGGCTTCCTGCCTTTGCTGAAGACCTGGATGGCTGACCTTGGACAGACTACTCAGCTGCCCTTGTACTTCAGTTTCCTCTTTTTTAAAATGGGGACAATAATCCTCCTGTTCCTATTGGACAGAGTTGGGAAGAAATACTTGTGTAAATGTTAAAGTGCTAATGAACATACGCTACCATCACAGATGGATGGGATCCATGGTATTGTTCCTATGGCACCAGAGTCTCTCTTGGGGCAGTGCGGTGTAGTAGACAGGGCATTGTGTTTGGAAATAATAATAAAAGCACTTAAACTTTACCTCATTTGATTCTCACATTAGCACTGGGTGGTAAGGCCCATTGTTACCCTCATTTTATGAGGAAATGGAAGCAAAGGTAAAATGACTTGCCCAGGGTCACACAGCTAGTGGGTATCTGAGGTCTTCCCGACTCCAGGCCCCAGGTGCTATCCACTGCACCACCCTGTCTTTGCCACTGGTTACTTCTCACACTTTGTAAAACTTTATGAGAGATAATTAGTATTACAGTATTACTGTTTGGTAGGGTCACCACTGAGATTTGCTCTCTTCCCAAAGGAAGTGTGATCAGCTGGCTCTTGGCCAAGATGTTTATGTAGCTCAGACAATAAAGAAATTGTTATTGCATTTTTTCCTCCCTAGTCCTGACACTGCTTTCCATCTGAGAGCATCCAATTATTCCACAGAGAAGCAAAGTCAAGGTCAGGGGAGAGATTAGTGCTCAGGCAAAATCTCTTCTATGGGGAGGAAGCTGAGGGGAGGGAGTGCATAAAGTCCTTAGTTCTATTCTCGACTCCATCCCTGACTCACTATGTGTCTTTAGAGAAAAATCTATTCTGTCTGTGTCTCAATTTTTTTCATCTACAAAATGAAAGGGCTGGACTAAAAGGTCCATCAGCTTTGATGTTATCCTCAATAGGGTCTGGAGCCAGAAGGGGTCTTAGTGATCACTGAGTTTAATAGATGAGGAAACTGAGGCCTGGAGAGGGCAATGACTTTTACTTAAGGCCACACAGGAATTAAGTGGCAGAATTAAGAGTAGAACCTGGAATGCCAAATTCATTTTTTCAGTACAGTCCAACTTGTGTATTTAAATTCATTTTTTTAAAATTAAATTTTGTTTTATTTTCAGATCCTTGTTTTCTCAATGGGGGTGGGGTGGGGAAGAAGAGTGAGGAAGAAAAACAAACCTGTTAGAAACATGTATAGTCAAGAAAACCAAATTTCTACATTGGTGGCCTTGATATTTTAACTACCCTGGCCTTATTCTCCTGGGAACAACAGACCAATGGCCCAGAAATGAGAATTGAGGGACAAAGACAGTGACCAGAAAATTCCTGGTTTCCTAGCTCTAAACTTCATCCCTCCCTCCCCCTCTGCTATGAATGGGTAGCTCATCTGCCCCATGTGACACCCTTTGCACTGCTTCCCTCCCTGGCGCCAGGCCCGTGGTCAGTGACTGACTTTAGCTGCCCTAGACTGGCCTTTGCCTTATTCCCCAGTTCTCTGTCTTGGTTCCTCATGTGACTTGGATGGTTTTCTCTTTCTCTCAGTGTTGTTTCTGAAGTTCCACAAATGCTGACTAAGGAGTCAGAGGGTGAAAACAAAGTAAACAAGGAACCGAGTCCTCAGGAAGGACACTGAGCTTTATTTATGAAATCTAAATATAGCTGTGCCTGGTTCACCTTTCCTCTACTTGGCATCTCTGTCTCCTGTGGAAACAAGGGACTCCTGGGAAGGAAAGAGGGAATGGAAACAATTCACCAGCCCCTAGGGAAGGGGGAGGTGTAGCTGCAGATAAGAAGTGTAGGGAAATAAAATTTTAACCTGGCATTTAAGGCTCTCACCCAGTTAGGCAATGTGGTGTACTGAAAAGAATGCTGGATTAGTCCCAGGAGGGCCCCGAGTTTTGATCTTTGTCACTTATAGTAACTATTGTGACTGTGATCAAGGGAATTTGCTTGTGTTATTGCTTCTTCTGTAGTGAAATGATGATGATGCTCCTTGGTAGGCTACCTATACTGGATTGTTGTAAAGAACCTTAAAGAGCTGCAGAAATGAGTGATACTGTTTTTTCTCTGCATCTCACCACCTGTCTCTAACTCCCCTTTCCCTCTGCGCAGGCCCAAGCTCCTCTCTGGGTCCTTGAACATGCAAGGGTCACTGATAAGTCCCTGCCTTTTGCTCAGGTCATATCCCTTACACCAGAATGCCTGTTTGATCTGTGTCCTGTGCCCCCTCTCCCTGAATCTTCTCCACAGTTTAAGATCCAGCTCAAGCCTTACTTTTTCCGAATCACAGAATTTCAAAGACAGAAGGTAATCTGAGGAAACCTATGTACAATTCTGACAGATGGTCATTCAAGGTTTCCTTAGAGATCTCCAAGTATCCCTTTAGGGGCAGCTCAGTTTACCTAAGGTTTTCCTTATCTAAACCTAAAACTTTATGTAACTTCCATCTACTGTTTCCAGTGCTGCCCTTTGGGGCTGAGCAGAACTTCTTCCACACAACAAACGTGGTGACCCGTGATGGTCACATTCATGCAGATTTTCCCTAGCCACATCCCCTCCATACCTCTATTTGGTATATTTGATTTTGAAATGAAGGATTTTAAATTTATCACTAATTAAATTTCACTGAAAACACTACCTTTCTTCCCAAGCCCTCCTCCCTCCTGAGAGCAAACACCACTGTCCTATTCACCCAGGGTATCAAACCAGGCGCCACTTTCAACTCTTCACTTTCTCTCAACCTCCTCTTGTTCATATCTTGTTACTACCTTTGTAACATATGCCCCATTTCCTCTTCTGATACTGCTACCACCCTGGTCCAGTCCCTGAACTATGGAAATAGCCTGTGGGTTGGTCTCCCTGCCTCAGTCTCTTCCTCACTCCAATACCCCTCTTCATCTTAGCTGAAGTGTAGGTGTATTTCATACATACCCCTCCCCCATTCAATAAATTCCGGTGGCTCCCATCACTTCCAGGATCAAAGAGTTTGGCTTTTAAAGTCTTTAGATGACTTGAATCCTTTCTACCTTTCTATTCTTTTTACTTACATCTTATTCTCTTCCACATACTCTGAGGTCCAGTGACACTGGCCTCCTGGATGTTCCAACTTCCTAAATTTTCCCCGGTTGCCCCCCATGGCTGGAATACTCTCCCTCCTCATCTCTGCCTCTTACCTTCAAGTCTCAAATCCCACCTTTTACCAGAAACCTGCCCTTAATGCTAATCCCTTCGCTTTATTATCTCCAATTTATCCTGTAGAGATCCTGTTTGCACAAAGTTGTTTTCATGTTGTCTCCTTCACTGGATTGTAAAGTTCCTCAAGGGTGAGGAAGGTCTTTTCTTTGCATCTCCAGTGCTTAGTTCAGTTCCTGGCACACAGTAAGACTTAAATCCTTATTGACATACTTTATTAGATTCAGTACAACGTTCTAGCCTGTCACGATACTTTTGGATCCTGATCCTGTTATGCAATGTATTATCTGTATCCCCTGCCTTTAAGAGGCAGCTAGGCGACAAGGTGCATAGAATGCTCGGCTTAGAGTCAGGAAGACCTGAGTTCAAATATGGCCTTAGACACTTACTAGCTGTGTGACCCTGGGCAAATCATTTAACCTCTGTCTTGTCTGTTTCTTCATCTGTAAAATGGGGATAATAATAGTACCTAGCGCCCAGGGTTGTTTCAAGGACTAAATAGCACTTCCCAAATATTACTACTATATAGATGCTGCCTATCATCATCATCACCATTTTTATTAATAGGCATGCATTTATCTAAGCCATTGAAAAAGATGTTAACAGAGGTCCAAATACGATCCCTGAGACACTCCACCAGAGACAGCCTTCTAAGCTTTCACTGATGCAGTAATGACTACTTTTCAGGGTCCTGTCATTCAACTAATTCTAAATCCACCCAACTGTAACTATCATCTATCCTGTCCACAAGGACACAGTGGTTAAGTCTATATTGTACAGATTGTTCAACTAGATTCACTGAGTTAACAAACATTTCCTGCGTGTGCAAGGGCTCTAGTGGAGACAGAGATATATGATGAATGAGGAATCTGAGGGCCAGAGAGGTTACATGATTTGCCCAACCAAACACACAACAATTATGTGTCACAGGCAGGACTCAAACCCAGGTGTTCCTGTTTTAAATTGAATACTAAATGTGTTGAATTACTGAGTGATTTATCCAAAGCCACACTGCTAACAAGCGGCAAAACTAGATGCAAGAATCAGATGTGACAGAGCCAAAATTTCCTTACCTTTTAAAAATAGGAATTTAAAAAATTTTACAGCCTTTTGTACAATCTTATTTTGTCTTAACAATAGCCCTGTGGTATCTTGCAAGGCAGGGCCTATTATCTTTATTTTGCAGAAGGAAAACTGAGGAAACTGGGACCCATTGTGGGGAAGAGATTTGCTTGGTGCCACACAGTGGGTCTGTGGTAGAATGGTAGAGCCAGGGTTAGAACCTAGGAACCCCTTAGGATGAGTACTCTGACTCCCAGAAATTTTTCCAACGTCTCTCATAGAAAGGCACATTTAAATGTACAAAGTTTCTCCCTAGGCTGGGGCAGTATGGAGGCTCAGAGCCCTCAAAGTCAATCCCAGAATGTCAGCTCAGCATCTTTTGCCTCTATGCCCTTTCCCAGGCAGGCATCTAGGTAACAGCTGCTGCTGTGTGTGTGTTTCAGTAATCTCCTCTTTGGCCTTTATACACCCTTGGACATGGGGCACATGTGTTTGCTATATTCCTACAGGAGGCCATGCCACAAGTATCAAAAATATTTTATCTTTATCAAAAACACTTCAGCCTTCAAAACTATATTTTCCTTATGGGGCTGGATTAACCGCAATGGTGAGGAGGCCAGTTGTACCAAATGTGCTTGCCAAATCTACAAGAGGGAGAAGAGGAGAAAAAGAGAAAGAAGAAATAAAAAGGGGATGAGAAAGAGGGCCAACAGGAAACAAACAAGGTTGTGCTGGAAAGAAATCTGGATGTGGGCAAGGATGACTTACAACCTCAATTTCAAACCTTGACCTGACTGATGGCTAATCAGTTCTGTCAGATATTGAATCATTCCGAAGAGGTAGAGAAAGGACCCAGCTAATAATAATAGCAAATAGATAACAGCTAACATTTATGTAGTACCTACTATGTGCCGGGCACTGTGCTAAGCACTTTTATAAATATTGTCTCATTTGACCCTCACAAGAGCCCCAGGAAGTAGGTGATGTTATTATCTCCATTTAACAATGAGGAAATTGAGGCAAACAGGTTAAGTGACTTGCCCAGAGTCACAGAGTTAGTAAATGTCTGAGGCCACAATTGAACTGAGGTCTTCCTGAATCCAGACCCAGAAGTCTATCTAGCTAGAGCTAGATCCCAGCTAGAGGAATACTTTTGTCCTTTGTCCTTGGGGACAAAGGCAGTGATGAACATAGGAGTGAGGAACAGTCAGGGCAAATGAACAGATGAGAGAATAGGTACAGAGCGCTGCTCTGAACATTCTAAGGCAAAGTACACATGGGATGGATGGCTGTAATTTGTGATCGTTCAATGCATCATGCATAAGACAGGCACTTAATAGATGTCTGCTAAATTTAACTGAATGAGACAGGGCTAGATAGAACAAAGCACAGAAAACAGACTGACAATATAAACACAATGATCCCCATCAAGCCTCCCTCCCCTTCTCTCTGACTTTCCTGATCCTGCTTGACCCTCTAGGTCCTATAGCTTATCTATGAAACCTAGTCCAGACACACTCATTTGAACAATTGATTATCTCTCCATTTTCCTTTGTCTTAGTTTCATGTTCTAGGGCTGCTTGCTGGTGGTGATGGCCTTTCCTGACTCCAGCCATTGTAGACTTGCTGGGTGATCTTGGTCCAGTCACCTTATATGTCTGATCCTCACTGATCTCAAGAATTAGAGCTAGAAGGGGCCTTGGAGTCTATACCTCCTAATTTTATGGATGAGGAAGCTAAGGTCACATTTGGAGTAAGGAGCTGGGATTTGAACCTAGGGGCTGGACTAGGTAGTATGGAAGATTCTTTCTTTTATGACTCCAAAACTGTGCTTTTCATACTACACCACATCATTAAATACTATTTACCTCATGTGGCTTCTGTAGAAACAGCTAGTAGACACCCCCAATTAAGGAAGGAGCTAGAAAGAAAGCAAGCTAGCTGTCCTTGCTGAGTTCAAGTCATCTGGCCCAAATGAACCATAGCTACAGAGCTGGCAGATGTTACTGTTGAGTCACTGTCTTGATTTTTCAAAGATTTTGGAGAAGGGTGAATCTAGTCTTCCACAAAAGACTAGAAAATCAAGTCTACCAACTATGTGCCAGTGAGCCATATCTTCATTCCTGGCAAATTCTAGGAAAAATAATTTTTTTTAACTGAAGAAATGATTATTGGATATAAAGAAAAGAAGTGGTGATCACAAAAGAGCTGGCATGGTTTCATCAGGGATGGGTAATGCTAGACTAATCAGATTCCATTTTTTAACAGGTTGCTAGATGGAAAGATCTCAGGATAGTCAACAAAGTCATATCACAACCAAGAAAACAAACAAATGCTTTGGCTATATTAAAGAAGGCAGAGAGTTCAGAATAAGGAGCTGAAAATTCTCTCATACTCTGTTTGCCTTGGTCAGATCACATGGACAATATTGTGTTTAGTTTTGAGTACCACATTATAGGACTGACATTAACAAGCTTGAATGAGGAGAGCGAGAAAAACCAGAATGATATAGTATGTCTAGACCATGTCATAGCAACTATGGATACTTAGTCTGGAGACCATGATAGCACAGCTATCTCTAAGTATTTGAAGGGTTGTCAAATGGAAGAGGAATTAGACATTTTTTGGTTTTGGAGGGTAGAAAAGGGAACAACACGTAGAAGTTCCAAAGGGACTATTTAAGTCTGACATGAAGCAAAACCTTTCTAGCATTTAGAGGTGGTTAAAAAAAAAAGGAACAGGCTGCTTCATGAGGTATTGGTTTCTCTTTGAATGGAGTTCTTCAAACTAAGCTTGTTTGAGTATTTGGTGGGTATATTGTAAAAGGGATACCTGTTAGGAATGGTTTGGATAAATGTACTTTGGGGGTGCCTTCCAACTCTCAAAATCTGTGGTTCTGTGAACATCTAGTTCAATCCTTTCTTTTTACTGAGGAGGAAATGGCTCCAGAGAGTGGAGTTTACTCGCTTAATTCACACACTGACCACTGGTAGAATTGAAACTTCAACTCAAGTTTCTTTCATTTTAGGCCATGACTCTTTTACTACATGCTGTTTCCTCTCCCTCCATCTTTGGCATATAATTCTATGAATTTAGTTACTAACACATTTCTACAGAGCTTTGAAGTCTACAAAGCACTTTCTTTACAACGATTGGCAGTATAAATGATTCCCATTTTATAGATGAATAAACTGAGGTTCAGAGAAGTTAAATAACTTGTCCAGAATTACCCATTAAAAATGGCACTGGAGCTGGCAGGCAAACCTCAGTCTCTTCTGATTCCAGTCCAGCATTTTTTCCTCTATTCTGCCTGTCACCACACCATGTGTCATCTTTCTACAAGGTGCTCTGCATGTGTTCTTTCATTTTGTTCTTTAGGAAGGTATTCTCATCTGACAAAGACACAAAGACTTGATAGGCCCCACGTGTCCCAGGCCACACAGTATGACTTGTCTACATCACAGGGTCCTGTCTATTCTCTTCCTCCTCCCACCTCCTGGTGGCCCTCAGGCCACCACTTAAGGAGCATAGTCCAGCTGCTGGCCAAAGCAGGCTTAAGATTTTCTCTTTCATTCTCCTGAAGGGAGACCCATAGTAACTCTACACAGCTCTGTCCAGATTTATCATTCACCTTAGTGTAAATAATTTCCCCTCCCCATCAGTCCTGCAAGCCCAGAGCTGAAATCATCTTTTGGCTTATGATACCATAGAAGCATAGAATCCCAGATGATTACCAAGGCCAAACTTATTCTTTTTACACAGAAAAAAACTGAGACCCAGAGAAGGGAAGTGACTTGCTTAATGTCACACAGTAGAACCAGAATTCTAACCCAGGTCTTCTAAAACCGAATCAGGGCTCTTTCATAAATTCCACCAAGAGGAACTAGCTTATCTATTAAGGGGTAATTTTTCTTTGTGCGTATGACTTTTAAGAGACGCTTGTGTGCCTGTTTCCTAGAGGTATTTTTAAAGCAGTATTTGCCTTACTGTACAAATATATTGTACTTCAGTTAACACTAATCACAGCACTGGACTCTTGAAACAAAATTTTCTTTTTATTTTTTTAAACCTGTTGGTCAGAGCTCTCTTGGCATCTGTTTGCCACAGAGAACAATGTTATTCTTCAATAAAATAAAATCTATTATAGGTTTCAGTGACGTTTCCCATGGGCTCCATGCTATTTTTGTACAGGAAATTACTTTGTGATCCAAGCACAATAGGAATCATTGAGTCTTAAAGGTGAAAGAAAGCATCTAATTCAAGGGTTTTTTTTTGCTTTTTGGCAGGGCAATTGGGGTTAAGTGACTTTCCCAAGGTCATACAGCTAGTACATGTGTCAAGTGTCTGAGGCCGGATTTGAACTCAGGTCCTCCTGACTCCAGGGCCAGTGCTCTACTCACTGCACCACCTAGCTGCCCCTAATGCAAGGGTTCTTAACCTGGGGTCCCTGGTTAGATTTCAGGGGGTCCATAAAATTGGATAGAGAAAAAGTCATCTTGTTCAATGATAAACTAAAAAAAAAAATTCTGAGAAGGGGTCCATGGATTTTGCCAGAGGGTAGATGACAAAGAGGTTAAGAAGGCCTGATTTAGTCCAACTCCTCTCCAAATAGATACAAGCCTGGTACGGCATCTTAGATGGATGGCAATCCAGCCTCTGCTAAAACACTGTCACTTACCCAAGGTCACATAGCCTAAGTGAGACTACAGATTCATGTTATGATGGAATGAAGTGGGGGAGAGACAGGGCAGACCACTCATCTTGACTTCACAGCAAGGAGCCAAGCAGTACCAGGCAATGTTTCCCTAGTTGCCCGTTGGGGCTCTAGTTTAGGGGGAATCTGACTTAGCAGCTTCCTTGATATAGGTTCCCTTTAGGCCTCAGGTGGCCCCCTTAACTCGAGAGAGTGCTGCTGAAAATAAAAACCACCTCTTATCATTATGGCTTCATTCTGTCAGACTTGAAGGTCAGAAATGGTGTCAAAGCACCACCACTTACCCACTGTGATGTAGCTGGAAAACTTAAGAAATGGGAAACCATGTCTACTATCTCCAACTCCAGTGGCTCTTTCTATCATATTGGGGTCTACAGCCTTGGCGGATTCTGGGTACTCAGACTCCATCTGAAGTAAACTTTCTAACAATGAAAGCTGCCCCAAATAGGAAGGGGATGTCTCAAATGGAGGGGCAATCCTTGTCTGTGATATCTTCAAGCTGAAGCTGACTGTCTAATTGGCAGAGATGTTCTAGATAGGTTTTTGTTAAGGAATGGGTTGGCCTACTTGACCTCTGAGGTTTCTTCTATTTCTGGGATTCTGTGATCCTCAGGCTTCCCAAAGTTCTCCTTGTGACTCTTGTTGACACTTAGGTCATGCTCCTTTCTATCATTCATTTTTATGTCTATCTTAAGACTTTCAGGTCCTCAGCTCCCAGGTCTATCCTTGTAACCACCATTACTACACAGCGTAAGTCCTACAGAGAAGGGCTTCATTAGTATTCTGCTGAACTCTGCTTGTGGCATGGAATACCTGTACTATCTACATCACCAGCTTATTGAAAGAATGTAATGACAGTACATGCAGAGAGCTTTGTAAATTCAAACTTGTAAATGGTAAATTGTTCTACAAATGCAATGGCTTTAATATTAACACAAAACGTCAGCACTTACAGGCACTTTAGAACAAAGAGCACACAGCAGGCACTTACCAAACCTTTTTTGAGTTGAAACGTACATGCATTGTCAAAACCAGAAGAGGCCTAAGAACATAATATGGAAAGGGCCCTTGGAAATCTAAACCACTCATTTTACAGATAGGGAAACTAAGGAGGACTTGTTCAATGTCACAAAGCAAAACACAGGCGAAATTGGAATCCTGAATTCAGGCCTCAAGACTTCTAGCTTCACAAGACTGGACATATAGTGGATACTCATGAAGCACTTATTAACTGGCTGTTTTCTCTGCTGAGTACGTAAAGAAGAAAATGTGGGAGGAGCAGGTTAATCAAATGGGTATATCTCTTAGAGGGGAACCCGTGACTCGGCCAGAGTAGACTCAAGGCTTCTTGTCTGGAGAGGTGTGGTGGGTGTGGGGAGTCACTGGTGCCTGTCTGGAAAAGAGAATGGGCTGCTCTTCTTCAATTGAACAAATATTTATTAAGAGTCTACTATGGAATAGGCCCTTTGCTGGGCGCATGGAATACAAAGGTTAAGAGCAGAGCCTCTGTCCTTAGAGTGCTTACACTCTCCAATGAGCAGAGGGGAATATGGCACGTATACAATACAGATGATATGAGGTCTAGCATAATAGGTCTGCAAAGGATGATGCAGAAAATGTGCTTTATGCTACTACAAGGAAGAGAACACTTTACTTGGGGGACAGGCAATAAATGGTTGCCCCTGAGCTCCGCTTCGAGGTAAGAGAACTTTAACAGGCAGATATGAAGAAAGAGTTTATTCTTGGCATGGAGGGTAGATGGCCTTTGTGAATGCAGGGAAGTAGGAGGATGAAGAACGAGATTCAACAACAATAAATTGTCTAGTCTGGCTGGAACACAAAGTGTGTGAAGGGAAGTGGAAAGATGGAAAATCTGAGTTGGGTGGAGCACTCTGGGCTGGGACATGCCTCAGCCATTAACTGCAATTGTACTTAGAACAGTTGAACACTTGATTATAGAGTACTTGGGTTGTATAACTATTTCCAGTATGAGACTACTTTGTTTCCTCAGTCAGTGTGGGAGCTCCTTCTCCCATCTTCCCCCTAACCTCTCAGCAGAGCTGGGTATATTTTCTTCTTAGCTTGCATTTTATTCAGTTAAGCATTCATTATAATTTTATAACAAAAACAAAACTTAAAAAGTAGGATAAAAACAAACAATCACTGCGCTGAATTAATAATAATAGTACCAGTCCCCTGATGGCCCCTAATGCCAATTAGATGGTATTCTCCAGTCCCACCTGCCACATAGGGGGAGCTACTGGTGGGGAGCATTCAGTTAGCTTTGGGGGCCACAAGTAGTGAACTCTTCTTTCTGGTGTAGGGTCTGGGCCCTTTCGTTCTGTAGCGATCTAGTCCCTGTATACCATCTACGTCTGAACCCAGTGCCTTCTGCCCTACAATACATGTTAACCTTCTGCCACCTCTAACCAGTTAGAGACAATTTGATGCTAGCTTTACATTTATAGACTTTGATTTGAACCTTTGTTTTCCAAGCATAAGTGGATTTATTTACCCAAGAATTGTACTGAATATCCACAATAATTTTGGTCACTGCTGCAAACTATCCAAATTGCACAGATGGATTTGTTCCCACTAAGGGGAGACATCTCACAATTTGGAAAACTATGTTCTTATTTCCCCAACTAGATTGTGAACTCCTTAAGGACAGGAACTAAGCTTCTTGCTTCTTTTGGATCTATCCTATTTTAATATAGTGATGGGCATACAGGAGGTATCCAATAAAAAACTGCTTGTTTGGAATACTGTCGATGCTGTTAACCTGCTTGGCAAAACCTTTCTTTGCAGATAATGTCAAGGTAGTCTAATTTATATGTCCAATTCATCACAAAATCTCAATCAGTGGAACTGAATAATTTTGCTAAAATAACAATTATTTCTCAAGATCTCAATTATGGTGCTTTAAGTACCTGTTTCTACAGCTTTCATCCAGGAAGACTAGAGTCAGAAAATACACACAAGTGGGCATTCTGGCTTGACATGTTGAGTCACTGAAAGAAAAGTACTTTCTGATTTTCATTTTCCTATCATGTTTTCCTGATGTCTAGCCCCAGGCAACATAATCATACCCTTAGTTTTCCAAACATCAAACCCAAAGCCTCCAATAAAGTCAATGTCATAGTATTAAGCCATTTTGCCAACTAATTCCCATTAACCTGACCTCTCCTCCAAAGGGCTTACCCAAATGCTTCTCTTTTCTTTAGCTCTCAGCTCAGGTGCTCTCTTCTCACTATAAGCCTTCCCCCATCTCCTTAGGGGAAAGTGATTTCCTTCCCTTTCTTTTATTTCCCCAGGGCCTTTTACTCCCTTCTCAAGCACTTGTAATCTCTGGCTTCATCACTCAACTGAAACTATGCTTTAAAGTGACCAATAATTTCTTAATTGCCAAATCTGACAGCCTTTTTGACCTCTCTGCAGCATCCAGCATTACTGACCATCATTCTCTCTTGATTCTCTCTCCTCATAGGTTTTCATGAAACTACTCTTAGTTGCCACCCACCTGTTTGACCATTCCTTCTCAATCTCCTTTACTGGACCAACTAAACCCTATCCCCAGCTGTAGATGTATCCCAAGGTTCTGTCCTGGGCCCTCTTACCTATTCTCCTCCACTTATTTAGCTTATTTATTTAGGCTGACCTCACCATCTCCCATAACTATCATCTCTATGTAGAGGTCTCCAAGATCTGTATATGTATCTCTCATCTCTCTCTTGAGTTCTAGTCCCACATCATTAACTGCCTACTGGACATTTCAAACTGGATTTCCTGTACATATTACAGATCTCTTACATATCACTCAGCATGTTCAAAACAGAATTCATTATCTCCTCCTTCTGATTTCACTTGTATCATTTCAACTTCCCTATTTCTGTCAAAGGTTCCACTAAGTTTCCTACAACTCTGGATTCATCCCAGACTCTTCCCTCTCCCTCACCTCACATATCTAAAGTGTTTTCTTTCTCCTCCTCTTTCCTGCCCCATAGCCATTACCATGGTTCAGGCCTTCATTACCTCTTATCTGCACTACTGCAATGGCCTTCTAATTGGTATCCCTGCCTGAAGGCTCTCACCTCTTTTTTTTTTTTTTTTTTTTA
>CM053622.1:712105727-712128971 GCA_028646595.1 Phalanger gymnotis
TGAGTAACATGGCCTTTCAGAGTAGGTGCTTCATTAATATTTGCTGAATTGAGTGGAATAATTAAAATGCCAATTATGGCCTGAAAATAAAACAGAGAAACTCAACCTCCACTAAAAAGACAAAGGAATAATTCTTGAGGAAATGTCAGTTGCAAGTTTGATGGGGAAAGGGTGGGTAAGAGCACAAAAGGCTCACTTCAAACCCCCTGATAGCAGGCACTGGGCTGTGCACAGCAGAGGTGGTGAATCAGCATCTGCTGACTTAGTGAATGAATTGTCTCTAGGCAGAGCAGGGGAACAAGTAAATAGTGAAACCTCTGATTCACTGACAGAGTGCATTCCCAACCATTATTTTTTTTTTTGCTCCTTAAAAGAGCCTTGTGAATGAGGTAGGAACAGGAATATTATCCCTATTTTACACAGGAAGAACTGGAGATCCTTGAGAGCAGGGACTGTCTTACTTTTTTATTTGTATCCCCAAGTGCTTTGCACAAAGTAGGTGCTTAATAAATGTTTCATTCATTCTATGTATTTCATTCTGCATGAGGCAGAGGACAGGAAGGAACTGAGGCATAGAGAAAGAAATGACTGGCTTAATGTCATATAGTAAACCAGTGACAGAACCAAGACTAGAAACCAAGTCTGTTGAGTCCCAGCATGGGCCTGTTTCTTTTACCTTGTGCTTTTCTAAACTGTAAAGCCAACTTTTGGATCCAGGCTCAGGAATGTTATAAAATATTTGGAAGGAACTGAGCATGCTGTCAAAGCTCAGAACATCAAAATGGAGATATCAGCTGGAGAAGAAAAGGCTTTGGCAGGGCACGAGAGTTGTCTAGAAGAATATAAAGGGCTGTCCCAAAGAAGATGGCTTATATTTATTCTGCCTGGGCCTGAAGGGCAAAAGCTAGAAGCCTTCCTCCTAGGGGGAGTTCCCGAGGCAGATTTGGAAGGAAGTGCTCCCTAACAAATGAGAACTCTTTCTCCAGGTGGAATAGGCTACTTGAGGTGGTCATGGATTCCCTTCAGGGGAAGTCGAGGCAAAGTCTAGATCACTACTTGTGAGATGGTCTAGAGGGAGTTCTTTTTTCAGGTATAGACTGCATTAGATGGTCACTGACATTCTTTCTGACTCTGAACTTTTGTAATTTTAGCACCTAGGAATGAATCCCCCCTCTCCTACTTCTTACCTCTGTGTTCTAGGACAAGCTACTTACTCTTTCATTCTTGTTTTCCTTACTTGCAAATCGATGGGGGTTGGACTAGATAAACCTGAAGATCCGTCCATAAGAAAATCTGAGGATCTTATTATCTATGCCCTATACTCCTAAGCCCAATATTCTTTCTACTGAATTACTGTGCTTTGCCTCACAACTTATGTCTCTCCTAGAGGGAGGAAAGTTTTTGACTCCTTTTTGTTGTTCTAGTCAAATTGTGAACATCTGAAGATTTGGATCTCTTACCATCCTTTACAACCCCCTCTACCCTGCCCCCCCCCCCAAAGCCCTGCCCACCATTTGTCTTCCCTTCTCACAGAGATGGGCTTTCCTCAGTAACATGAAATCACCAGGAGGGCCACCAGCTTCCTACCAGTAATCAGAGCGCTGACTTGGGATACCAAGCAATTTGATTTTTCCAAAATGTGATGGCTCCCTAAGTCTGGGCTTCTTGTCTCAGCACCCTGATGACTGCTGCTGCTCTCTTGGGGCGGCTGGGCTGAGTGGCTGAAGGTGAGCTGAGGGTAAGACTTGGTTAACTTCTGATTGAAGTACTTCTGAATCTGATCTAGTTCATTTAAGTTTTTCCTGTGAGACAGAGAAAGAGGAAAGAAAATGAGAAAGAAATCATTGAATCGCATAATCTCACAGCTGGAAGGGACCTAAGATGTCACTTCATTTAACTTGTGCCTGAACAGGAATTGCATTTACATCCCAAACAAGTGGCCCCCTAGCCTCTGCTAAAAAGACCCCAAGTAACGAGAAGCTCACCACCTTATGAAAGAACTAGTTCCAGCTAGCAGAAAGTTCTTCACCCTCTCTAGGCACTTCCAATTTTATGTCCATATTAATAAGGTAGTATTCTAGTTGGTCTCTCCAGTTCCAGTCTTGTCCCCCATGTTATGTCCCACAAAGATCAGTTGCTTTGGTCATCTCCTTCCCACACTCAAAGGTCACCAGTGAATGGCTGTACTAAATGGGAGTTTGAGAGCAGGGGCTGTCCTGTGTCCCATGTCCTGTATTTATATCCCCAGCACTAAGCATAGAGCTTTGCTTCATAAATACTTTTCATTTATTCCTGCTTATAGGACAAATTCCAAGTATCCAAATTCCTATTCTAAGCATCATTTAAAGACCCACGTTAAATATCAGGCCTTAAGAAGCCTTCCTTGATTAGCCTATCAATCATGACCATCACAAAGCACTTTGCACCACTCATGTGCATGTAATATGTGACACTGTACATTACATATGATATTGTGTATTGTTAATTACTTATATTTGCCTCTTACTGAAAGGCAGCTTGGGGCAGTGGAAAGATGGTTAGATTTGGAGCCATGAGAGACCTGAGTTCAAATTTCAGCTCTGATACTTATTAACTCCACAGCTATGGGCAAGATATTTAACCTTTCCGTGTGTATTTCATTATCTATAAAATGGGGATAATATCTGTGGTACATAGCTCAAAAGTTGTTGTGAAGTTCAAACGTGATAACGTATAGAAAGGTCCATGCATTGCAGGTCTTAAAGCATTATAGAACCATTAGCTATCATCATCATTGTCATCATTGTCCTACCAGACTGTGAGCTCTAGAAGTCAGGAACTATACAAGCTGGGTGTCTTCTCCAGCATATAACACAGGGCTCTCTGCACACCGCAGGAATTTAATAAATGTTTGATGAATGAACAAGTATGCAAGACTCAGCAAAAACCAGCCCTACCAGATCACCGGTAACCTATCAGTAATCTCCCTTCTTTGTCCTCCACAACAAGAGACCTTGAGGCTAGCTGGGATAGTATTCTCAACATCCCCATCCCCATGTGCCTGCTATGCTCACAACCATCTCCATTCTTCAGTGCTGTTCCCTAAATCTAGAATGTCTCATCACCACCCTCCTTGTCTACCAGTCTACATGCTGCTCTGTCCTCCAAGGTCTAACTCCAGAGAAGACTTTCCATAATCATCTCAGCCTACACTCATTTCTTACAAGACTCACAGTCATTAGAACCCCACCAGACACTTGAATACAATGTCTTACATTCTGTACTTCACAAAACCTAGGAATTTGAAAGTCTCGTGGAGTTCATATAGCTCAATCTCTTCATTTCACAGAGGGATTCAATCACTGTCCCAGAGCCATGCCCCTTATCGGCGGCAGAGGTGCACACAGATTTTCTGGGTGGTGATAAACTTCCAGCCTTGAGATGTGATTTCTGCATTTTTTTAAGGCTATAGGAGGGCAGTAACTTTGAGATACACTATGGTACTCTCAGAGCTCTAAGAGAGAATCTGCCCCATGGTTTCAATCCCTGTATCGTGAGATGGGAAAGAACTCCAGCAAATCACCTTTTTTACTATTTGAGGCACTTTTAGTATGCTGAAAAAAAAAAACCAGGAGATCAATGGCATCACTACTCACTAGCCAAATGACCCTAAAGACAACTTAACCTCCCTGAGTCTTGGCTTTTCCTATAAATAAATCTACAAAATAAAGATGAAATTATCTATAGGTTCAAAACTTGGTAATTTTTATGGATGGGTCTTATGAACTATAATGTGTTATATTAAGTATGTGGTATTTATTACTGTCATTATTATCATCACTATTATTAATATATGACAAGGAGGCTTGTATAAGTTAATTTCAACATTAGGGCATGTCTTTTTGCCTTTTTTTGTATTCCCCAAACTAAGCATGGTGTTGCACACAGAAGGTACTTAATAAATGTTTAATGAGTGACTACGACTCCTGGATAATTTATGTAAAACACCCTCAACTAATCATGCGACCATGTTGGACAATGTTCTGACAGTCCAGACCTGTCCGCTGAAAGAAGGGCATGAATGGCTCTATACCTGCTCCACAGGTTCACCTTCAATCATTTCATTTACTAAGAGTTTGGTTTCTTTTAGTTAATATTCTTGTAGCCATGGTACATAAGAATGTTCTTTTGGTTCTGTTTATATCCATTGCATCAATTTGTACCACATTTTTCATATTTCTCTGAATTTTTCACACTGTAATTTTGCTGCAATAACATACCATTACATTTACATGCCACAGTTGTTCCACTGGTCACCAATTGATGGGCATCTACTTCGTTTTCAATTCTTTGCTACAGAATGATGCTAAAATATCCTGGTGAACACAGGGCTTTTCTTTTTGTCTTGACTTCCTTGGAGAGTAAGTCCGTTAAGAGAATAACAAAGTCAAATATCCCAGATAATTTTTTAAAAGAAATACCTGAGAGAGATCAAGAGTGAATCATGGGATGAAAAAGCTATTGAGTCCACTTGGCTATCATTCTGAATAATCCCTTCAGCTTGCTGCAAGGATTCATGAAATCGGCGAACATTCTGCATATGTTCTTCATGACGAGATGCCTGACTTCTCAAAGGTCCACTTCTGAAAAAAATTGATATATCACGAAGTACTTCCTTTGGAAAAAAATCAGTTTGTACGCAAACATGAAATGTGTATACCTAAGTGGATGGCACAATGATGAAAATATAGACTGCACACTAAAGAAAGAACTAAAAAAATCAGAAAAAAAGGAATAATATATTTAGTTCAACTATGGTAGGGAAATAAAATTCTTTCCTATTAAACAAAAAAAATTACAGGAAGCAACATGGATAAGTCTGACTTCGTAAAAAATAATTATTTACCAAAAAAACAATATAACCAGCATAAAAAGAAAAATAACAGTTGGAAAAACATTTGTAGCAAATAAAACAGAAAAAAACTTCTCACTTAAACTATATAAAGGAACACAAATATTCAAGGGAAAAATTATTTCCTAATACCACTTTGTAAAAGAGAATAAACAAATGACAAATTATTATTCAAAAAGTGTCATCTTAATAATCAAAGAAATGCAAACTTGAAAAACTCTAGGATAACATCTCAATCCCCCTCTGGATAGTGGGAACGGCTTGCCAGCTCTGTCTGTATTTCTTTCCCAACTGGAAGAGAAGATGAACTACAAGATATAAAAGAATGTGACCAGGTAGCAGAATTTGAAAGGAAATCAGGAGGGCTTATAGGTGTGGCTTATAGTGTGATATGGTGGAGACTAAAAAGCAGCACTAGATTTAGTCAGAAGACCTGATTTCTAATTGATACTTTGCCATTTCCATCTCTGAGTGGCTCCCTGGGCAAATCACTTAAAACTCTCTTGGTGTCAGTTTCCTCCACTGTAAAATTCTGGGCGTGGAACTAGATGATTTCTAAGGTCCCTTTCAATTCATTCCCCTCTCCCTTCTGAACTTTACAAACATCTGTTAAAATGAAAATCTCCATATACACTGTAAAAGTGGATTAGGGTCTGACTGAACACATTCTGTGCAATAAAACCAATGTAAGCAGTATAAAAAGATTATAAAAATATTTGCAGCAAGTAAAACTGTGTATCTGTTAAGTACATCTTGCTTTTCTTTTAAAGTACATAATATATTAATGTCACTTTCAAAATTCTGCTGTTTCTCTGTTAGTTATTCCTTCTGTCCTCTGAAGTATATTTCAAAAATGTGCCTTGATAACCCCTTTTCTTCCTTTATCCCTCCCCTCCCCACTGAGAAAAAAGGAAAACAAAACCTTTGTAAAAAGTATGTGCAGTAAGTAAAATAAATTCCACAGGAGATTTGTCTGAGAATGAATGTTTTACTCTGTACTCCAAGTCCGTGCTTTCTCTGTCAGGAGGAGAGTAGCATGCTTCATCACTGGTCCTTTGGAATTTTGGTTTGTCATTTTATTGATCAGAGTTAAGTTCTGCAAAATGATTTGTTTCTACAACATTGCTGTTACTATATAAACTCTTCTCTTGGCTCTGGTTACCTTCATATAGGCTTCTCCAGGTCTTGCTAAAACTACCCCCTTCATTATTTCTTATGGCACAATAATATCCCATTCCATTCATAAATCACATTTTGTTCAGCCAATTCTCAATTGAACGCATGTTATGGAAGGTGGTGCTAAATGATGTTAAATCCAGCACTCCTCTCTCTCACTGTCTTTTGCTCTCTCACTGTATATGCAAACTACAAAGAGGTAAAAGGAAACATACACAGACACACATACACACATACACACACACACACACACATTAAAGGCAAAGAAACAGGAGTGACGGACGGAGAGGAAAGGTACATTAAGAGGTAGTAATAACAGGTCAGTTGTTCTAGATAACTGAATTACTAAAGTTTCTTTTTGAATTTAATTAGCTGCAAATTAAGTTGATTTTGTTACTCATTAAATTATGTTCATAAAAATTATTGTATCGATTTACACAGTTTTTTGTCTTATATAGGAATAGGGTTAAGGTTTATGTAAAAATAAAAAAATGACACCCAAATCTCTATTCCTGTAAAAGACAACAAAGCAAACCAAAAACCAAATCCAAACAAAAACTACAAAATTAAATTTGTAAATTTATTCAGGTAACTTCCTTACTGAGGATGAACACAGAAGTCTCATGTCTCCCTCACCTCTAACCTAATCAGGTACTTATTTGGTCCCAAAATTTAGTTTACCTGTGATCCATCTAACACAGAAGGATGTTAATAGTGGAACAGAAAGGGGAATGTGGAATTCTAACAGAAACATTGGAATTGGAAAGGCCCTTTGAATACAAAATGTTAGACACAGATGAGACTTTGGAGATCACCTGCTCCAAGAGAAACATGAGGCCCTAAGGAATTAACTTGCCTCAAAATTATCAACAGTCTCAAAATTGCTAAATCTATTGGCTTTTTCTCAGTCCAAGTAAACCTCTCTGTTGCTTCTGACTATCCTACCCTTCTAGATACACTTTTCTAGATGGCTTCGACCACACTGTTCTTTCTCTTTTCCTATTTAAGCAGCCACTTTGTAGTGTTCCTTTGTTGAAGCATCATCCTCCTCTCGCCCATTAAGCATGCACATCCCCTGTAAGGTTCTATCTTGGGTTCTCTCCTCTTTCTACACCTTCTCTCTCACCATCCAGGATATTCTTCAAACAAAACGTTCTATCCTCCAGCTCCATACGTTTTCTCTGGCCAACCCCCATGCCTGAAATGCTTTCCCTCCTCGTCTGCACCTCCTGGCTTCCTTTAAATCCCAAATAAAATTCTGTCTTCTACAGAAAGCATTTTTTTAACCTCTTCTAGTGCTTTCTCTTTTAATTAATTCTCATTCTCACCAACATATAGCTTGTTTGTATATGTTTGTTTACTTGTTGTATCCCCCATTAATTGGAAGCTCCTTGAGGACAAGGTCTGTCTTTTGCCTTTGTATCCTCCAGTTTAGCACAGTGCTTGGCACATAGTAGGTGCTTAATGTTTACTGACTGACCATGATCAGTTTCAATAGATTTAATCTGTGAAGATGATTCTCAAATTCATAGATTCAACTCTAATCTCTTTCCTTTACTATGACCTTGCATTTCCAGCCACCTACTGGATATCTCTACTAACTCTACTACCCTATAAACATTTCGAATTCAACATGTATAAAATAATTAGTTGTCAAACTTTTTCAATTTTACTCCCACAAAATCTCTTTTATCTGTCCTTTCCTCCAATTACAGACACAGCCACTATTCCAGTTTAGGCTAGTATCACCTTATTTGGATTACTGCAATAGCCTTCTAATTGGTCTCTGTGCTTTTAGGTTCTTCCCTTTTTTTGATATATTCTTCTCGTATAGTTGCAGTTAACATTCCTTGAATAAATGTCTGACCATATCACTCTCCTGCTCACTCTTGGTGTCTCCCTATTACATTGCCTCTAGCACAGATTACAAAATATGGAGCCAGACATTTCTAAAGCCCTTTGCAATCTAGCTCCCACCTAATTCTCTAGATCTGTTTCATATTACTTTCCTTTCACATATTCTCCTTTCCAAACTGTAGCTAACTTGACTTCTTAGCTGCTCTCAAATTAGGTATTATAGCTCCAAGCTCTATGCCATTTCAGTTTTTCCTCCATTTCTAAAATGGGCTTCCTCTTCATTTCTACTTCCCATCTTCCTACAAGGCTCAGCTCTGGTACCACCTATTACATGAAGATTTCTCCCCTCCCCCAGTTGTTAGTGTTCTTATCAAATTATCTTGTATTTATTTGTTTGTGTATGTGTTGCACTCTCCCAGGAAATGTCAGAGGAATTTGTTTTCTTTATCTTAGTACTCAGCACACCTCATTCGTTTGCAGATATGAGATGAGATTCTTGGTCTCTTGGGAGATCAAGGCCAATCAGTGGTGCTTTCAATTAATGCTCCTCTTCTTTATCTTCATATCTTTATCATCGCCATCGTTGTCGTCATTGTCATTATCACCATCATCAAAATACACTAATCCCCATACAGGGAAAAGTGGACAAAGATGTAATGCTTATGGCATCTCATAGAAAAAAAAAGTTGGTTTGGCTTTCAGGAGGCAAGGAGACCTTCTGGATTTTTATTTTTTAAAGTAAAGAACTTTAACATAAGTGAAAACTACCAGGCAACAACAAACTAAATGTGGCATTCAAAAAGTTTGAGGGGGTAATTTAATCATTTTATTAATAAAGCCAGCATGTTTATTAATAAAAGGATGGTCATTTGGCCATCTCTCTTAGACCAAAGACCCCTCATGATACTGGGCTCAGTTTATATGCTCTTGGAAGAGTAGGTGTTCCTGAGGATGGCAATGAAGTCTGATTGTTGAACAATTAATGAGAAAATGAGTATTACAATGAGAGGCTGGCCTATATTACAATGAGGGTCTTGGGGCACATGACTTGGATCACCCAAATCTTGGTCATAGACTTATCAATTTCTATATCACCTGTCTGACAAAAGGGAGAATCAATACTTTTTTTGAGATAACACAATGAGCAAGAATGCACCCATTAGCCTAAACTTAGAATTTCTTTTATTGTCTGATTAGATTTTGGCCTGAGTAAATCTTTGACAGAGATTTCTCACACTGGCTGATTTCTGGAGGAGGAAGCAGAAAAGTGGAAAAAGCTTTGTTCTGATTGAATAATTGGTTATTAATAGAAGAGAGAAGTAGTCATTTATCACACTAAATCATACTTGAACTGAAGGTTTAGTTTTTCTCACAACAATCCAGTGATGTAGAAGGCCACAAATATTAGTTTTCATGTCAAAGTGAGGAAATTGAGACTTAGAAAGGTGAGGTAGGGGAATTGCTCCTTCCTTAGTTTGTATAAACTAGAAGGGCTCTGGAAAGACTCTTGTGCTAACAGGCAGATGAAATCACTGTAAATTAATTAACAGCCACGTAACTGCGGATAAGACCTTTCTCCTCTTTGATTTTACTTTCCTTATCCATATCATGGATACTACTACTTCTCATCCCATTAGACTCTTTTGAAAAACCTGAAATGCTACAGATTACCTAGCTGCATGATCTTGAACAAGTTACTTCTCTTGGCGCTTGTTTTCTTATTTGTAAAAGGAAGAAGCTGAACCAAACAATCTCTAAGGTCCTTTCCAAGTCCTTTCACACTCTAAGGCTCCTTCCAACACTGGTAGTCTATGTTCTAAGTTCCCTTCCAGATCTAACATTTTATGTTCTAAAATTCTTTCCAGCTCTAACACCCTTATGTTCTAAGGCCCTCAAAGCTTTGACATTTTACATCCTACCCAAGCTCACTTATTTTCTGGCTAACATTCTGTTTTTGTGAAAAATTGTGCCTATCTTAAGGTAAGTGGAAAATGGCTAGAAGGAAATGTAGATGGGTCTCTTCTTGAGCTGCTGATATAATGAAATGAATGTGGCTTCCTACTCTTTTACTGGGTAAAATATGCCTTAGTCCTGACTAATTGTCTAATGCTGAGTGGATAGATGCATTTCTTTTCACAAACTGGCTTGATGCCTGGGTTTTTGGAAGGGAAAGGTCATGAGAGGTATTTAATATACAGCTGCTGACTGTTTTTTGATGTGGAACTAAACAGAAACAGAAAGGAAAGAGAGCAGTCTTTGCCCCTGAAATGCTGAATTCTGTAGCTCACAAAGTACAAATTTTTAAGGCCCCTCCTTCCTAAGATCATGGAGTTGAATGGATTATGTAAGAGGTCAATTAATCTCTCTACATTTTTCTTTTCACAAAGGAACAACAGAGGGTGACTGCATGTTCTCATACTTCTTTTTCCTAAGTCTTGTAACACACTTCACTCACCTCCTAGGAGAAGACACATTAATATCTTTTGAAAAGCCATGGGCTGGTTGATCCAGGGTATACCTTCCCATGCAACTGGGAAATGCAGAAGTAGAGAAGGAAAACGGACTATACTTTGGAATCTGCTAAAAGAAAGAGAAATAAGATAAAACTCGCCTTAAAAAAACAGAATCATCATTTTTTGACGTGATAGTCATCTCGACAACTTGATATAACTGATATAGCTCTCTATGAGGTTCTCCCAACTCTTCACCCCCAGAGCACCCAGTAAGACTGGGCATAAAGCTATGTGACCTTGAGTAATCACTTCATCTTTCTGGGCCACAGTTTAGCTTCAGGAAAATGAGAAAAGTTGATCTCTAAGGCATCTTCCAGCTCTAACTTCCCATATTCTCTTTCAGATTTGGGATTGGAGATTCTATAATCTCCTCGAGGGAAGGAACTTTTTTTGGGGGGCAGGGAGGGGACAATACCATATTAGGCACTTAATGAATTCTTGATTTAGTGATTGACTGCTTAGGATGATTAATTCCTAGAAATTAATATACATTTCCCCCTCCCTAAAGGACATGTGGCAGGGGTCACAATCAGTAAGTACCATAACGGGTTTGTGTGAGGAAACAGATGACATACTGATAAGTCAGGTACCTTAGCCCCTTGCCTAGCTAGCCTTTCTTCTTTGAGATGAATGATGCTTTCCAGGGGGGAAATAGCAACTTTAATCTGCCCCTGGCATTGTCCACTAAAGTCTGCAATGTTGTACCAGCCACAAACAAACTGGAATCCGGAGAGAAGAGGTGAGAGGTCCACAGAGGCAAAGCCGATCACCCGTTCCACATCTATGGCAGAAACAGAGAGAAGAAGGGTATTATGGCTAGGTGAACTACGGTTAATAAGATCAGAAGTTTCAAGTAACGAGGTTCAAGGACTTCAAAGGATGGAAGAAAGACTTAAGATGAGAGATGGGCAAGCAAAGACTTCTTTTCCTGTTATCAACCCCTCTTTCTGTTTAGCAGGAAAAAAACAGGCAAAAGCCTGAGTTTTGTTGGCTTTGTGAAGAGGAAACCAGAATGCACACCCAAATCTCTGGGTGTCCCAGTTCCTCTGGAAGACCCTTCCTGAGCCCAAATGACCTTTCCCAGTCAACTTCCTAGGGGCAATTTCAGAAAGTTATTCTGCAAGCAGAACTCTAGTCACCTCTGAAAAATTACTGCCAAAGGCAGAAGCTACAGAAGGAGTGTGGACTTGCTCTTATTCTGCAGAATATGAGGCTGGAGGTGTTTGATCTCTAAGGCCTATTAAGCTTCTTAACATTCTCTAAGGTCTCTTCTAGCTCTAACATTTTATGATCTAAGGTCCTTCCCAGTTCTAACTTTCTATGTTCTATGTTAGAAGGAAACTTGTTCCTGCTCTGTCATTAAACAATCTGTACCTTAAGTTTCTTATTCTAAAAGATGAAGGTTATCATCCTGGTCCTACCTTCCTCACAAGTGTGGTTGTGAAGAAACATCATAGAGTAGAAAGACCAATGGAACTGAAAGATTGTCTAACTTCTATTTTTTTTTTTTTTTACAGATGAAGAAACTAAAGCCCAGAATGGTTAAGTGATCTACCTACAGTTAAAAAGATCAGTAAGTTGCACAGACTAGATTTGATCTCTGGTAATCTGAATCCAAATCCAGTGTTCTTTCCACTCACTTATGTTTTCTTTCCTAGCCATTATCCTTCATTCTTTGCTATCTGATTCCAGGCATTTCAATACGTCAAAAGTTGGGATGGTAGCCCAAAAGATACATGACTGCATTAAGAGAGGCCTAAGTTTCTACCATCAGGAAAGAGGATAGTTCTGCTGTATTCAGCCCTAGTCTACTATGTTGAGTTCTGAATATCACATTTTAGAAGTACATTGATAAAACAGAGTGTCTCAACAGCAGGGAAACCAGGATGGTGAAAAGGTATAAATCTACATCATATAAGGATTGGTTGAAGGAAACAGGGATGTTTAGCCTGGAGAAAAGAAAGTCAGGGAGGCAGGATAGCTATCCTCAAATATTTTAAAGATTGTCTCATGAAACATTAGATATCTTCTGCTGGGCAAGAGGGCAGAACTAGTAGCAGCAGCTAGATAATGCCAATTTAGATTGAATGAAATGAAAATGTTAACATTTCGAGCCACCCATAAATTAGAATGGGCTGCCTCAGAGGTAGTGAGTTCTCCTTCACTAGAGGTCTTCAAGCAAAGTCTAGCATTTGTTGGGTATATTACAGTAGGGATGCCTTTTTATGAATGTGTTGGACTAGATGGCCATTGAGATTCTTTTTGACTCTGAAATTCTGTGATCACGGCAAAGGGGAAATCCTGATTCTTTTTTATAGTTTCGATTCTTTGCTCTTACAATTCTTTGGCTTATGAGTCAGAAAGCTCAAGCCTGTAGCTCAGAGGTCCACTGACCAGACTGATACTTTACAAGTTACTTTCTCTGAGGCTTAGGTTCTATATCTATAGAATGGGAACAATATTTGTAATATTATCTCACAGAGTTATTGTGAGAAGTGCTTTGTAAACCATAAAGTGTTATACAAGTGGAAGTTATTCTTTTCATTAACTGTCCCACTGCATAATAGTGCCTACCAAAGAGAACATGCCTAGAAGGTCTAGCTTTATCTGTACTACATCAACACATATTGCCTTATACACTATGGATAGTAAAAGTTAAATTCTGTGCTCTTTAATAGTAGAGAAAGCAGAGAAATATATGAAGGAATCTCCTACTGTTGAGAAGCAATAGCTATTGGTGTTGATAGAGGGAGATGGCTTGGAAAGGGCATAAGAGCTTCCCATACTCAAGCAGTTGTAAGGGGAATGGGGGTAGGGGAGAGGGAAGCAATACTAATGCCAAAACAAGAAAGGGCTATTAAGACTGGATGTCCAGTAGACATCTTAACTAAACATATCCAAAACTAAACTCATTATCTTTCCCCCTAAATCCTGCCCTAGCTCTGAACTTCCTTATTAGTGAAGAAGGCACCGGCATCTTTCCAGTCCCGAGGCTTGACTCCTTGGTGTCTCTCACCTCCCATATCCAATCTGTTGCCAAGGCCTGTTGATTTCAACCTTTGCAACATTTTTAGGATAAATCTCCTTTTCTTCTCTGATACCACCACCACCCTGGTTCAGTCCCTCCTCACCTCATGCCTGGACCACTGTAATAGCCTACTTGTGAGTCTGCATGCTTTAAGTGTCTCCTCACACCAAACCATCCTCCATTCTGCTGCTAAAGTGATTTTCCTAAAGTACAGGTCTGACTATGTTACATCCCTTAATCAATAAACTCCAGTGGTTATAGGATCACATACAAAATCCTCTATTTGATGTTCAAAGCCCTTTATAACCTATCCGCCCCACTCTTACTTTTCTAGTCTTCTTATACCTTACTCTCAGACAGGTATTATTCAATTCAGTGACAATGGCCTCCTTGCTGTTTTGTAAACAAGACACCCTATCTTTTGACTCCAGGCATTTTCTATGACTGTTTCCCATGCCTATTATGTTCTCCCTCATCATCTCTGTCTACTGTCTTCCTTCAAGTACCAACTAAAACACCATCTTCTATGGGAAGCCTTTCCCAACGTCTCTTAATTCTAATGCCTTCTGTTTGTTAATTATTTCCTATTTATTCTGTACAAAATTTGTTTGTATATATTTGTTTGCATGTTGTCTCCCTTGAGGGCAAGGACTCTCTTTTGCCTCTTTTTGTATGCCTAGCACTTAGCACTGTTCCTGGCACCTAGCAGGTGCTTAATAAATATTTATTGATGGACTGAATGATTATATTCTAAAGTCCTTTTCAGCTCTGGCATTCTGAGTCTGTGGTTGTTTGACTCCAAGCAGAATTGTATTCTGGTTCATATTAGATACCTTTTGAGATCTTTCCAACTATGAGATTCTTTTATTCTACTGGTGGACACTAAACAACTTCTCTTTCCTTATAATCTACTTTTAATATGTTCCTTTTCTGATTATCATGCTCCAAGAGAGCTTCTCCTGGTTAAAAAAAGAAAACAACTTTTCTTTTTTTAGTTTAAGAGATTTAGTTTAAGAGATATTGAATTAGTTTCCCTTAAGGGATAGCTTCAAGACAAGAAGAGAGCTGATACCTGCTTTATGCCAAACTTTGAAGACCAGGGTTTGTTGGGAGTCCAGTAGAAGTTCTTTAGGTAACCTGTAGAAAAAAAAATTACTCATGTCATGTGCAGCTGGTACAATGGAGAGAGTACTGAATTTGGAGTCAGAGAGCCTTGGTTTGACTCTTGGCTCGACTATGAATGACCTTTGTGACTTTGGGATGGTCCTTTACCCTTTCTAGACCTCCAGTTAATAGGTGTACGATGAGGTTGGACAAGATTAACTCTAACATCCCTCCCAGGTTTAACTCCATGACACTACGCACCAGCTTCCTGGAGCATTGTTTATATTTCCTCTAATGGTACCCACCAGACTCAAATGCTGGTTGTTCCTCTCCTGAGCCCATTCTTGATCTGATGCCCAAGTAATACTGCACTACTCTCGTGTTCAACCCGTTGCCTACTCAATAAACTTCTGATCCTGACCTATAAGACCCTTTAAATATGATTTCAAATTACCTTCCAGCTATATCTTATACTACTTTTCACTTGCTCAGTGGTTCAGCAAAAATTATTTGCTATTCTGTTGTCTACACTTGTTCTATGACACCCTGCTGGACATCTTTCACCTCACGTTGTGAGGAAACAAGAAGGCTTTCTCTTTCCCCCTCAAATATGTCACAACATTTTGTCTGGATTTTCCCTTGTGCCACATTCTCTCTAGTATCACAGTTATTTGTGTACACGTATCTCCCCTACTAAACATTTACTGAATTGAATCCTTTGGGAATGGAGAAGAACATGGTAGTCAAGGATAGTAAACTTCAATGATTATCACTGAACATTTAACAAATAGTTACACTGGAACATAGTAAAAAAACTTCTACCCCATAACAGTGCTTTTCTCTTGCACACAAGCAAGGTAGGTCCTGTTTTAGGAAAATCTAATATGAGAAAATGCTGAATTTATAAAGAAATCAGGGAATTACAGGATCTCAAAATTGGAAGAGACCTTAAGTCACTTCAACAAATTCACCAACTAATTAACAAATGCCTTTTACAACATAATAAAGAACTTTCCAACAATGAGGAATGTCTAAAACAGAAATGGGTCGCCTTTGGAAGTAGTCAACTGCCCAGTGTGGAGGTATCCTAAACCTACTGCAGTTTTCACTACATCGTTCACTTGCTCAGAGGGCTTTCTAAGTGCCCACGCCCATGAAGGGCATCTTCACATGGCTGTTCAGTGCAAGGAAGATTGCCATTATGTCTGTGCTTTGCAAAAGTCAGACGTGTCACTGACTTCAAACAGCTCCTTGGAGCTCCATTAGACATCATCCTTAATCCCTCCCTTCCAAAGTTAAGCTCCTTGAGAAAGCCATCTACAATTAGTGCTTCCATTTCCTTTCCTTTCGCTCTCTTCTAAACACTGTGCAATCTGGCTTCTAATGACATCATTCAACTGAAATTGTTCTCTCTAAAGTCACCAATGATAGTATACTGATTTAACCATTCTGTAGAGCAAATGGAACCATGCCCAAACTATAAAACCATGCATACTCTTTGACCAAGCAACACCACTACTAGGTCTATATCCCAAAGGAACAAACAAAAAGGAAAAGGACATATATGTGCAAAAATATTTATAGCAGTTCTTTTAGTGTGGCAAAGAATTGGAAATTGAAGGAATGTCCATAAGCTGGGGAATGGCTGAACAAATTGTTGTATATGATTGTGATGGAATACTATTACTCTATAAGAAATAATGAGCAGGATGCTTGCAGAAAAACCTGGAAAGACTTACATGAACTGATGCAAAGTGAAATGAGCAGAATGAGGAGAACACTGTATACAGTAACAGCAATATTATGTGATGATCATCTGTAAATGGCTTAGCTTTTAAATCACCCCCCCCCCAGACAGCATGTAATCTGACATGGGCTTTACACATACACTCCTATTAAACACATTTTCACATTAGTCACATTGCATAGAGAATTATAACGAATGGGAGAAACCATGAGAAAGAAAACAAAACAAAAGAGTAAAGAGTCTGCTTCACTCTGCATTAAGACTCCATAGTTCTTTCTCTGGATGTGGATGGCATTTTCTATCATGAGTCTTTTGGAAAAGTTTTAGGTCCTTGCAGTGCTGAGAAGGGCTAAGTCTATCAAAATCAGTCCTAGAACACTGTGGCTATTACTGTGTACAATGTTCTCTTTGTTCTGCTCATTTCACTCAGCATCAGTTCGTATAAGTCTTTCCAGGTTTTTTTGAAGTCCACTTGCTCATCATTTCTTATAGCACAATAGTATTCCATTACATTCATATACCACGACTTGTTCAGCCATTCCCCAATTGATGGGCATCCCCTTGATTTCCAGTTCTTGTCTTGCCTTTTATTTTTGTCTGTTTTCTTTCACAACATGACTAACATGGAAATATGTTTTGTATGACTGCAGATAACTTAAATTGTTTGCCTTCTCAATAAGCTGGGGAGGAGGGTGAAGGAGAGAATTTGGAATTCAAAAAATTTTTCAAAACAAATGTTAAAAATTGTTTTTACATGTAATTGGGGAAAAATAAAATGTTAAATGAATAAAATAAATCCACCAATGATCTCTTAATTGCCAAATCTAATGGCTTTTTCTTAGTTCTCATTCTTCTTAATCTTTCTGCAGCATTTGCAAATATTTATCAGCTATGCCTGGATAATCTCTCCTTTCTATGTTTCTATAACTGTTCTCTTTTGATTTTTCTCCTATCTAAATGACCATTCCTTTTCAGTCTCCTCTGCTGGATCATCATCCATGTTATGTCCACTAAATGTGAGTGCCTCTCAAGGTCCTGATTGGGGTCTTCTTTCTCTGTGTTCCATCGCTTGGGAGATCCCATTAGCTTCTAGGTTCAGTTATTAACTCCACACAAATCATTTCCAGATCTATGTAACTAGCTCTAAATATTCTCTGGAGCTCTAGTCCCATATCATCAACCTGCCTATTGGACATTTTGAACTGAATGTCCCAAAGGCATCACAATTTCAACAGATCCAAAACAAAACAAAAATTATCTTTCCCCCAAACCTCTCCCCTTCAGAATTCTCCTATGTTGTTAACGGCACTATCTTTCCAATCATCTCAGTGTCATTCTTGACTCTTTGCTTTCACTCATCCCACAAAATCCAATAGGTTACCACATCTTGTTATTTTTTACCTCTACAACATGTCTTACAACTGGCCTGTTCTTTTCAGTTACACAGCCATCACTCTAATTGAGACCTTCTTCATTTCTCACATGGACCACTGCAATAGCCTTCTCATTGCTCTCTAAGATTTTTTCTACTTTCCTTCCACAAGGCTCCAAAATTATTTTCTTAAAGGACAGGCCTGACTCGATGAGCTCTGTGGCTCCCTATTATCTTTGGAATCAAATATAAAGTCTTTGCCTGGATCTTCACGACCTGGTCCCTTCTTACCTTCCCAGTTTTCTTATACTTTAGCCCTCTCCATGAATTCTACAATCTAACTCAATTGGCCAATCTGCTCTTTCTTGAATATGACACTCCATTTCCTGGGTCTGTACCTATGCACTGGTTGTCTCTTGTGCTTGGAATGTCCTATGCTTTCACCTCTGCCTCTTAGCATCCCTGGCTCCCTGCATGGCTCAGCTCAAAGATATTTTCTGCGGGAGGGCTTCCTTGCTTTGTAACATATCTAATATGTACTTATTTACATGTTGTTTCGCCATAAGAATATATGTTCCTTGATGTCAGGTATTCTTTTTTCCTTTTCCATCTATCTCCTGAGCTTAGCACACTACCTGGCACATGGTGCTTTACAAATGCTTGTCTTTCTGTGAGCAGTGGGAAAGAAATGGGAATGGAATGGAGTAAGGCACAATTTACATATCACCTGCCATGTTTCAGACACTGTGCTAGGTGCTTTTCACAAATATTATCTCATTTGATCCTCTCGACCACTATGGGAAGTGGGTGCTGTTACTATAACCTTTTACAGTTGAGAAAACTGAGGCAGACAGGATAAGTGACTTGCCCAGGGTTAAATGGCTATTGTCTGAGGATAGATTTGAACTCAGGCTTTTCTGATTCCAGACCCAGCACTCATCCATTGTGCCACCGGATGTCTTGGGGAACCGATCTGAGTTGATCATACTATCAAGAAAGAGCGATCGCTGATGAGAACTGCACAAGATGAGGCTATTGTTGGAGACTGTAGATCTGAAGCTTTTTTTCTTTCTACTCTACAAGAATGACATTTGAAGAAGGAAGTACCACCATAAGAGAAAGTTTGCAACAGTGCTTGTGACTGGTCTTTTTATGTATAATGGCCTGACTGGAGTGAAACAAAGGACAATATGAAAATAAGGACTGAAACTTACTCTACCACCTGTAGGTCAATTAGGTGATCATCTTGTTTCTGAGAAGAGTTATGGAAAAATTTTTGCACCTCAGAGATATGCCTGGTCTCCTGTGGCAAACTCAAACTTGAATATTTCAAGGACTTGTGATCTTATTGGCATAGGTGCCCCCTAAACTTTAATAACTTATAATATGATAATTATGATACCATTAGTAGAATGTCTTTAACCATCATCACACTTGTGGCCAACTCTCTGGTGATGAGACTCTTCAAACAAAGTAGGCTGGTTCTTCTATGCCAGATGTATGAGGCCTATACTCAGGACCTGCCAGGCATTGTGCACATTTGTATAGTTCTGAGAACTCATACTTCTATGCTATGAGGGAAGCACCGAGGAGTACTTTAGTAGAACCCTGAATTCTAAAAGATCAGACTGATGATATCAACATGGATGACGAAGGAGTAGGGAAAATTTTTAGTTTTCTTTCAAATTGTTTTATGAGAGGAGGGAAAGCTTTTTCGTGGGATTCCATAATTTTTAAGTCTACATCACTTGTCAAAGGATATTTTAGAGGAATTTCCTGCTTTAGGTGAAGGCCCTTTCCATCTCTGAGGTTCTATGGTTAAACTATGTGCAGAGCACCGAACGAAGTTCTTTGGACACAGACAAGATTACTGGTTGTTGGCTGTACAGTAAAACTCTTATACCTGGTTTCCTGCTGAAAGTCCCAGACAGGAGAGTCTGTATTCTCAATCACATGTGTATATATTGGAGATCTTACATCCGCAGCAGCAAATGACACACAGCAACTGGGTGCTGTGACATTCCGTTCAGTCAGGGGGCTTCCTGAAATAGAAGAACTATAGTTAATAGAATTACCAAATCACCACCACCAGCGCCACCACTGTAGCAGCTTAATTTACAGTGTACCAAATCACACTTCTATTGAGAGGCAGCCATGGAGTAGAGTGGTGGTTCTCAAACCTTTTGGTCTCAAGACCCCTTTACACTCTTAAAAATTACTGAGGACCGATCCAAACAGCTTTTATGTGTATTTTATCCAGTATTTAACATATTAGAAATTAAAAATGACACATTAAAAATATTAATTCATTAAAATAACAGCAATACATCCATTAGATGTTAACATGATATATATTTTTATGAAAAATAACTATTTAAAAAAATTAGTGAGAATGTCATCATTTTACATATTTTCAAAAATCTCTTTAATGTCTGGCTTACTAGATAAAAGACACCAAAATTCTCATATCTGCTTCTGCACTGAATTTGTTGGGATACTTTGTTATAATTGAAGTGTATAAAGAAAATTAGGTCTCATACATATATGTAGTTGGAAAAGAGAATATTTTAATAGGCAAATACCATCTAAGTATTATTATTAAAAGTTCTGATCCGAGGACCCCTGAAAGGGTCCAAGTATCATACTATGAGAACCGCTGTATACAGACAGCTGGCTGTGGAGTCAGAATAACCTAGGTTAGCACTGTCCAACCTTAGGTTTTTATTGAAACAAAAGACAATATATTTTGATTTGCCATTTTAGTGAGAGCTCTGTGGTAGCTAGGCTTCGTTTACTAAAGCATTTATGTAAATTTCTATGCTTGCAGGCAGGCCGCATTTTTGGACAGCCCTGACCTAGGTAATACAAGTCCTTCCTCTGACACACAGTTTCAGTGTGACCTTGGCCACGTCATTTAAATCTCTCAGTGCCTCAGGCAATTCTCTAAGACTAGAAATTTAAGAAGAGTTATGAATCTGCATTGATACTGGGAGTTTCCTCACTGGGAACTCCTTATACCAACAAAATCATTGTAGTAGCTTTCTAACTGGTCTCAAAGCTCTCCCCCAACCACTATCTTCCACACATCTGCCAAGGTGACTTTCCTAAAGCACACACCACCACTTCTTCCCTGGTTACTTAGTAAAACCTCCATGGCTCCCTATTACTTCTAGAATCAAATATATCCTTTTCACTTTGTTATTTAAAGCTTTTCACAACTTGGTTTATCATTCCAGATTTCTTACATGTTACTTACCTTCATATTACTTTACATTCCATTACTTCACTACACAATCCAGCTGTACTTGCTATTTCTTACATGTGATAGTCCATCTTGTCTTCCCCCGCATTGGTTGCTTCTTATGCCTGAAATGGTGGTCCTCACCTCTATCTGCTTCTTAGAATCAGTGTTTCATTCAAGACTTAACTCAAATGTCACCTTTTCCATGAAGCCTTTCTTACATGCCTCCTAGCTGCCATTAGCTTTCTCACCAAGGTTACTTTATGTCTGCTTTCTATTTGCCTATGTATATATGCATGTTGTCTTTCCCATGTCCTTGAGGACATGGACTATTTCAATTATTTCTTTGTTATCTCCAATGCTTGGCACATAGTAGGTTTGTCTGACACCTGTTTGATTGATAAGGACATTGCTATCTAATCCTTAAAGTTTAACCCAAATGCCACACCCTTCAGGATAACCTCTCTTATTTTCTAGTTAGGTTCCAACCTCCCTCAGACTTTATTCAGAATTGTTTTGCACCTCTCTAATACACTTTATTGCATACTATACTTATCTGTGATTGTGTCATATCTTCTTACTAAACTACAGCCTATATAATTTTATTACATTTAACAAAAACCTTCTATGTTTAAGGAGCTGTGCTAAGTGCAAGGGATATAAAGATACAAAATAAAATGGTATGTGGTTTCTTTGAGGGTTGGGTCTTTGTCTAATCTAAACTTGTATTTCCTCCAGTACCTATCATAGTTCTCTCTCTGCACACAGTGTGCTCCATAAATGTTTGCTAAGTGAATGAATAAACATAGGCAAATAGAGCCTTTCGTGGGTGAGGGAATTCTCATGCAGTTTCTCCTGGCTTTACATACAACAGCAACAGGTATATTAGTGCTGCTTTATTAGTGTTGCCTTATCTCTTTTAGAGGCCCACCGGGGACTTGACTTGGCTAAGAATATTCTCTCACACACACAAAATCTCTGGGGTTGGTAACATTTGCTGAAGGTCTTGAAACCAAACATCTATTATGGCTTAGGGGGAAGTTTATTTTTTGTAGTTTTTTTTTTTAACTCTAGCTCTGAGCTGAATCTAAAAAACAACCACCTCCCCATAATATAGGAGAAATCCTAAGAGTATATAGTAAAGAAGCCATGGGTGGTCATCTGTGTGAACTGTGGTGCTTTCCCCCTGGGTGGTAACAAGGCCTTGCCTGCAATGTTTATATCACTGAGCAAGGTCGTGATCTAAAAAGCACTTGGCAACAACCCAGGAATAGCTGCTAAACATGAAAATAATACTAATATGTCAATAATTCTATGTGAAATCTCTAGCGATACAGATCACAGCCTATCTATGCCCAAATAAATGAATTTCTATGGCCTAAAGCAAATTGTTATTATTATTGCCACAGTAATGATGATGATGATGATTTTATTTTCTTCCTGCTGATGCTATTTGGTTGTCATTCACAGAACCCCACAATTTCAAAAGAAAAACACTGCAGATGATCCAAAGGGCAATAGAATGACACAAAATGGGTGAAATTAGACTTTAACATGTTCTTAACAATGAACTATGGGGACAAGTGGTGTAAAATACATTACCAAGAACAGGATGACTGGAAAAAAAGGAGACTGGACAAGAGGAATAACATATGGATAGTCTATGCAGCACATGGTATCCACGAAACATTAAAAGAATCATGGGAGGGCATCTAGCACGTGGTAGAAATCCTCTACAGAGGGGGGCGGAGCCAAGATGGCGACTGGAAAGCAGTAACTGGCATGAGCTCCCTACCAAGTCCCTCCAAAAACCTATAAAAAAATGGCTCTGAACAAATTCTAGAACTGCAGAACCCACAAAGTGGCAGAGGGAACCAGGGCTCCAGCCCAGGACAGCCTGGATGGTCTTGGGGTAAGGTCTGTCCCGCACGGAACTCCCAGCTCCCAGCTGAGGGGGGCGGAGCTGAGCCAAGCAGAGGCCAGCACACACGGCGCGGTGCGGCAGACAGCGGACCGACAAGACCAGGAGTGGAGCAGAGAATGCCCTAGCATGCAGAATTACTGAGCTGTGGCATGTACCAGACCTCACAACCCACAAACAGCGAAGACAACAGAGAAGGTTAGTGGGAAAAGCTGCGGGACTAGACGGAGTTTGCAGTTCGGCTACCACCCCTGGGGCAATGGAGGTGGGGCAGCTTTAGAAATTCAGCTGCAGTTGCTTCTGGCCCCAGGCCCACCTGGTGGGAGGAATTAAGTGGCTGATCAGAGCAGGAGTGAAGAGCCTGCTGAAGATTTAAGCCCAGTCTGGGTAGGGG
>CM053622.1:712129471-712159512 GCA_028646595.1 Phalanger gymnotis
GCAATTTCTTTTTCTTGGTTACCTTTTCATGCTTCTCTTGATTCTTGTGTTTGAAAGTCAAATTTTCTATTGAGCTCTGGTCTTTTCACTGAGAAAGATTGAAAGTCCTCTATTTTATTAAAAGTCCATATTTTGCCTTGGAGAAAGTCATCTTCTTGATGAATACATTTAGTTATAGCCTTCTTTGCTCACTGACTTTCCATTGTTAAGTCCTTTGCTTGCCATTTACATACCAGTGCATTTTGATTTTTACCTTGTATTCCCAGCATTATCTCCTGTGATTCCCTATATTTAATCTATACTCTGGCTAAACTAACCTTGTACACAATCTTCATACACTTCCTGTATTTTTCCAACCCTCAAGCCTCTGCTTGGGCTTTTCCCTGTGACCAGAATGTCTTTCTTCCCACCTCTTCTTAGGGCATCCTCCTACCCATCCTTGAAGACTCCATTTGAATGTACTGATGACTCCAGTTGGCAATGTTCTCTTTATTATCTAATCTCACAGTACCTTTGTGCTCTTTTTATACACTTACTCTATTCTAATTAAAATATTTATCTGTGTACCGCCACAGGGATCCTATTTTTCTCTCTCTTAGCAGACAGAAGAGCCAATTTCATACAGTGGTTGCTTAAATATATTTTTTAAAATGATTATCATAGTTTAAATGGGGATTATAGTCTTAGAAGCAGATTTAGAAATATCTTAAAAGTTGTCATGAGGTAGAGGAAGTAAATTTGTTTATTTCAAACAAGCATAAGGAAGAATTTCCAACAATTAAAGTTGCTCAACACTAGAATGGATTACCTTTGGGGGCAGGAATTCCCTATCAATTGAAGTGTTCACATAGAGACTGGAAAGCCACCTGTCAAAGATACAGAATGGGATTCTTGACCCAAGAGGCTGGATTAGATCATGTCTAAGGTCCTTTCTAAATCTAATACTTTATAAATGTGTTGATGATGACAATATGTAAATCATTATATATTCTGATGAAGTATGAGAGTGGAGCTCAGAGAGCTGACTTCAGGGGTCACAGTGACTTGGGTTTAAATACTGACTCTGACACAAACTGGCTGTCTGACTTTGGGCAAGACACCGAATTCTTGAGTACTCTAGGCAATGTTCCAAGATTATGAGCTGCAGAGAAGGCACTGACCTGCACTAGTAGAGGAAGCTCCCTACCCACGAAATCCCTGGTCCCCTTCCCTATGTATTTCGATGCATTATCAATATACGTGTATAATCACAGTTGACTGCTTCATGTCTCTCTTAGCACGAAAATACATCTGAGGACTAGAGCTGGAGCAAATCTTTTTGTAAACATCTGAATCTCTATATTGCCTTTGGTGTTAAGATTCTGTTGATGATGATTAGTCACAGATGTGTGGAGATGTTTCTTTATATCATGGTTAGCTTACTTGCATAGTCTCATCTTTTGACTTTGCAACAATTCTAGGTTGTAAAAACATGAAAATTCTAGAGTTAACTGTTCTTAAAGATAGAGCAATGACTGAAATGATTCCTGGGGAGGACAAGTTAAAGTGAGACATAGGAGTCAAAAAACTGAGTATAATCTTAAGTTACATTACTAGTAGCACTTTCCAGAATGAGAGAGGTGGTAAATGTTGCTGTTGACTGCCCCTTCAGATTCCATTTGGAATACTGTGCTCAAGGAGGAAGTTAATACAAATGAAGGCATCCAAAGAAGGGCAACTGGGACAGTGAGAAGAGAGAGGGAAGGGAAGAAGCATTTATTAAGTGCCTACTATGTGCCAGGCATTGTGCTAAGTGTTTTACAACTGTTATCTCATTTGACCCTCACAACAACCTTGTAGGTGTTACTGTTATCTCCATTTTATAGTTGAGGAAACTGAGGCAGAGGTTAAATGACTTGCCCATGGCTAGTATCTGAGGCTACATTTGAACTCAGGTCTTCCTCTGGGCCCAATATTCTATCCGCTGCATCACTTAGCTGTCTTTAGGAGAGGCAGAAGACAAGTCATATAAGGATTGGTTGAAATAACCTGGAGCATTAAACCTAGAGAAAAGAATACTTGGGGACATGACAGCTGTCTTCAAGTATGTGAAGGATTATTATATGGAAGAAGCAGGCATTCTATCCAAGACGGCAGAAAAGAGCATATCTGTTGTGTAGGGTAAAGAGCTTTGGACTTGGAGTCAAAAGATCAAGTCTCAGATTGACATAATAAATCTTTGTAAACGACCCTGAGAAAATAAGTCACTGGAGCTCTGACAGCCTCAATATTCTCATCTGTAAAATGAGTACCTACCTACTTCACAAGATTGTTGAGAAGAAAGTATTTTATAAACCTTAAAATTTGAGAAAAGCTTCCTATCAGATCTGTCCACAGGTAGGATGGGATTCCTTAAGAGGGAATTTTATCAGCAGGACTATTTATCAGGAAGTCTGAGAGGAACTGCTCAGGTATGTGTTAGATTAGATAAACCTCTAGGAATCCAGGCATCAGGAAGTTTGAATGGACTAAATGAGTTTAGAAAACTAAGAATACCTTTTAAACTTAAGTGCATGGCTCTTTCCACTAAGATGCTGACAGCAAATGTTCCTTCCAGATCCACTGTGCCTGCTTCTGCAGGGGGACTCTTTGCCCGGGGGCCCTGGGAACAAGAAGGTTTCTTGGAGTCACTTTGGTTTTCAGGCTCTTCAGGGTCCTCTCGGTGGGGAATCCTTTCTGAGTCACTGTTGCTGCTGTCTTCAGTGTAGTTCGGCTGGTGAGCAGGCCCAGGGTGAAAAGAAGCAGACTTTTCTGAAGTGACAACCACGTGAACTCGCACTGCTGCCCCAGACAAGTCTGAGGCACTGCGTCCAAACACAGGATAAACACCTACATGAGGAGGAAGTAAAATAGTCCCAGTCAGGCACAAAGGAAGTCTTGTCAGATTTCTAGAGTACCACAAAGATTAAATCTGTACCTTTTCTGCACAGAGGAAGCACTCCACCTCAATTTGCCATTGTTTTGGACAAGCAGCTACAAAGTTTGGTGTTTTCTATTGAATTTCTATCCTTAGAAAAAACCCTAACACCAATGCTGCCTTCTTCAGGCACACTATCAGTTATGATTCTCCTCAGCCTCAAGTGGCCCTTTAACTTACCATGTTTTATCATCCTCTCTACATGTGTCTTATCCCACAGTGAGAATATAAGCCCCACGAAGGTAAAGACTATATTTCATGTAAACTTTAACTCTGAGGGGCACAGCAGGTAGAAGCAAAAAGCTAAATGGGCTTGGGAATCAGGAGATCCAGGTTCAAATACTAGCTACGAAACTTACTAGCTGAATGCTCATGCTGCTCTGTTTTGTCATCTGTAAAATGGGAATGATAGTATTTTTCTCGCTTACCTTGTAATGCTGTGAGTTGTAAAGAAAGTACCCTGTAAACCTTAAAAATGTTACAGAAATCCAGTTTAATTTAGCTAAATTCAATGACCAAGTAGGAGTTATTGCTATTACCTACCTCCCATCTCTGTACCTTTCATTAGGCCTTGCCCCATACTTGAAACATACTCCCCTCCTCACCAAGGACCCTGATCCCTTCAAGACAAAGCTTGAATATAATCTCTTCTAAGAGGCTTTTCCTGATTCTCCCAGTTGTTAGTTCACCCCATCATGCCCCAAATTACTTTGCATATACTTATCTGCATAGAAGTAGAATGTAAGCTCCTTTGGGGCAAGGACTATTTCATTTTTATCTTATAATTCCTAATGCCTAGCACAGTGCTGGACACAGCCAAACTTAATGTTGAATTGGCTTGTTACTTCCTCCATAAACATTCATTAAGCACCTACTATATGCCAAGCACTGTGCTAAATGTTGGGTATACAAGAAAAGGCAAAAGACAGTCCCTGCCCTTAAGGAGCTTACAATCTAATGGAGGAGACAACATGCAAACAAATCTTTACAAAGCAAGCTGTCTACAGGACAAATAGTAAATAGCTAACAGAAAAAAGGCATGAGAATTAAGAAGGGATGGGAAAAGCTTCCTGTAGAAAGTGGGATTTTAATTGGGACTTAAAGGAATCCAGGGAGGTCCCTCAGAGCAGAGAAGGAAGAGCATTCCAGCCATGGGGAATGGCCAGAGAAAATCCTAAGAGGTGGAGTGTCTTGTTCATGGAAAGCCAGAAGGTCAGTGTCACTGGACTGAAAAGTTCTTGGGGGGAGTAAGGTATGAGAAAATTGCAAAGTAAAGTATAAGAAAATCAGAGGGGGCCAGGTTATGAAGGGCTTTGAATGCCAAACAGATGATTTTGTATTCGATCCTAGAGGTAATAGGAAGCTAGTTGAGTTTATTGAGTAGTTTATCGACATGATCAGTTCTGAGCTTTAGTAAAATTTTATTGGCTGAATGGAAGATGGATCGGCGTGGGAAGAGACTTGAGGTAGGCACACTCACCAGCAGACTAGAGTGGTGGCAGTCTGAGAGGGGGTAAGTTCCGAGAGATGTTGCAAAGATAAAGACAAGTTTTGGCAACAGATTGGCTATGGCGGGTGAGAGATAGTGAGGAATGCAGGATAACTCCTAGGTTGTGAGACTGAGAGGATGGTGCTGGTCTTTATAGTAACAGGGAATGTAGAAGGTGGAGGAGGCTTTAGAAGGAAAGATGAATTCTGTTTTGGACATACTGAGCTTAAGATATCTCCTGGACATCCAATTTGAAATGTCTAAAAGGTAGTTGGAGATGTGAAACTCAAGGTCAGTAGTCTGGGGTAGGATAGCATTTGTAAAGACCTTTTGGTCACACCAAATATCACTTACTTCTTCAGAATTTCAAGGAAAATTTCCCAGAAAAGACTTGGACTTTCTAAATGCCCTTAAACACAATATAGCACGTTTTCTCCCAAATGGGATTTGGATATTATGTTTTAACATTTTGGTTATTAATGATGTTATTAATAACCTCCACAACAGCTTCCAGGGCCAGGGCTTCTACCTGCCATAATTTCAGAACATCATTTCATCACACTGGCTGTACCCAACTGGACGTCCCCCAATTCACCTCTGCCCATTAAAGTGACTGAATAGTTTAGAAGTAATAGTGTTAACAGTATTCATAATATTGAAAAAAAGTAGTTCATATTTCAACAGTAATTTATAGTTTACAAATCATTTTCTTCACAATAGCTCCATGAGGAAAATAGTTTAAGTATTATTAACCCCAGGGAATTCATCACGGTCTGGTACTATGACTTTGGGCATGTTCTCAATCACGGGATTGTTCTATGAGGTAATACAGATAAACTCACTTGGAAGAATAACAAATACACACACACACACACACACACACATATACACTCATTCAAATAACAGACTACACAACAATTTCTTTGGGAACAAAATTGGCCTTGTTGTGGAAGTGGTTAGGGAAAGTTACAGACTCATCATTGAGGATGGCACTAGTTAGAGGAGCACTGTGCCAGGAAAAGGCTATGAATAAATAACTTTTTTGGAAACTACATACAATAATAATAGCTAACATTTATGCAGGGCACTGTGCTAGGCACTTTACAAATATTAAGTCATTTGATCCTCACAACCACCTTGGAAGACAGGTGATAGCTATTATTATCCTCATTTTACAGTTGAGGTATCTGAGTCAGAAAGAGGTTAAGTGACTTGCCCAGGGTCACACAGCTAGCCAGTATCTGAGGCTGGACTCAGGTCTTCCTGACTCTAGATTCAGTACTCTATCCACTGAGCTACCTACCGACATGTGGCCATGACTGTATGTAAAATGTATAGCTCAAAAGATAAGGAGTTGGAACATTAGAGACCATCTAGTTCAACCCTTCCCTCTCCCCTTATCCAGTCATTTTACAGCTGAGGAGACTGATGCCTAGGAAGGTTAAGTGACTTGCCTGAGCCCAGACTGAAAACCAGTACTGAAGACTCTAATCATGTGCTCTTGTGCTATTCACTCCTCTACCTTAGTGGGTGGAAGTAAATTAGGGATACGTAAGTGGGTGCAGGCATGCGGAAATGTTGAAATCATGACTGTAGAAGCCCTGATCCTGAGGCTGGCAGAGAGATCCAGGAATAGTCTGAGACTTCACAGGAAGAAGAATGCAGAGTTACTTTTTGGCTGGACTAGGAGTAAAAGAAATGGGAGAGGGCAAGTCTAGCCAAGTAAGCCCTAGAGAAATCCAAGTTACTACTTTTAGCCTAAAAAGATTTTTGCAAGGAAAGTGTTTCATAAACTACGAAAAACTTTAGAGACTTGTATGAGAATGAGCTACTCTTGAATGATGGTGAACAAAGATAAAGCAGAAGTATAATTATGTAAATGAGGAGGTCTGTGAAAAGGGAATGAGTAGAATCAAGTCTGATTTCATGTCTTCCTACTGGCTTCTTGAGATTGGACCACACATTCTAGGGATTTCCTTGACCTGATTATTTTGGATTTGAATAGGCCTAGGCCACAGCTAGGAAATTATTTCCAGTGCCATTCATGTGGACAAGGAGCCCAGAACACTGTTATTCACCTTCCACTGAAGGGAAGGAAGGAGGAATATGAATATTTTAACAAGGTGTAGATGAGAAGAAATCTACTTCCTAGAACACATCCCTATACTGCCTTTATTCCTATCTCTGATAAAACAATTTTCTGACAAAAAAGTGTGTTAAAGAAACTGTCTTATTATTAATAGACATATCACTGTATTATTAACACTAAAAGAGAATCCACAGTGTTAGAGCTGTAAGGAGCTATAGAGAACATCTGTCCCACCCTCCTATTTTAAAAAAGGAGAAAACTGTGATTCATGGTGAGAGAAGGAATTGCCTAGTCATACATTTAATAAATAGTTGGACTGGGACTTGAACCCAGGGTCTTCTGATTCTAAATAGTTTATAACACTATGCTGCTCCCTTATATCATCAAAAAGACTACTCACCACTAACAGTCAGTGTCTTTGCTGTCCTCACACTGAGCCTGGAAAGGTCCACATAGGCTGAACCAATCAAGGTGTCTGTCAGGTGGGGCCTCTCCACACTGTCATTCCCATAAGACCGCCACACCTGGATTTCCAATTTCTCTTCCCTGAAGTACCAAAGCAGTGATGGTCCCACGTTAACATCTAGTTTTTTTGTTGTCATGAATGTCATTGTGACTTGTTTTTCATCCGTGGTTAACTTTGGTTTTCTGAGTGGGGTCCAGAAGCCCTCTTGGTCATACAGCTTATAGCGAAGGTAGCAGTGGGTGGCCTTGTGGATATGTGTCTGGCCAGCCAGTAACATACAATGGGTTGGCAGCCATGCTCTTGGGGTGGAGACAGTGATAGTAGCTGGCCTCTCCTCAACATTTGTGAGGAGATCAGCAGGGCATTCCTCAAAACTCCAGCCCAGAAGTTTAGCAGCTTCCAAGACCCGTTCTCTGTCACCAGAATGGGCAAAGGAAACTGATAACTCCAGGCCACCCACAATCATCTGCATGACGTCTGTGTTTTGTGCTGGAGCCAGGTCCTCAGGCAAGATGACTGGATACCACCCTGTAATCCCTTATGAGAGAAGACAATTATGGAGGGGTGCTGTTTCTATCTTCCTCAAGAACTAACAGGAAACATGGACCCATAACCAGACAGAGACAATATTTCATTGGAAAATACATTTTTACAGAGATAGTAGGAAGAAAAAAGGCTGGGATCCAGTAGACCCAAGTTCTAGTCCTGGCTAAGCTAGAACTGGTTGCATAACTCGAGACTACGTTAGAGAATCAACCTCAATTTATAAGACGGTGACATTAATTTTTATTTTGTTTACCTCATAATATTATTTTATCAGATTAAATGTGTGAAAATAAACAAACGTCAGAGCTAAAAGGAACTTAGACTATGGAACAAAGGGAGCCAGAGCTAGAAAGGCCCTCTCAGAACTCAGGAAGTCAAAATGGTTCACTTTATACATTTAGCTGCCTGGTAAATTAAAAAGAACACTGTAAGAGCATTTACAGGCCTACATTCTATTCTCAGCTCTGCTACTAATTATGTGACTTTGGGAAAGTCACTTCTATACTCTGAGCCTCAATTTCCTTACTTGTAGGGTCAGAATTAAATGATTTCTACAATCCCTTGCAGATCTAGAGTTCCATTAAGTCCAAGTTAAAGGCCTCAAGATGTGAACTTGCAAGTGCTTAGCACACAGTAGATCCTGAATGTCTGTTGAATTGAAACATCCAACATCACACAACTACCAATTCCTGGATTAGAACTATGGCTTCTCAATTCTCAGCTAAAGTGATCTTTTATACCACTACACTCCTCGAAATAGTTCAAAGCATGATGATTACATCAAGTATTACTACCATCGACTGAAGAAAACTAAATACAAGGTTCTGTTTCTTTGTTTGAAAATAGCCATATACAATGAGAGATGTCAGAGCCAAGGGACTCTATTCAGGGGGTGAGTGGCTGATATTTAAAGAGAGAACTTCTTAGGTCTAGATCCATTACTTGTATTGGGTATGCAGGCATAAAATAATTTTAGGCTAAAGAAGTAAGTTAGTATTACAAGATGCATATTCTTCTCTCTGCGGGCAACCAGATTTACAGGGCCAACAGAATGTTCGCGTTAGAAAGGACATTAACATTAGAACATAGAATTTTAGAGCTAGAAAGAACCTGAAGTCTAGTTCAAATCCCAAATTTGAGAGAGGAGGAAAGTGAAGCCCAGAAAGGGAAAGTGAATTGTTCATGGCCACAAAGTAAGTCAGCTATTCAAAGTACTCACTAGCTCAGCGATCCAAAGACCTGATGAACAATCAAGTTACTCACCTGACCTTTTGATGAGCAAATCTTTCATTGGAATCCTGACTACTCCAAGGAGATACTCTCTTAGAGGCTGAATGTGATCTAATTGACTACCTGTAAAATAAAGGTTAACAAAATTTAAAAATCCCAAAGAGACTGTTGGACTAAAGCTTTTACTTGCAGTAAACCAGATTCCAGTTTGAGAATGGAGAACAAAGAAACAAAGAAAAAAGGTGAAAATAGTATGCTTCAATCTGCATTCCAACTCCATCATTCTTTCTCTGGATGTGGATAGCATTTTCCATCACAAGTCTTTTGGAATTGTCTTAGATCATGGCATTGCTGAGAAGAGCTAAGTCTACCAAAGGTGTTGCTGTTACCGTGTACAATGTTCTCCTAGTTCTGCTCACTTCACTCAGCATCAGTTCATTTAAGTCTTTCCAGGTTTTTCTGAAATCTGCCTGCTCATCATTTCGTATGTATACTTGCTGAGTGACTTGATTGATTGATGTGGTAAATGACTGTTGGCTTTGGATTCTAGAGTTTAAGTCCTTTGAATTAACATATTAGGTATGTGAACTTATATGAACATAAAGTAATAATGTTATTTGGCTTTGTGTCTTGGTAATACATAAGAAATGCTCTCCAGAATGATTGGATTAATTCACAATGTCACCAACAATGCATTACTGTCCCAACTTTCCCACATCTATCATTTTCCTTTTCTGTCATATTAGTCAATCTGATAGGCATGAGGCGGTACCTCAGAGCTGTTTTAATTTGCATTTCTCTAATCAATAGTGATTTAGAAAATTTTTTCATATGAATATAGATAGCTTTAATTTCTTCATCTAAAAACTGCCTGTTCGTATCTTTTGACCTTTTATCAATTGAGGAGTGACCTGTATTCTTATAAATATGACTCATTTCTCTATTTATTTGAGAAATGAGGCCTTTATCAGAAACATTGGCTATAAATTTTTTTTCCAGTTTGCTGCTTTTCTTCTAATCTTGGTTGCACTGGCTTTGTTTGTGCAAAATCTTTTTAATTTAATGTAATCAAAATTATTATTTGGCTTATTTTTTTAAACAACTTCTGGTTTTAAACTCAAAGATCCAAGCTTTTGGAACAATAACTCACCATCTGACAAAAATTGCAGTTTGGCAGAAATAGGTACAGACCAACATCTTACACCATATGTCAAGTTAAGGTCAAAATGGTACATGATTTAGATATAAAGGGTGATACAATAAGCAAATTAGGGGAGCACAGAAAAATTTACTTGTCAGATCTATGGGTAAGGGAAGAATTTATAATCAAAGAAGCAATAGAGATGATCATGGAAAGTAAAACGAAAAATTTTGATTACATGAAATTAAAGTTTTTGCACCAACCAAATCAATGCAGCCAAGATTAGAAGGAAAGCATAAAATTGGGAAATTTTTTTCTACAGCAGGTTTCTCTGATAGAGACCTCACTTCTCAAATATATAGAGAACTGAGTCAAATTTATAAGAATAAAAGCCATTTCTCAATTGGTAAATGTTTAAAGGATATGAACAGGCAGTTTTCAGAAGAAGAAATCAAAACTATCTAGCCATATGAAAAAAATGATTTAAATCACTCTTGATTAGAGAAATGCAAATTAAAACAGTTCCGAGGTACCACCTCATGCCTATGAAATTGGCTAACACAGAAGAAAAAGAAAATGACAAATGTTGGTGGGGATATGGAAAAATTGGGACACTAAGGCACTGGTTTGGGGAATTGCGAACTGATTCAACCATTCTGAAAAGCAATTTGGAACTATGCCCAAAAGGCTTTTAAACTTCATGTCTTTTGACCCTGCAATACCACTACTAGGTGTATATACCAAAGAGATACAAGAAGAAGAAAAAAGATCTATATGTACAAAAATATTTAAAACAACTCTTTTTGGTGGCAAAGAACTGGAAATTGAGAGGATGCCTACATGAACTGATGCTGGGTGAAGTGAGCAGAACCAGGAGAACATTGTACATAGTAGCAGCAACACTGTGCAATGACCAATTTTGATAGACTTAGCTTTCCTCGGCAATACAATAATCTAAGGCAATTCCAAAAGACTCATGATGGATAATGCTATCCGCACCCAGAAAAAGAACTATGGCATCTGGATGCAGGCTGAAGCATACTATTTTTTTTTCTTTTTTCTATCTTGTGGAATTTCCCTTTGGTTTTGATTCTTTTTTACAACAAGACTAATGAGGAAATAGGTTTAATATGATTTTACATGTAGTCTATATCAGACTGCATGCTATCTTGGGGAGGGGGGAAAATTTAGAACTCAAAATCTTATGAAACCAAAAATAAATAAATTAATAAAAAAGAGAATGATACCGAAAAACTTTTGTTAGTTGCCATTTTCAATGTTGAAATTACATATTATTTCTATGATTTGTTCTTTGACCCATATAATCTTTAGGATTAAGTTACTTACTCTCCATGTCATTTTGTATCCTTTGTTCAAATACCCTTTATTGGTTATAATTTTCCTTGTATTGTAATAAGTAAATAATATATTTAATATTTCTGCTTTTCTGCATGTTTATAAGGTTTTTACATAATGCAATGCAATAACATTATTTCGACTCACCTGGCTTTGTGTCTTGGTGATACAAAGAAAAAGTGACTTCAGCAAACTCTAACAGCTCTGCCAGAAAACAGGCTTCACCACTGCTATGTTGTGTCACCAGATTGCAAGGGAACTCTATGTGGTGGGAGAATTCAGGGCAGAAGGTACGGGCCACAGGGTGTGTCTGACGTTGCTCTCCCTTGGGCAGGAAGGAGAGATGTGTGGTGACTGAAGTATTAACACCTACTGTTGCATTGTACTTCAAAGAAGGCTCCTGCTCAGCTATGACTCTGAGGGGAGAGAAGAGAGCAGAGGTAAAGTAATGTTAGACTCCAGCTTACACAGGAAATACATCCTAAGAGAAGACTTAATGGGCCTATGACTGCTGTATTTAAGACAAAACTAGTGACAGTGATGAGTGATAAGGGGCTGTAATAGTATTGGCTGAATAAGAAAGTCTGTGGTAGTCAGAGAACCATTGTAAGGAAATCCTAAGCCAAGAGCTATGAAAAATGACAAAGGCTTTGCTTGCCAGTTTGGCCCAAAGCCCTGCAACTACAGACAAGCTCACCCATCAGACGTGAGGATGCTGAACATAGTGAAAAATGTCTTAAAATTAAGAATGTACAGAAATCTAATGGGTTGCCTTATGAAGAAGTGAGTTTTTTGGTCGTTACAGGCATTCAAATATAAGATATTGTAGAACGAGCTTACAATGAATTTGGAGATTGGACTAGATATCTAACCCATCCAGTTGAGATACTATGATCTGGAGATGATAAAAAGAGATCTTGATATGTACCTCCTGTCTTGATTGCTGGTATTATCAAAAGCCCTTCCTCTGAAATAGAACCCATTTGCTAGAATTGGCATCAGAAGGATTTAAGATAAATGAATTTGAGGTTCCTTTTCTTCCTTGGTGACCTCATTAGACCTCATAGGTTCAACTATCATTTGTGGGTCTGGTGACTCCCAGAGCTCACCATTTGTATCCTAAGACTTTCTAATTCATGACGTGCTTTGATAACATCTGTAGTAAGCTTATGATCATTACAGTTTTCAAATACAGAACACTGCTTCAGTGCAACATTTTGATTTAAGTTACAAAAATCGTTTCATTAGATAATCTTATAAAGTTATCAGGATTTGTTTTATCAGCAACATTAAATGACTGATGACAAGAAGGTAGATTTTCTCCATCTTCTCTAGTTTGTAGCTGATGATTGGTATGCCTTGTGAACAAAACAGACTTCTTAGCAGAAATTTTCCTATTTGGTCCAAATTTAGGATAAATAATCTCCTTTGCCTTTTGAACATTAGATGCAAATGAAAGCTCAGAATAGCCAGTAATTTTGTTGGGGAAACTTGGCTCACTGAAATTTGCCTCAAATTTCACATCACTCCCAGTGGGTACCATTTGCATAAGCTCATTATTTGGCTTTGGAGGAAATAAGCGTTTTTGTAGGAATAGGTAAATCTTTGTTATCTGTCTGTGATAGAGAAATCTTGTAAATTTTTGAAAGACTTTTCACCAATGGCTAAACCTCCCCTAGTTTGATCATTTTTACTGGCTGGAAGCATGTAAGTATCTTTCTGAACAGTTTTCTGAGAAATTTCAGAAGTGGTTAAAGTTAAGAGGCTTGACAAACTTCCATAACAAAAGATCCATCAGTTAGCATGTATTCCCAGTCATCACTGCCATCCTCATGGATAGGAGTATTGAGTAAAGCTCTGTGGGCATCAGGTCTCTCAAGAGGAACAAGCACTAACCAAAGATAATTAGAAGGATTTATTTGTAGCACAAACTTTTAAGATAGGCTTGATATAGCTTATCTTCTAGATAATAACTTTTGCTGATAAGCTCACTGAGCATTTTACAAGAGGGAAAAAGCAAGGGGTATGCTTACTAATTTCTTGACTTGTAATTTCAGAACCAAAGAAAGCCGATTTGAACCAGCACCCATTCCAATTCTTAGAAAAGAGCCTTAAATTACCTTGCTGCTGCTTGTAAACCACTGGCTCTGTGAATGTGCACTGAGATGGACACAGCTCGAGCAGCAATGACTCCCTCTGATGTCCTAGTTGTGTGCCTATATCTTAGGCTCACATCTAGCAGACCTAAAAAACAAAGGTGACAACCACTCAAGGGTTCTCGTCATCAAATGTTTGAGCTATAAGGGGTCTTAGAATACAAAAATGGAAGGTTAGAGCTAGAAAGAACCCACTAAAACTAAATTTTAGCTTCTATCTTTAGTAGAGGGTTTTACTAAAATCTTACTTCATCTTGCTCAGAAGTGAGTTTTTTGGTCGTTACAGGCATTCAAGTATAAGATATTGTAGAACGAGCTTACAATGAATTTGGAGTTTGGACTAGATGAGATAACTAGGGAGCAAAAAGCTGAGACGAAATAGGAGAGATACCCCATGTTTTAGGGGACAGGAAGAAGATGATGAACAAAAAAGGTGAGAACGATAAGAGAGGTAGGAGAAAAAGCAGTAGACAGCAGTATCATGGAAGCCAAAGAAGGTCAGAGTATTCAGAAAGAGCAGATGGTCATTGTTGTTAAAAACGCTGCAGAAACTGTTGGTGGAGTTATGTGTGAACTGATCCAACCATTCTGGAAAGCAGTTTGGAACTTTGCCCAAAGGGCTATGAAACTACACATACCCTTCGATCCAGTAATGCCACTGCTAGGTCTATATCCTATCTAAGACATCCAAAAAAAGGAAAAAGGACCTATTTGCACAAAAATATTTATACAACTCTTCTCTTGGTGGCTTAGAATTGGAAACTGAAGGGATGCCTATCAATTGGGGAATAGCTAAACAAGCACTGGGATATGACTGTAATGGAATATTATTGTGCTATAAGAAATGACAAGCGGGATGATTTCAGAAAACTCTGGAAAAATTTACATGAACTGATGCATAGTGAAGTGAACAGAACCAGAATGTTGTACACAGTAACAATACTGTTTGATGAAGAACTCTGAATGACTTCGCTATTTTCAGAAATATGATGATCTAAGACAATCCTAAATAACTAATGATGAAGTATATTATCTGCCTCCAGAAAAAAAAATGATATTGAATAGAGACCGAAGCATGCTGTTTTTCACTTTCTTTCCTTTTTTCCTTTTATTCTAGTTTTCTTATACAAAATGACTAACATGAAAATGTTTTATATAATTGCACATATGTAACATATCTGATTACTTACTACGGGGGGGGGGGGGGGAGAGAGGAGTGATAGAATTTGGGACCTAAAACTTTAATAAAAATGTTAAAGAAATAAAAATAAGTAATCTGCAGAAAGGTCAAGGTTAAAGACTGGCTGAAACCCCACTGGTCTAGAGCACTTTCATGAGGCAGTTAGGTGGCTAAAGCCCTGGATCTGATGTCAGGAAGATATGAGTTCAAATCCTTCCTCAGATACTCACTCATTGTGTGACAATGGGCAAGTCACTTAACACAGGTCTGTCTCAGTTTCCTCATCTGTAAAACGGGGAATACCTATCTCTTAGGGTTGCTAGAACATAAAATGAGATAATAGCACTATATAAATTCTACTACTATTATTATATGAACAAAAGATTAAACATGTTTTGCTTGGTTCCAAAAGGCAGAACACCAAGACCAAAGTGCATAAATCATAAAACTGGTATTTCTGTTTAATGAAAAACTTCCTGAAAATCAGAGCTGTCTGAAAAATATAATGGGCAGTCCTGCGAAGTAGTGAGCTGTCCTCATAACTGAAGTTGTTCAGACTGAGAAAAAAAACACTTATTGAGGATGCTAAGAAGGTAACTAATGATTTGAGAAGGAGCTGGACTAGTTCTTATAAGTCTCTTCCAACTCTGAAATCTTGATATTTTAATAGAAACTTATTAAAACAGCAACAAATTTAAGTCAGATAAACTGGTTTTTTTTTTTTTTATATAAGCAGGGTTAAAAAAAAAGAGAAATCAAAAATAAATACTACTTTTGAAAGGAAATATAAAACTCTTTTTCAGTTACCTGCTGTCTGGGCCTGGAATTCATCCTTGCTATCTGATCTGGGGAATAAAGGTAGATTAAAGGTCTGTAGTCCCACATTCTCGTGATGCTGCATGGTCACCATGGCACACAGTCGGGATAATGGCAATGAGCCTCTGGCAACCATTTGTTCTCTGACATTGGGGTAATAGTACCTGTAAATAAATAAATATAGAACTTCATCCAGAAGTAATGTGTCTATGTATCATTTTGATTATGTAAGATTCAAGTTTGGTTAACGTTAAATCTGTTCACTTTGGCTACTATCAAGACAACAAATATCATAGTTTTCATATCTTTAGTCTCATGCCCTCTAGTCAATCCATGTTCCCCTTGATAGCCAAGTAATTGTTCTAATGCATGACTTTGTTGTCACTCTTCTAAACAAAAATCCTTTGTTTCCTAATGCATAAAAAAAGTATAAACTCCTGATCTGGCATTCCAGGCCTGCCACAATCTTCCTTTAACCTCTTTATCTCAATAAATCTTCCTCCCTCTTCAAATGTTTCTTCCCTTTTCTGTCTCAGTCAAATTGGACTACTCCCCTTCTGTTCTTGCTTTGCCTTTTCATATGTCAATACTTTATTATTCACAGTGCCACAAAGGGACACTATAAACAGAATGTGATTAATAAGTTTTCATTGAGAATTTATTATAGGATTACCGATCAAAGAAGATTTGAGGACCTTCTCCAAATTCAAGACAAAGGAATTCAATAATATGAATATATACTTGTTATCTATAGTAATACAATGAGAATGACACCAAATAGATGACTAAATTAATTACTAAATTACTAGGGCAATGACAACAATAACTAGGAAAATAACTAGGGCAACATGAACAATTTAAAACTTCAACAAACATTTCTTGAGCATATAAAATGTACAAAGGATATTTTGTACAATGTGCAAAAATGCTAGAGATAAAAAGATTAAAACAGGGCATAGCCTTTGACCTCAGGAATTTACAGTAAAAAAAAAAAAAGAGGAAGTCATACATACAAATAACTATTATGATCCAGAACAGGGGTCCTCAATCTGGGCTCCATAAACTTGTTTTTCAACTATTTTGATAATTATATTTCAAAATAATTTTTTTTGGTAATCCCATATATTTTCTTTCATGCTCTTAAAAAACATTTTTCTGAGAAGACGTCCAAAAAGCTTTATCAGACTGCCAAAGAGATCCATGACACAAAAGAGAAATTAAGGCCTCAAACTGTAGCAAGTTCTTTTACATATATGCTGCTTGAGAGAATATAAAGCTGTCAGTTCTAAGAATGTAGCAGTAAGAAACTAAAGCCATTTGTTTATAGATTTGCAACTGTTAAGGTCTCACATCTGGGTGTCCTTGAAACTCTGTAAGGTCCTGTCTTGTAATACCATAAGAGTACTTAAGTTTGCTTCTTTAAGATAAAAATTCTTTTGTGATCTGTAACAATTTATACATAAATGCTAAGCTACAGATAACTGCCTACTGACTGCATAATGTCATTATGTTGGTTTGGGATACCACTTTTCTTGCAATTATATGAAATATTATAATTAATGTTATCCCAACAGATCTGATCCTAAATACAATGAAAAGTTTTTTCCCCCCATTGGCAACATAAACTGATATGAGTCAGACTGGAGGAAAGTGAAAAATGCTGGAGAGGTTGTGCAAAAACCAGGCATATTAATGCATTGCTGGTAAGCTTGTGAACTGGCCCAGCAATTCTGGAAGGCAATTTGAAATTACACCCCCAAAGTCATTAAACTGGGTCTTTGACCTAGTGTTGCCACTACTGGGTCTATGTTCCAAAGAAATCAAAGATGAAAAGTACCCACATGTACAAAAATATTTACAGAAGCTCCTTCTGTGGTGGCAAAGAACTGGAAACTGAGGGGGATGCTCACTCATCAAATGAGGAATGGATGAACAAGTTGTGGTATATGATGAATGTAACAGAACAAGGCAGACTTATCCCTAAAGTGGTTCTCTAGGTCCTTTCTGAATATATCTATTGATGTGGAGGTCTTGTTTTCTTATGAGGCAGCCCCCTAAAGGTCTGTTAAGACTACTGGAATGAAAGCTCTGTGAGTAGAAATAGTTTCATTCTTTGTACTTGTATCGCCAGTGCCTAGCACAGTGCATGGCACGTAGTAGGTATTTAATATGTGCCTGCTGACTGTTTCAGACATATATTGCTAGCTTAAAATGAATTACATGTGAGAGGGTTTTAAAAAGTATAAAGCATTATAGAAATATAAGATAGTAAAAACTTAGTAATTGTTTCAATTATGATGAAGTTGTAGCTCTGTATATCTCTCATGTACTTATCATAATCAACTTTATTAGTATACAAATATATAAATATATCCTCACCTGTGACTGTAAGCCCTGAGGAAAGAGATGGTATTATTCATCTTTGCCTACCTTTTGTACTAAGCACTTCTGAAAACAGAATCTCCTCTGAGAAATGGTCATCCAGACTGCCTGAAGACCTCCAATAAAGGGGAAACTTGCTTTGTCTCATGGCAACTTACTCCAAAATTTGCCTCTTTTCAACTTTTACTAATTGCTACTAGTTCTCTCCTCAGGGACCTATAACTCTATTCTTATAATAGTTTTATAACAAGCATCTTCTCTTCTTCAGGCTAAACATCCCTAGTTACTTCAACTTATCCTCATAAAACAGGGTTGTTGTTGTTACTTTCTTAACCTCGTCACTTCTTGAGTTACTCATCACCTCATGGACTACTACAACAGCATTCTGGGTGGACTGCTTGCCTCAAGTCTCACTTTACTCTCATTTATTCTCCATTTATTTGCTTAAGTGATTTCCTTAAAATGAAAAGTCTGAACATGTCATCCTTCCCTTAAATAAACTCCAGTGGCTTCCTACTGCTTCCAGGGGCAAATACAGAATGCTTTGTTTGGCATTAAAGGCTCTTCATCCTCTAGCTCACTCCTACCTTTCCAGTGTTCTTATAGTTTACTCCCCAATATGTACTCTTTGATCTAGTGACACTGGTCTCCTGGCTGTTCCACAAACAAGACAGTCCATCTCTTGGCTCTGAGCATTTTCTCTGGCTGTCCCCCATTCCTGGAATGCTGTCTCTCCTCCACTCCAACTACTGACCTCCCTGGCTTCCTTTAAGAACCAACTAAAATCCCATAGAAAAATCCTAGAGAAAGCCTTCCCCAACCCTTCTTAATTCTGCTGCCTTCCCTCTGTTAATTATTTCCAATTTATCCTGTATATATAACTTGCTTTGCATGTTGTCTTAATTCCCATTAGATTGTAAGCTCCAAGAGGGCAGAGACTATCTTTTACCCCTTTTTGTATCCCCAGTGCTGAGCACTAAGCCTGGCACATAATAAATGTATAATGAATTGAATCAACGCAGTTTACAAAACCTTCATGCCTCAGCAGATAGATGGTCTTCTTACTATGGTTGAAAAATTTATTCTGTGACACTAAATCTGTTATGACAAACCTCATCACACTTAGTTAACCAGGTTGGTTGTTATCTGAAGGATATATATTCTGTCACTGTGAGTATTTGAAGCCCTTCCATTTTGACAGAATGTCAACTCAGACTCTTATTGGTATAATCTTTGAGAAATCATAGTCACTTCCAGAACAGGAAGAATAATTAGAGGGGATCTTTTGTTGGAAGTCTATAACCGTAACATCCTATATAAATGTGAGAAAATGATGATGACCATTTTTATTCTTTTCTAAGAATTCTCAGGTGTCCTCCTAGGAACAAGGAAAACACATCTCTGTACTATAATGATATAATGGAAAGAATGCTGATCTTGGAATACTAACAGACCTGAGTTTGGGTCACATCTCTGCCACTTACAAGTTTTATGACTGTTAGCAAGTCACTTAACCTCTGAGTCATAGCTCCCCCTTCCATAAAATGGGATTGATAACACAGTAATCACCCACAAGGTTGTTGTGAGATGTGATATCAAGGGGAATTATTATTACCTGCACCAGATTTCAAACTGGACTCCTCCTCCAGGCACCAGCCCACACACTGAGAAGGCACTGAGCAAAAGTCTCTGCACTGGGACTTCCGGTGGAAGCAAGAGAGAATGAAGGTATTTGTGGTTGAAGATGGGGTCAGGGACACACAGTGTGGTTGCTGAACGAAAAGGCTTTAGAATGATTCCTTTGGAAAAGAAGAACAATTCAATGTGATACAGTTCGATTACTCTTTTGGGAATACCAAATACATGCCAGCTCCAGTTCAGGTCCTATGGGGAGGCAGACAATGAATCAGGTCATTCTTGCCAAGTTACTGCACCTCTGTGGGTCTCGAATCCTTCCTCTGTAAAATGAGGAGGCTGGACTTAAAGATCTCTAAGGTCCCTTCTTGCATTAATATTCTAAATTTTAACATCTCTTCTAGCTCTGACTTTCTATGCTTTTGAGTCCTTTGTAGGACTGACATTATAAGTTTGAAGGTCTTTTATAACTCTGATATTCTTTACTGATATACTTTACACTCAAGTGTAACATCCTATTGCAAGCTACAAAGGACATTAAATTATGTAGTCGACATGGTAAACAATCATATCTGAAGCTCAAGAGAGGAAAATTAAATGCCATCACTCAGAAACCTCTCCTCTTTTGAGATTCACTCTATCTAACTTTATCATGCAATCCAATGGCACTTATCTATCAGCCCATGGGTCATTCTCCCTCCTTCCTCACATCAGAACATCAACATCTGAAATTAAGTCTTTTAAAAAATTGTCCCCCTGTATTTGTCACAGTAGGAGTAAAAAAAAAGGCATAATATTTTGTTTGAAGGTTGGATGCAAGTCCCTAAGACAGTCATTTTGCCTCTAAGCAAACCTAGGTAATGAAAGTTCAACTGCTATCTTTTCCAAAAAGACATCTCTCATTTTTCAAAGTGAAAGTCATTTTTCCTTTCTCTGAACTCCATGGCACTTTGGAAATTATCCTAAGTCAGGGCATTTATTACATCCTACATCAATTGAGTAATTTGTCTTATTCCAAAGGGTAAACATCATTTTGCATTTCTGTAACCCTGCCTCACCTTCATGCCCCCCATCCCATAGAATAGAGATACTTATACAAAGACATTTAAACTGGAGGATGAATGAGGAAAAGTTTGTGTGATACACTGCACCTACCACTTTCAGGTAACTTAGTTCCTTTTGATGTACTGTCCTTTGAGTCTTGAAAAGGAAAGCGGTATTGGACATAACAGTCTGCTTCTCCCCAGACTGTTGACTGGAGTGGGATGAGTCCTTTAACTTTTTCCACATGGATCTCAAATTGGTGCTCTATCAGTCCATCTCCCTGACCATCTCTCTGCTAAGGAGAAACAGAAACATTCTTATAGGATGAGAAAAGTAACTTAAGCAACCATCTTCTTTTTTCCAATGCTATAAGAACCATGGATTGATAACATATGAAGAAAAAAGGGTAACTCACAGCAAAAAAAACAAAAGCAAAAAAAAACAAAAAACAACCCAGGCACTTTTTTTTTAAGTAAAAACACACATTTTGAGCAGAGGAAGTATACTGATTTATTTTAGTGCCTATGTAATTTCTGGGGGAAGGATGGCCTCTAAACACCTGTTGTGACTGGTAGATTCCTGACATTTGCTCCTAAGGAAATCACAGTCTTTTCAGACAGCAGAAGTGAGAGGATGAGCAGGAGAGAATGTGGTGATGGAAAAAAAAAAGGCAAGAGCTTTATAAGGATCTGGCCAAGATTTATGCTGGACAATTAATGTAAATTGTGGAAAATAAAATATAGAAGAGAATGAACTAAAATTGGTTGGGGAAATACTCACTTGCCAAACCCATCCTTCCTTCTTTTCCCTTTTGTGAAATACCAGAATGCTTTGCACACACCTATTTGATGCATACTTAGCCAATACTTTGTATTATATATATATATATATATATATATATATATATATATATATATATATATATATATATATATATATATATATATATATTTGTACCCTTCCTTATCTAGATCTTCTTCTAGACTCTAAGATCCTTACGTAGGGCCCATATCATATTTATATTGCTATTATCCTCAGCACGAAGCAAAGACCTTCATGTAACGAATGATGCAGAGTGCATGACTTAAAGACACAAGTATTCTTATCCTTGTTCCAGAACTCTTAAGCTTTGTTAACAATGAATGAGCTAATTAACATCCCCTCTCTAAGTCTAGGTTTTCTCAGCTATAAAATGGAGTGAAAACAGTATAATACTGATCTCAAGAACTAATGTTAAGAATTTATCTGTGAATCTCAAAGTGTTAAAAAATGTGAATTAAAACATTCATAACTTAAACTTTTGAAGGATACATGATTTTGAGTGTGTCAGTACTCCCTCCATTGACAACCATCTCTTTCCTTTAGATGGGCCTCTAAGAGTTGTTCTGGACCAAAAAACTGATCACCTTGCAGCCAACCTGTGATAATGCTCTATACAAACATTTAGTTAGGCTGTTCCTTGGATGAAATGTACACTGTCTGTCACTGTGCATAACTGAAGCCTCTTCGGTTTGTTAGGCTGTTGTTGGGGAATGGCACAGACTACAGTAGCACTCCGTAGATCTTAGGGCAGGATCACCATAATCATTAGTATAAACTGGAGTGAGTTCAGAGGAAAAAGGGAACCCAAATGGCTTGGGGACTTGAAACTATACATTAGGAGACTGGACACTCTTTACAAGGATATTTAGCTTTGGGACAAGGGGCTTGAACCCATACTTTACACGAATGGTTGATGAAAATGAGGATGTTTAGCTTTAAGAAAGGACTTTGGGACATGTACATTACAGCTGTCTTAAAGTACCTAAACAGCTGTTATGGGAAAGAGGGAGAATTGATCTTTATGTTCTCAAAGAGGAGGACCAGGACCAGCTGGGAAGAGGAGAATTACAGGAAGCAGACTGTGGCCAATACTAGGGAGAACTTCTTAACAACCAGTGTTATTCAAAAGAAGAAAACACTGTCTCTCTGAGCTCTTCATCTGTGGAAGTCTTCAAGCAGAGGTTGGCTAACCACTTGTAAGGGAATTACTGAATGGGGCATGGTTTAAACTGGGTGACCTTAGGATTTTGACCAAGATTCTGTTATTCTAGAATGTTAAAACAATCCACCTAAGTAACATAATATTCCAATAAAGCAAAAGTAAATCCTATCTGTAGGTTTCACATATCAGTAGGACAAGCTTCTGTTGGATTATGTGTCATTTTAGTAATCAGGAGAGAGGGTTCAGTATTATAATTTATGGACCAAGGTCAGTAACACCTGTTGTTACCACACAAATTCAAAGCTTTCAGGGTACTAGAGTTCCATTTAAAGTCATGAGAGAAACATAATGATGGTCTAATTTACTGATCACAAACCTGGTAGACATGAGTGCCAGCTTTGTGCTTCTACTTGGGTAACAATGTAATGAAGCAGAAAGAAGGTCAGACTTGGAGTCTGAAGACTTGAGTTTTCATCTCAGCTTTATAGTGACTAAGCTTTACTCCTGCTGAATCATCTAATTATTCTGAGTTTTGGTTTTCTCAGCTGTAAAACGGGGATAATACTTGAATGACCTATCTTACAGGGCGACTGCGAGGTTAAAATGAGGTAATACATAGGAAGTCTTATATAGAATGATATAGAAATAGAAGTCATTAGAGGACAGAGATTTTATGGGGACAGAATTTTTCTGCCTGATCTTCCTCATGGAACGAATTACGAGGATTAAATGGGATAATGGATGTAAATTTCTTTTAAGAAAAAAAAAAACTATGAAATGCTATAAAGTATTTTGAATCAGATAGCAGAGAGGAAAAAACACTGGGCTTTGATTTATGACACCTGGGTTTAGAATCTGGTTCATAAATTACAATCTCTCCGAGCCTCAGTTTCCCATTTTTAAAATAGAGATGATAATCTTTGAACAACCTATAGCAGCACCAGATTGTGGCAAGCTGCACAAAGAAATGAAAAGATTTATTTTTACTATTATTATTTCACAGTTATTATACCAAACATGGCTTATCAAAGTGGCCTTTAGTTTGAAAAAGTACTGGAAAAAGGGGATTATAGTACTCATTCACTGTGTTTAACTTCCACATTAAATTAACTGGATACTACCATAACAAGAGATGTAAGTGGCTGGTCCAGAAAATGAGCTGGCCTGGTGCTGCAGGAAGCGACTGGTTCATCTTCATTCTTCAACCTTTGCAGGGCTGTTATCTGATTAGCAGAGCCCATAGCTAAAAATACCCGAAGGCTTCCATTCTGATGTCCTGTGAACACATCTATCACAGGTGTGTAGCTGTCAACTGCAACCACTGGGTACTGAGCTTCAAGGAGTAGGTGAGAAATCTTGGGGTCTCTGAAGAGGGCAGAAACTTTGAGTTAGTTTATAGTGATCATTAATCACTTTTCTCTAGGATATATAGTTGTCATATTTCTTACTTATCTCTACTCTAGTTTGACAAGAATGTCTGCTCTTGTGAACATGACACTAACTTAAGAAACTGAAGTTCCTAACAGCAGCTAATCTCCCCACTAAATGACAGCATGGTATAGCAGGAAGCACCCTGAGAAGATCTGGTTTGAAACCTTGCATCTGGTATTCAGCAACAGCATAACCTGGGGGCAAGTCAATGAACTTGTCTGCATTTTTGTTTAGAATTATAAGATTTAGAATTAGAAGAAGTCTCAGAGATAGTCTCATTATAGGATCAGGGGTTTAGTGCTGGAAGGAATCACAGAAGCCCTCATTTTGCAGAGGGGGAGGCTAAGGTCCTGTGAAGAGACTTGCTCAAGGTCACAAAGACACTAAGTGTCAGAGGCAGGATTCAAACTCAGGCCTTTTCTTTGACTCCAAATTCAATGTTTTTCTTTTCTTTCTTTTTTTAATAGTTCCAACTTTTATAGAGTTATTGAGGTCTTATTTAAAATTTTATTTTAACCAAATAAAATGACTATTTTCATATATAAAGAACTAAAATAAGACTTTACATATAGCTACGAATCTCTATTATATACAGCTTGCTCTTTTGGTTAAGTCTACAAAAATTCAACATGTAGCTTTCAAGGTTTCACAAAGTTTCGCTTTTTCCTTGGGGGGATCTCCCTACCCCCACTCCCTTCATTCCTACACTCTATAGAGGAGGAGCTGAAGCTTACATCAGTGGAGGGACTTGGCTGAGAGAAAAGCTGGTATCTCGACTTGGGTGCTGCTAAGCCCCTGGCCTCTGCCCTCGGCTATAAACCCCTCTCTCAGGTTCTGTTCTAGCTCTAAAGCCAATGTTCTGGAGTCTTTCTAGGTACCTGGGAGTAAATATTGTGTCCTGAAAAAAGCACTAAACATCTTACAATCAAAGGACCTCGGTATGAGTCCTAGCTGTATCAGTAACTAGAGGCAAGTCACTTTGTCTCTGAGATTCAGTTTCTTTGTCTACACAATGGTATAATGCTTAAAAGGATGCTGGACTAGTAACTATAAGTCTACTCTAAAGAGCACATCAGTAAGAAGGGGAAAAATTTGATCTGGGAGAAAGAAAGTAGCATAATCTTTTGCAAATCATTCCCACTGAGTTTGAGCCTCATGAAAGACAAAAATTGAAAAAAAAAAACCTCAAAACCCCAATAATCTGAAAGAGTTGATTTACTTGAATGACATGTAAAACTGATGAAGAGGCAGCTTCACCAACCCAAGCAGCTTGTCCTGTCCTGGGCTCCGAACCTTGTTCCATGCCTCAATTACCATTACATTGTTCTTGAGTCTTTCCAGGTACTTAGGAGTCAAAGAGACAGGTGTTACCTATTGGAAAATGTTGTTAAAGAATATGTGAGAATAAATATGCAAGAATTCAGTGGTTCATAGTAGAAAGAACACTGGATTGGGGAGTGAGGAGCTCAACACTGAACTGTAGATTCAAAACCAAATTCACTAGTTTAGATTCAAAATATTGTGTAACCTTACCTTTCTGGAACTGTTTCTTCCTCCTCTTTGGTTAAACTAAACTACTGTAACTCGTATTAAGAGAATCAGTGTGGTATGATGGGGTAAGAGGGTTGGTATTTGGCTTAGCCAAACCTTTACTATCACACTTTTCAATACTTACTTTATTTGGTTCTAAGACAACAGAAACAGTCCAGCTTGGTAAAACCTACCAGAACTTGAGCTGTACTGGGAGAGCCTTTAAGAAACCAGGATCATGTCCACATGATGACAGCTTATTGGAGGACTACAGTGGAAACTGCACATAGAGGGTACTTAATAAATGGTTACTGAATGATGAAAGGAATGTTTACCTGAGTGAAGTTAAAGGCTGGCTGTGTTGTGCCCCATATGATAGCAGATCTTGTTACCGCCTCTGTACTAAAGAGTTTACAGTTTAAATATATGTTGCATGTTTGCTGCTTTTCAGATGTTCCAGTAACAAAGTCTTTTCCATCAGGTACCATCAACAAGACGTGTAAAAGCAAAGGTTTTTCTTCTGCTGATTTACCTATCCGGATTCCTGTACTGTTGGAGGGTGACAAAGCCCTAGGTACTAAGGGCTTCAGCTCAGTGGGGCAGGCTGGATCTAAGTATTGTTTTTGCTTTGAAGCATCTTCATTAACTCGAGTCCAGGCTTGAAGATTTTTGCCATGGGTAGCACTTTGACCTCCTCCTGGGAATTGTTTGGCTGGGCTTGTAAGAACACACATGGGAGGCTGCTGGGTACCACTGAGTGACTTGGAGTTTGTGCCACTAACATCTTTGTTATCAACTGCAAGCTGTACCGAGACCTGTAAGGCAGAGGAGAGAGCTGACTCCCAGAAGCATCATGATATAAGCTAGGATCTCAGATATTTTGGAACTAGAGGGAATCTTAGGACAGGGAATATCAGGACTGGAAGGAAGGGAATGGATTGATGGGATGCTGAGCTAGGAATCTGTATAAAGCGGTAACACAGTCTTTATTTTCACTGTTACTTTAAAGAGCACATCAGTAAGAGGATAAGCTTATTTGGGGAATAGACTTCCTTCATAACAAGTAGCGGGGTCTTGTTCTCTTTTACAAATCATTTCCACTGAGTCTGAGCCCCATGGGACATAAAAATAAAAAACAATCTGAAAGTGTTGATTTACTTGAATGACATGTAAAACTGATGAAGAGGGAACTTCACCAGCCCAAGCAGCTTGTTACATGCCAGGCTGTTTCAACAACCTGACTAGCAGCCATCGTGGGAGTGAAAGACCAACACAAGCCCAACAACAAGGATGTTGCCAAAGCCCAGGTTCCTTTGATCTGCTTTACTAAGGAAAGCAATGTTAAGCTTATTTTAATCAAGCATACAAATATCGCTCACTTAGTTCAGGGGAAAAAGCCAGCACCCTGAACTTCAGAGAAAAATAAAACAAAGTACAAACATCAACAGACAGACCTTAGACCTTGTCTGATTCAAATCCCAACACATAGTTACCAGAGTTTAACAAAATCCCAGCATCCAGGTTTACGAGCTGGAGGGCTCTTAGCTACAGCTGCCCTGAGTCTCCACATCAGCGCGTGGCCACCAAGAATGAGAGCCTGGAGCAAATAGCCATCTTCTCTAAGAAGAGAATATGGTTTCAGACGTCATCAAACGTCATCTGAATGATCAGAACTTAGGCTCCTATGATTGGCTCTTGAGTTATCACCTCCCCTTAGTACCCTGGGAGCTTCACACCCACATAGGCTTAGCACCTAGGGCCTGGGGCTTAGCACCTAGTAAGACTCAATGAAATCCACTGAATTACTCAAAGGAAACAAAAGCCAAACTCTTCAAGGGCACTTGGTTGAACTGAGCACTAAGAGCCCATTTGCTTACCAACACACAGGCTCCGAAACTTGTTCCACACCTTGATTATAATCACATTGTTCTTGAGTCTTTCCAGGTATTTGGGGTCAAAGAGATAGGTGTTCCCTAGTGAAAAATGTCCACTCCTCAAATGACAGATGGGAACACTGAGACCCAAGAGGAGGGACACATGTATCCACACAGTGAGAGGGCAGTGGCTCCTCCACCTTTAGCGGCCCAGAATTCCCAACAGCATAGCCTCAGAACTGTCAAAAACAGGGCAAAAGGTGATGAATCAAGAACAGATGAGAGACCTAAGTGCCATCAGAAGGAGGCAGTAGGGATAATCAGACTCATCTACAATGCGGAGTTCTTCCTCCAGAGGTTAGGTGACTCAGGGACAGCACTCTTTCTCTACCAAGAGCCTGAGCAAAGGTCCTCCCCCACCCCCATTCTTTCACTCCTTTTTTGTGTCACATATCTGAAGGTGCCTTACATTCCCATTCCCTGAGGATCCTCAAAAGATCCAGTGACTCAGAGGATGCAAGTATTATTCCACTTTTAAAAAAGGAGTTTGAAGAAAGAAGTGACCTGCCACAGGGTAACAAAGTTAAGAGCAAGATGAAGCCAGCAGAAGCAGGAAAACAACATAAGTCAAGACTACAATAATGTAAATAGAAAGAACAACAAAACAACAATCAGAACTAAATGCCATGAAATTGCAATGACAAAGCCCCCCAAGAAGAGACACATGCTCCTCTCCTTTGCAGAGAGAGAACCAGAGATGTGAAACATTGAAGGGAATGTCCAATTTTTAAAAAATGTTGGTTAGTTTTGCTAAACTTTTAATTAATTAATTTTTTCATTATTATAAGGGATGGCTCTTGGGGAGGAATAAGGGAAACATAGTAGGAAATGTAACTGAAGCAAAAACCAGAAGATAGCAATACTTTTGTTTTTAAAGTAGTTAAGTAGGTATTGGAATCTGGCCTCTTGATTTCAAGTGCAGTGAATTCCCTATTCTTTGTATTACATTAAGACATTTCAGAAATTATATGTTTTACAACTAAGAAAAATGCTTTCTCATACAATGCCTTATTAATTATCTCAGGTAAGCACATCAGGTAACATTAGCCCCATGTGGAAGAAAGTGAAGCTCTGTGTGGCTCGCCAAGGTCATGCAACTAATAACTGGCAATCTTTATGACTCCTTGCCCAGAGCTCTTTCCATCAGACAGCATGTGGGCAAGATTGCCAAGTCTTATCAATTCTACCTCCACAACCTCCAATTACACAGACTAATTCAGGGCCTAGAAAATTTCAACAGACTCCTCTTCCTTCCTTCAACTTCCTTTTCCAATGCAAGTAAGATTTACACATCTTTCAAAATAATCTTCCTAAAGGACAGGTCTTACTCCCTTGCTAAATATCCTGTGGCTCCCTACTATCTTTGGGAAAAATATGAACTCCTAAATTTCACATTTAAAGTCCCACATAATCTGCCTCCAGACCCCCTTTCTGGATTTATTTCCTATACTTCTATTCATGCTCTTTGTGAGGATCAGCCAAACTGGCCTACTGCTCTTTGCCGAACTCCTAATTCTATCTCTTACATACAAGCCTTGGTCCAAGGAGCCCTCTGTGCTCAATGGTGCTCCTTCTTTACTTTGACCTCTTATAATCAACTTAGCATCTGTTGAGGTTCAGCTCCTGTGTCAACTTCTCCAGGAAATCTGTAGTTGGTGTAGCTGTCTCTTTCAATTATCTTGTACCTATGTTGTATCCTCTTAGTCGACTATAATAAGCTCCCCAAGAACTGTGGTTATCTTTTCTTTTGTCACCGTATTCTTGTCCCTTGAACATAACAGATGTTTAATGAATTCTTGCTGAACTGAATTGAGTCATAGAAAACAGTTATGAATATGTTAGAATTAGGCTTTAAAAAAAGGCAGTTATTTTTAGAAGGGCAAAGCTCAAGAGTATATAGATGAATCAGTTTTGGGTAAGAATGAGGTGTAAAGCATGACAGGCATAAAATGGAGATTCAGGTCATAAGAGGTAAGGAGGGTGATGAACTGGGTTGGCCAGGATATTCAAAGGGACAGTGATATCACTGGATCACCAAGGATAAAGACAGGGATTAACTCATAGAGAAAGACTGTGAGCCAGGTATTGGACTTCATGAAAAAGGAAGAAGCATAACAAGGTCACACCAAATCACAGCAACAAGGATTCAAATAAGATGTAGAGACAAATGCAGTGAACCTTAAAAAAGGTCAAACTGGGGCGGAGCCAAGATGGCAGCTGGAAAGCAGGGACTGGTGTGAGCTCCCCACCAAATCCCTCCAAAAACCTATAAAAAAATGGCTCTGAACCAATTCTAGAGCTGCAGAACCCACAAAGTGGCAGAGGGAAGCAGGGCTCCAGCCCAGGACAGCCTGGATGGTCTCTGGGTAAGGTCTGTCCCGTGCGGAGCTGGGAGCTGAGCTGAGCAGAGCCCAGCGCGAACCGACCAGACCGTGGACTGACCAGACCAGGAGCAGAGCGGAGCATGCCCTAGCGTCCTGAATTACTGAGCTGTGGCATTTACCAGACCTCATAACCCACAAACAGCAAAGACAACAGAGAAGGTTAGTGAGAAAAGCTGCGGGGACTGAGTTTGCGGTTCGGCCACCTCCCCTGGGGCAGCGGAGGTGGGGCAGCTTTAGAACTACAGCTGCAGTTGCTTCTGGCCCCAGGCCCACCTGGTGGGAGGAATTAAGT
>CM053622.1:712160012-712179150 GCA_028646595.1 Phalanger gymnotis
AAGGGTTATACATAATGATACACATGTGGCCCATGTTGAATTGTTTGACTTCTTAGGGAAGGTGGATGGGAAGGGAAGAGGGGAGAGAATTTGGAACTCAAGGTTTTAAAAAAAATAGATGTTCAAAAGTTAAAAAAAAAAAAAGGTCAAACTGCTGGGTAATAGCAACCTAGGAAGGGTCTAAAAGAAGCAGTAAGGAGTAAGGAGTATAGCAATTCTTCTTCGTGAACCAGCATGTTGGAGCGAATGAGAAAAGGAACAATCAGAAGGGAGGGAGTGATGACAGATGATTTATTTCCTAGAAAAAGACCTCCGGTGTTTGCATAGGCTTTACAATTGAATTCTTCTATGTGTACTATCTCTCTCAATTACGGTGTGAGCTCCTTGAGTGTATGTACTGTCTTCTTTTCTTTTTCTACTTGTATCCCCAGAACTTAGCAAAATTTTGGCATACAGTAACCACTTAATACTCATTCAAAAAGCCAGGCTTCCATGAGCACAAAAAAGATGCACTAATCCTAAGGAGTATGCAGCAGGTATATAATAACATTTATGTACCTTAAGAGGTCCAAATGATGCTTGGCTTTTCTCCTCCATGGACAGTTGGCCACTGAAAGAGAGCAGCTGTGAGCAAATGACCTCTTGCAGAGGAAGCACTGCTGAACCAATTAACTCTGCCTGAAACAGGGAGGAAAGAAAAGCTCTGTTAAACTTCTAAAAGTCCAGGGAGGATTTTTTAAATTATAAGTGTGAATAAAAAGACCAGGAGAAGAAACTCAATTTTTTTTTGGTCTACGAACTTATTGCAGTGACATAAGAAAACACACAATATCCCAGACTACATTCACCTTTGTCTTCAAAATTTGCCCATCTCCCTATCTTCTCTATTTCTCTTTATGTTCAATGATCTTCCCAACAAATTCCAAAGGCAACCACTACTGATATTGCCTTTCAACAATTCAACAAACATTTATTAAGTATTTATTAAGTATGATGAGTAAAGTCATAGGCTTAGTTTACAAAGATGAAAAATAACATAAGCTCTGTCCTTAAAGAACTGACAGTTATTAGGGTTGTTTTTTGAAGTGTGGATGGGAGATACAATATATACATATGGTAACTGAAAGAGCTGTGAACCTGTAGTCAGTGACTTATGTTCAAATCCTGGCTTTATGGCACTTCCTACAGATTTGACACTTGACAAGTCTCTAATCTCTTTAGGCCTCAATTTCTATTCCTATAAAATAGGGAGTTAGACTAGGTAACCTCTGACATCCCTTCCAGTAATAAATCTATGACACTAATATTTCATATAGAATTTGATGAGGAGAAACCTAGGAAATGTGTGATAGAAAATTTTGAAGAAGAAAAAGATCATTTTTAGCTGTAAAGATCTGAGAAGGTTTGTGACAAACAAGTGACATACCAATCTACTATTTATTTTTTAAGGTAAAGGTTTCTCCACATGATAGTTTTACTGGATATTTCTGAGAAGAATTAAAAAAGCCTCTAAATACTTGGGATGGTTATGAGAAGAGGAGAGAGAGAGATAAAGAATAAGGCTCAGCTGAAGTACCTTTTTCTGTGTGCTTTTTCTCATGTATATTTTGAAAGTGAGATCAGATTTCCACCAGTATTCTATCATTGCTCCACCAAAATGTACAGGGAACACGTTTCGTTGCTGAAATTTGACCACTGAAATGGAAATGAATAAGTAAGGTATGGACATGTGATTCCCTGTAGTGGAAATGAAGTCCCCAACCTTTCTCCTCAATCCATGTTGCACTGTCCTACTTCTAATCTGTTCTATACATTAATGCCAGATTCATCTTCTTAAAGCCCAGCTTTGACCATGTTACTCCCTGGCCCCAAACTACTTAATTGAGCCTTGTAGCCCAGAGGATCAAGTCCAGATTTCTTGGCCTAATATTCAAAGCTCTCTACAATGTAGCCCAGAGGTCTACAATTTACGTCTTAAATCCCACCCACTACTCAAGGACCATACATAACCAAATGGCAGGCTAGATTTGGCCATGTGGTCTGTGTACCCTGAACTAGATCTAAAAGAGCTTTCTGGCATTATCAAATACTCTTCACTTCCAACTCCTTTTCAAGTCTAAGGTTCATAAGACCACAGAGCTGGAGTGGACCCCAGAGGCCATCCAGTCCAACCCATAAGGTCACACAGGTGGTAATGGCATCTGAACCAGGGTTCTCTGATTCCAAGTCCAGTACTCTTCCTACTGGAATAACTCTCTTATTTTAAAGAGAACAAAGATGAAGTCAGAGAGATTCTGCTAAATTTGACTGTTTACCTTTCCTTGGACACATGCTATGTTTTCCACCCCCATAACTTTATTTAGGCCTGTAGTGTCTTTACAACCTCAACCCCATCTATGCTGGGTAAAATACCTCCCATTCTGAAAGTCAATATAGAGAACAAATTTAGAAAACACATACTAAGTGTTCTAAGTGCCAGCAATAGTGAGACAAAAATGAGGTACTTACTGCTCCCTTAAGGAGCTTATGCTCTACTGGATGAAGGTAAGATGCTGGTAACTAAGGGGATCAGGAACGGCCTTTTAGGAGGCAGATTGCACCTGAGCTGTGCTTTGAAGGAAGACTCTGTGAAGCAGAAGTGAGGGGGAGTGTACTCCAGGCTGAGAATCACTTGCACAAAGCAAATGGGTGATATATATAAAGCTGTGTATGGAAAATGTTGTGTATGTCCTGGGGCATGTTTTGCACAGAAGACTTAGCAAGGACATTATAGCTCTCTCTTCAAGTACTTGAAGGTCTGTTACATGAGGGAGAGATTACATTTGTTCTGTCTGGTCCTACAAGTGCTTTCACATTTGTTATTTCTCTAATTTAGTAACATGTTCCATATTATCAAATGCTTGTTGGACATTTTGAAGTGGATATCACCTAGACATCTCAAACTCAGATGTCTAACATGTCAAAATCAGAACTCATTCTCTCCAAATCCAACCTCTTTCCAAACTTCTTTAGTATTCTCATGGGTACCATCACCCAGATTCACAACTTCACAGTCATATTTAAATCCTCCCTCTTGCTCATTCACATATCCAACCTGTTGTCAAATTTAGTAATTTCTGCTTGTGTAACATCTTCTCATATGCCTCCTCTTTTCTCCACTCACATAACTACCAGCCTAGTTCAGGAACACATCATATCTTGCCTAGATTACTATTAACAGCCTCCTAATTGGAGGTATTAGAACAACTCTCATAATTACTTGTGTTTTCATTCTGTCAATCTTTAAAGACTGAAAATTCTTTTACATGGACGTGTTTTATTTATCTTTGTGTCTCCTCTGATATCTAGGATCATAATATACTTAATTGTTTGCTCCCTTACTGGGAGCTAGGTGGTGCAGTGGCTAGAGCCACTTCTTAGAGTCAGGAAGACCTGAGTATAAATCTAGCCTCAGAAATTTACTAGCCATGTGACCTTGGGCAAGTCAGTTAACCCTGTTTGCCTCAGTCTCCTCAGTTATAAAATGAGCTGGAGAAGGAAATGGCAAACCATTTCAGTATCTTTGCCAAGAAAACCCCAAATGGGGTCATGAAGAGTCAGACACAAATGAAAACCAACAAGAACAAATTACTCCATAGGCCATATTCACTTTGCCCCATATTATTATGTTCACTCAAAACTCATGTTACTTTTTCCCAGATATTTTATCTTTAAATTAGGGATGGGGAGTATTTCTATGGCTATGGAAAAGCCTTTAGGAAGAGTATAGAATTTTAAAGCTAGAAGGAACATTAAAGTTTATGTGGTCCAGTTTTCTTATTTGGATAGACCAAGATCACAAAGCTCATGTGAGGCAGTCAAGAGATGAATCCAGGTATTCAAACTCTAAATCCAGTGATCTGAGAGATCATCTAGTTGAATCTCTCATTTTAAAATTGTCAAAGCTGTGGCTCAAGGATGTAAGGTGACTTCTACAAGGTAAAAAAAAGTAACTGGAAATCTGTTCTTCTGGCTTGGAGCAGTTCTCTTTCTGGTGGGTCAAGCTGCTAACTAAACACTGGACTAGGTAGCCAGAGTATTTTTCTTTTTTTTAAATTAAATTTTATTTTAAAGATCTGCCTTTTCCCCCTTCTACCTCTTCTCCCCTCCATCCTACTCACCAAAAAGCACAAAAAACAAAACCCTCATGGCAAACAAATCTAGTCAAGCAAAATACATGCCTAAATTGGTCATATCCACGATGATTATGTCTCTTTCTGCCCCAAGTCCCTCATTCTGTCAGGAGTAGGGTAGCAGGTTTCATCATGAATCCTCTGGGACTGGGGTCAGTCATTATGCTGACCAGAGCTAGAAAGTCTCTCACAGATGCTTTGTCTTTACAATATCATTGCTGTATAAGCTGTTCTGGTTCTGCTTCCTTCACTCTGCTATCATTTTTAGGTAGCTTCTCAGATTTTTCTGAAACCACCTCCTTCATCATTCTGTTCAGTACAATAGTATTCCATCACATTCATGTATCACAACCTTTGCAGTCGTTGCCCAGCTGATGGACACCCCCTCAGTTTCCAATTCCTTGCCATCGCAGAGATTTGTTGCTATGATTTTGTACATATGGATCCTTTCCTCCTTTCTTTACATCTTTATCTCCTTATAGTAGCAACTTCACTGAGTCAGAGGACATACACAATTTAATATCATTTTGGCATAGTTCCAAATTGCTTTCCAGAACGGCATGACCAGTTCATAGCTCCACCAATAGTGCATTAATATACCTATTTTCTCACAGGTCCTCATCAAATTAACCAATCTGATGGGTAGGAGACGGAACTCAAGACAATTCAAAAGCTGTCTTAATTTGCATTTCTCTAATTATTAAGTGATTTAGAGCTTTTTAAAAAACTATGGTCATTGGTGGCTCAGATTTCTTCCTCTGAAAAACAGTCATTTATCAAATGAGAAATGGCTCTTGTTCTTATGATTTTCTCCCCTTTACCTTACTTCTAATTTTAGCTGCACTGGTTTTGTTTGTGCAAAAGATTTTAAATTTTATATATTCAAAATTGTCCACTTTACCCTTTTGTAATCCTCTCTATCTTGTTTGGTTAGAATGAATTTCCCTAGCCATAGATCTGACAAATAATTCCTTCTTTGCTCCACTAATTTGATTATAATGTTACTTTTCATGTTTAAGTCATATACCTATTAGGAGCTTATCTTGGTAAATGGTGGAAGATGCTGGTCTACAACTAATTTCTGTTCGACTACTTTTCAGTTTTCCCAACAGTTTTTTAGCCAAGGCATTTTCAAAGAGCTGTCAGAAGTCAAATAAAAGCTCTTGGGTGCAGAATTTCTTCCAAGTTCGAATTCTTTATGGAAAAGAAGAGATGTAATCCTCACCTCCCCCTGTGATTTTACTGGAAGCTAGTCGGATAATTTCTGTGGTCACTGAAATCTCTTCTGTGTCACTTCTGGAGGCATCAATAGGAAAGTGGTATTCCACAAAGAAAGTGCTAAAAAAAAAAAAGATGATTAAAAAACCCAAACTCCTGTGTTTCTTTTTTCTTTAAATTTAAGAACTGTAAGCTCTTGATTATATCGGGGAGGGGAAAGGGAATAAGCATTTATAAAGTGCCTACTATGTGCCAGGCATGGTGCTAAGCACTTTACAGATATTATCTCATTTAATTCTTATAACAGCTTTGGGAGGTAGGTCCTGTTATTATATCTATTTTACAGTTGAGGAAACTGAGGCAGACAAAAGTGATGTGACTTGCCTTGATAATAACTCAGATCTTCCTGACTCTAGGCCCAGTGTTCTCTCTACTGTACCATCAGCTGTATTTACTATTTCCCTCACTGTGTTGCTCTTGTGAAAGCATTTTATATCATTTCAAATACTCAAATATTTCCTTTGTGATTTCTACTCTGTGGGTAATACCTCTACTGATGCAGCTCTATTTTCTTCTGTCTTGGTAGATGCTTTAATAAATTGCTAGTGTCAAAACAATTTAGCTCCTATTAGACAACACTCCAATGCCGGCTAAACAGGCCTTTAGATATAGTCATGCGCACTGGGTTCATATTCAGATCCTTTCTAGGCTGGTATGCTTTGTCAGAAGTTAAATTCTGTTGCCACAATCTTCATATATATGGTGTCTAAGTACCAGCTAACAAGTAGAGAAGCTCATGAACCTGGGTGCTTGAGTTGATATAGTTTTCATCCACAGGAACTCTCAAAGACCACCTAAGGTGTGGTAAGGCTACAAGGTATGTTGGTAGAGAAAATACCCACATGGATAAAATCACAGATCCCTTACATGTTAGTAAAGAGCAGAGGCAGGGATCAAAGACCAGGTCTCTCAACTCCCTGTTCAAGACTCAGAGCTTTCTAGGTTATCACTGGGTGGCTGGAGCATGGAATAATTAAGGTAGGGCTTTCAAAATTCCTCTCAGACCTCGACCAATTGCAATAACCTATGCTGGCCACTTTCTGAAAGAGAGGTAATGAATTCAAGGTACAGAATGGACATACATTTTTGGACAATGTTCTAACTTGCTTTGTTTTACTACATATAGATGTTACAAGAATTTTCTTTCTTTTTCTTGGGAGGAGGAGGAGAGAAAAAAAATGCTTATTAAAAAATAAAATAAAATTTAAACCCCTCCTTCTATACCCCCACTCCCAAATTCCTCTTAATGCCCAGTTACTTCAGCAATTACTCTGAGTCCATAACTGGACCAGGATCATATGAAGGCCCTGTAAAATGTCAAATATCTTAGCAGGATTACTGGATTATAACATTTGCCACTTTTGTTCTCAGGGAATGGAATCTGAGAGATTCTACCAATCAGCAAGCATATTTTAAATGTTCACTATGTATTAAACACTGTGCTAAGAGCTAGGGATACAAAGAAAGGGAAAAAAAAAACCAGTCCCTGTCATTACACCTAATGACTCCAGCTTCCCAGACCTAATACCAGCAGAAAGAACTACTCTCAAGGGTGCCCTTCCCTTTGCCTATTCTCTCAGCCCTAACGGCCAAAAAGGCATCTTTTCTACTTCCTGTCCCATCCCTTTGCCTGTCCCCGACCATTCCAGGCACCACCTAGGGTGGTCTGAAGGGAGGAACTGTTCATAGGGGTTCTGTTCCTTTGCTCCCCTACTACCTGTCCTCCCAAACCAGATGGGTGCCCTTTACTCTTTTTCTCCCCACCCCCCTGCATCAGGCATACCCATGAGAAGACCATATGGGGCAATGATGTATGTTCAAACCACACTGATATACAGTCTAAGTCACTAACTATGAACCTTAGTCAAGATGTTGGAAAACTATGCCCACTTCTTTGATCTAAAGTCTTCAGGCCTTACCATCTGTCCTGGTGCTAAGACCTCTAGACATGTGACTTGTTAACCTTCAGGACTTTTGGACCTTTCTATAGGCTCTGTGGTTTTTTACTTGTGCTGCCTCCCCCAATTGAAGCATCAATTCCTTGAGAACTTAGCTGTCTCATTTTTTTCTATTGTGTTTCCAACATATAAATGCTTCATTCATATAAATAAATGGGTACACGCAAGATACATATCGAATATAAGAATGCCAACCTTAGAGGGGAAGAATATTCAGGTGGCTGGAGGAACCACAAAAAACCTCCTATGAAATATGGTATATGAGCTGAGTCTTTTTTTTTTTTTGAGAGGGGAAGGCAGGGCAATTGGGGTTAAGTGACTTGCCCAAGGTCACACAGCTAGTAAGTATGTTGAGTGTCTGAGGCCAGATTTGAACTCAGGTCCTCCTGGCTCCACAGCCAGTGCTCTACTCACTGTGCCATCTAGCTGCCCCTGAGACTTGAATGAAGCTGAGGAAACCAAGGGCCAGAGTTTGGGAGGGAGAGCATTCCAGGCATGAGGGAGAGACAAGGCAAACGCATGGAAATGGAAGGTGGAGTATTGTTTGCATGGATTAATAAGTAGATTGGTATCACTGGGTCATAGGATTTATGAAGGGCAATAAAAGAGTAGAAAGACAGGAAGGGGCCAAGTTGTAAAGATCCTTAAATGCTAAAGAAAGGACCATATATGAAGCATAAGGGGCACTCAAAAAACTAGGACACACTAGGCTTTGTCAGAATATAAACGATCCTGACGCAAGAGATTTTATTTAATCTTCAAATGTTCATTTAACAAATAACTATATCCAACCAGTTGCCAAGTCCTGTTAATTCAACCTTTGTGCTGTCTCTGGCCTCTATCCTCTCTTTTCTGTTCTTACTAGCACCATATACTGTAGAAACTTTCTCTGCTTCAATCATTTCCCCTAGCTGATCCATACTTCATCAGGCGCTGAATTATTTTTCCCTTTGAAAAGATTCAGTCATGTCATTCTTCTGCTCAAAAAGTACTCCTAGCAAAGTTTGAACTCCTCAGCCTAGCAGCTAATGTTCTCCAAAATCTGGCACTACTTTATCTCATAGTCTCCTCTATATCTTCTATGTTCTAGCAATCTCTGCACTCCAAGTTGGGTGGTGATGAGAGGAATTCCTACCCTAGGGTCAGGCCCTAGTCAAGAGACAGCACATTTTCAGCCTGCCCAATTCCTAGTCTATTCCCCTCCTTTCTTTTATGTGATTGGATGAAATTAGTACATGCTGCTCGTGGGGAGGGGAAATAGGTGGGGAACAGGAGGGAGGATGAAGGGATACCATGGAAAAGTGAGTCCCTAACCTGAGGTTGGGCCTCACACAAACCCACAAATTTCCTTTTGCTCTTGAACTGGATTCGTGGAGCCTGGTATGGTTCTCCAAAGGATTTTATCCTGTCATACAGTCTTTCTACTGTGGATTCAGTTGTATTGACTTCATCTTGTATTTACATGGGTTTATACAGGTTGGAAGGTTGTGAAGAAGTTATACTACTTACATTCACCATTTTCAATTTTGATTCTTCTGAGAAAATGCTTGGCAAGTGACCTATATTTCATGGCATTAATAAGAGCTGACATTTATATAATGGCTTTTTGGTTTATAAAGCATTTTTATTATACCTTATCTCATCTAATCCTCCCAACCCTGAAGGTTAATTGCTAGGCATTAGGGGCATTACTCTTATATCTGTTTTTTTATTCCCATTTCACATACGAAGAGAGGTTTAGAAAAGTTAAATGACTTGCCATGGTCACATAGTTAGCAAGTGTCAGAGGATGGATCTTAACCCAAGTTTCTCTTGACTCCAAGTTCTACCCTTTTTCCACTAAGCCATAACCTCATTTTCATATGTTGTGTTACTGTGAAAATATTGATGTTAAAAAGATGGGCTGTAGTATCAAGTGGTAGCTTAAGATTATTTAAAACACTACAAGATTTCCCCAAGGCAATCCTATCTACTCCTCCCGCAGCCCTTATTGGGAGTCCAAATATGCAGTGGTAATGTCAACTGAACAGTCAAGCAAATAAAGTAGTAAATTGTGCCACAGATATATCAGTATTTCTTCTGTTATTTGTTTGTGTCTTATGAAGATTTAGCCTTACCGAAATTTACCCTGTGCTTCCTAAATATTTTCACATGTTATTCAGTTTATCATGAGTTGTTATGGTAAAAAACAAAAACAAAAACAAAAAAACTATCAGTCATGGTGCAATGAAGGAGCACTAGATTTGGAACCAGAGAAGTTCTGGTCCAAGTCTCACTTCTCCCTAATGGCCAGTCAACTTTCTGATGGTAAGGCTCTCTGAGTTAAGATGGCCTTCAAAGGAGGGATGTCCTTTGTCACCAGAAATGCATGTGAAGTCTTTCCAGCTCAGTAGGATTTACTAGACTTTGAGAAGTCATGGCATACTCTGCACTGTCATGAAGCACTAGAAGACTTCAATGGAGGTAAATAAAATAACCATAAAAAATATACATTTACTGTGGTTTGCTTTTACATTTCCTCCAATTTAAATAAAAATGTTTTAGTAATTTTCCTAACTTTACTATTTTATTGGATTCATAACCTTATCACTGCATATATTCCCTCCAGAGGTATAGTCCAAACCATACCATAAGCACCTTCTCATCCAGTGAACAGTTTGTACATAACCTCCCATAAATCCTCCAGAGGCCCTTCTTGCCACGGTGTAAGATGACTTCAAGTTCTTATATCTCCTATGAGTACATTTCTGTGTCCAGCTCTAGTCTCTCTCCTGAGCTTCAGTCCTATATTACCAATTTCTTATTAGAAACTCGAATTCCCATGGACATCTTCAACTTAGCACAGCCAAAACTGAACTTAGTCTTTTTTCCTGTTAACTTTCCCCTCTCCCAAATGTTCTTCTGTTAAAAGCACCACCATCCTCTCAGATTCCCATGTTCCTAACCTGAAGTCCTCACTATTCTCCCTCCCCAACGCACATACCCGATCAGTTGCCAAGTCTGGCTATTTCTCCCCCACAACATTTCCTTCTCTCTCTTCATACAATTTCTGCCTTAGTGCAGATGCTCCTCACCTCTTGCATACGCTATTAAATAACTTCCTCAAGTTTCTCCTGCTCCAGGCCATCCAATATACTGTCAAAGTAATTTACTTTAAGTGCACACCTGACCATGTCATTTCCCCACTAAAGAGACTCTTTTAGAATAACATATAAAATTTTCTGTTTAGTTTTTATAGTCCTTCACAACCTGGCCCCAACCTGTCTTTTTGCCTTTACTAGCCATTACTGTCCCTCTCCCCCCCCCCACTCTGCAATCCAGACAAATGCACCTTTTCTCTATTCTTCATATACTCCATCTCTGTTTCTATGCAATTATACTTGCTATCCCTGATGACAGAATGTGTTCCCACCTTACCTCCCCACCTCAGAGTCCCTCTTAAGCAATATCTTCTACACAAAGCCTTCCCTGATTTTCCTCCTACTGTGAATGCCCTTCCTCTTTAATTACTTTGTATATATTTATTAATTTTATAGCTCTGTTGCATTTTTGTGTGTACTTGTTGGCTCTCTCATCAGAATGCAAGCCCACTGACAGTAGAGATTGCTTGATTCTTTGCACTTGTATTTCTAACACCTAGCTCAAGTGTCTGGCACATAGTGGGCACATAATGAATCCCTGCTGATCAACTGACTGAGACCAGTGCAGTAACTAGGCTATAACCTCTCACTTTTGCAATATGACCAGCCCAATTCCATTTCTGATCATACATATCCTACACATTTATGTCTCTTTTGATATACAAGTCACTACTGGTCTTATCTACAGCATGTTTTAGCTTCACTTGGCATTTTAATTCTTCGAAGATTAAGGCATTCCACAATCTATAGCCATATAGCATTATCGGGAGAATAGTGTACTAAAATAGATGATTTGTTGTGTAAGAGGATGAGTTTTTGTGTCGGTTTGGGATCCCTCCAATTGCTATGCCAGTGACGTTGTTCTTCTTTGCTATTCTTTGCAAATGGCATTATCTCTGACTCTGGGCATTATCACTAGCTGCTCCCATGCTTAGAATGCTCTCTCTCCTCATCTCCACCTCCCGGCTTCCTTCAAGTCCCAGCTAAAGTTCCAACTTCTGCAAGAAGCCTTTCCCAGTTGTCCTTAATCTTACTGACTTTCCTTTGAGACGATCTCTATTTATTCTGTATATGTCTTATTTGTACATAGTTGTCTGCAGACTGTCCCACTCATCTGATTTTGAACGCCTTAAAAACAGGGACTATTTTTTGCTTACCTTTATATCCTTCATGTTTAGCCTGGAACATATTAAATGTATAACGAATGCTTATTGACCTTAAAAGATTAAGAATCAAAGAACTATAATCCCAGATCTAAAAGAGACCTCAGAGGATACTTGACCTAACCTCCATTAGAAACATGTAAAAAGAGTTGTATATCTTTTATACTATTCCCCAAAATAATTCTACATATATTTATCAAATGCCGATCATATGCAGAGCACTGTGTTATGTGGTAGAGGAGATAGAGAGATGCAGAAAAGAGGCTCCCTATCCTTGTAGTATTCAGTCTAAAAGAGGAGATAAGGCTTGGATACGAAGTTACGATACAACATAGGACACAATTAAATACTATTTGAGAAGGGAAAGACTGTTTTTCACTGAATTAGGCGATCAAGGAAGGTTTTAGACTAATACTAATAAAGTCATAAAACTCATAAGAATTTCTAGAACTCTTAAAGTTAGGGCAGCCTTTCAGACTAACTGATCAATTACTTGAAACCAAAATCCTTCTTTCCTGAAAAGGCCTAGCTTAGATTGCATCTTGTTTACGAAGCCTTTGTGGATCTCCTTTACTGAAAGTGATCTGTCCTTTTCAAAATACTACTAGTGCATCCACAGAATCAGAGAAGGATGTCACAGGTCATCTAGTCTAATCCACAAAGAAATGCCTCTATATCTCTGACAAGAGGTTGTCATACAATTTCAGCATGAAGATATCTAGTGAAGATGAAATCCACAACTTGCTTTCCCTTATATTATGTTTTTGAATACATTTTCTCTCCTCTATTATACTATAAGGCCCTTGAGGCTAGAACTATTATTTGCATTTTTCTGTCCTCAGATTTCAGGGGCAGCTAGTTGGTGCAGTGGATAGAAACCTTAGAGTCAGGAAGACTTGAGCCAGCCTCAGACACTTACTTGCTCTGGGACCCTGGGCAAAGCACTTAACCCTGTTTGCCTCAGTTTTCCTGATCTGTAAAACGAGCTGGAGAAAGAAATGGCAAACCACTCTAGTATCTTTGCCAAGAAAACCCTAAATGGGGTCATGAAGAATAAGACACAACCAAAAAACAACAAAACCCTCAGATTTTAGCACAATGTTTTGCACATAATAGGTACTGAATAAATTTTTAGTGAATGAAAATTATTTCTTTTCTAACTCTCGATCGTGGTTTAATTCAAGCCTGTTGATTTAAATACAGGACCCAGAACTAAATGAGTAACAGTATGTTTGCATGGCAACCTTTCAAAAGCAGTATGTCAAGTCCATATAATTTTTCTGATTATATCATTGGTAGCCTGCCCAAAATTTTTCAGTGGCACCTTAGTCTCCAAGACAAAGTCCAAACTCATCCATCAACCTAGCACTTAAGATCTTTTATAACTGGTTGGTAACTTGGGGATTCAGTTTAGTTATTAAAGAGAGATTTTCACTGTACTATGGAATGTCATGCACTTTTCCCACCTTTATACATTCACTAATACTGTTTCAACACCTATGAAATGCCTTTCTCTTCTGGTTCCTATCTCAACTTGCCAAAAAACTATCATTTTTCAAGCTCCAGCTCAAATGCCATTTCTCCACTTCCACATCTCACAAGTCTGAATTAATCTTTTCCTTCTCAGAGCTCTCAAAGCACCCTGCACTGTTCAGACACTTACCTTCTATTTTTATGGTAGTTTACTAGTGAATGTTTTATAAAGTTAAACAAACTCCCTAGTAGCATGAACCATGTCTCCTTTGTCTTACCTCCTTTGCAATTTGCACATAATAAGCATTCAATAAAAGTTTGTTGAATAAGTCTCAATTCTGGAAAATCACTAAGTGCACTAGCATTATCCTTTTGGTTGGCCTGGTGCTTTATTCCTGCCTTGGCCTCCCTATTTGTATTAGAGCAAAGTACAGATATCCTCAGAAATCTTCAGCTTCAGCCTCACAGCCATAGGAAGTAGAGAGAAAGAAGTAGGATGGGAGAGAGGAATCCAAGCATACCGCTTTCTGGCTGAACTTGATCTGGGTGGTCTGGCTGGTATGCTTGTTTTGACTGCGGTCACCTGGGGACTCTCTGGGGGTACTCCTAGCGCTTCAATGGCAACTCTGGCTGAGCGTATTCGACCCAACAAGGCCAGTCTATCCAAACTCAGTGTGGTTAATTCAGTTTTCCTGGGACTCTCTGAGCATGTCAGTTGAACAGAAGAACTTCTGAAAAAAGTTCAGAGAATTAGATTATTATTATTGTAACTACTGTACCCTGATTAAAACAAACAAATAAACAAAAATTTATTAAGTGACTAACAAATAATCAATGTTTTTATCCATAGCAACTCATGAAGAGTGTCTACTAATGTGAAGAGGTGCTGTGAGCTACACATCAGTGAACCCAGTACACTAGGTAAACCTCTCTGTAGAAGATCATTCAGCTAATTATCCAGACAGACTGGATAGCCAGTAATGACCTGAACTACTGTTTGAACTCTAATGGCATTTACTTCCTCAGCTGATTTCCCACACAGAGGAAGAGACCTTTACCAGTGGTAGTATGGAAGTTTTTTGCCTACACAAATAAGAAAGAGTATCTCACTTTTTGCTTTAGAATGTTAGAAAGGGCTGGAGGAGAAAACCTTTAACAAAACCTTAATAATGTCAATAACTCATCTTTTTATAGCATGTTATATGAGGCAAAGGGGAGAGTGGGACTGTTCCACTGAAAATTGTCCCAGAGGACCAGATTCAGGACTAGCTTCTGAGGCTCACTATCTGCAGGACCTTGGGCTAGTCATTTAGCTCCCCTGGGGCCTAAGCATTCACTTCTACAAAAAGGGATTGGACCAGGTGACCTCTTATGTCACTTGCAGTTTTAAATCTCTGATCCAAAAGACCTTGTTAACATCAGCTTGAAACTTTAAGCAAAGAACTTTCTTCAAAACCCTATGGGATAAGTAGCACAAGAATTACGACTAACCTCTCTCGCTGGTAATAAACTTTTTCCTTCATAAATCAAAGGGCATTTTGTTTTAATGTTGTGATTGTGTAATATTCTGTATCCTAGTAATCTGTCTCTTTCCATAGTATTTTTGTTCTGTTAGGGTTATACTTTGTACTTCTTTCTATGCTTAGTAAATCTGAGAAATGGGATTTGAATTGAGGTCTCCAGACTCAAAGTCTTGAATTTCTATTTCACTAAGCTGTCTTTTAACCACAGAGAATTACATCGGAAGAGGACCTTAAGGATCATCTAGCTCAGGGGTGGGGAACCTGTGGCTTTGAGACCACATGTGGCCCTCTAGGTCCTCAAGTACAGCTTCCTTTGATTAAATCCAAACTTCACAGAAGAAATCCCCTTAATAGAAGGATTTCTTCTGTAACACTTGGACTCAGTCAAAAGGCTGCACCCAAGGACCTAGAAGGCTACATGTAGTCTTGAGGCTGCAGGTTCCCCGCCCCTGAGATTCTAGTTCAATCCTGCTGCTGCTATTAGTACTACTAGCAGTAACATTTATGTAGCACTTTAAGATTTGCTAAGCGCTTTACATGTTATCTCATTTGATCCTATATGGTAGACGCTATTATTATCCCCATCTTACACATTAAGAAACTGAGGCTGAGAGGGAAAGTGATATTCCCAAGGTCACATGGCTAAATAAATGTTCATAGAGAGGCTCACTTAGGTTTCTTTCCCAATGCTGTCTTCTTTTGACCATGATGACCCAAATTCACTGCCCTGGAATGTTGGGCAGTATTTCTTGACTGGATGATTTTCTCAGGCAATATTTTATCATCATCTTCACTGTGAACATCACTCACAATGGACTCAGCTTTCTTCAAATGAATATGAGAAAAGAAAACAAAAAAGAAACACGAGAAGTTAACCAATTTGGGGCCAACAACTATAATTTCCTCAGAGACTGTTAAGCTTTTTATTGGGTAGATATTTTACTAAAGCAAAAAAGATACCTCAACAACCCGAGGGATTTCCCTTGCACATTATTACCTGCTATTTAAATCAGCCCATAGATTATATTTTAGTGCCTACACATTCAGTTCATGAGAATAAATTTCCAAAATAGATATCGCCATTAAAAACTTATCCTCCCTGGGGCACACCACTTCACTGTCATGAGTGCTGTCCTCACAATATCTGGGTGCTTTAAGTCCAGGTCTCTTAAACATGCCCTTGAAGCAGGAGAAGTGTCTCAGAATGAACCAATCAAATATAAAGGCAATGTTCTACCTAGCATCAGAGTAAAAGTAGTACAGTACAAAGAATTCTGGGTCTGGGTACAAATCTCTGCTCCAACAACAACCAGCTGCATGGGTGTCACCGAGTTACTCCACCTCTGAGGCTGCTTCCTCATCTATAAAATGCACTGCTGCCACCTGCTTCTTGACATGTCTTGTATATTCCTTATCTTAGTCATGCCGTTCCCTATTCCTGGAAGTCTTTTTCTCCTCATTCTCTGAAATCCAAAGGAAAAGTCACCTCCTGTAGAAAGCATTGCTTTATTTCCTCAGTCATTATGGACCTTTCTTTTCAGACCACACATGGCATTGTTTTGTATCTCTCTGATGCATTTATCATATTACAGTAGCTGCAATAATTCATCATGTTATTTTTGTTTATCTTCCTACTACAACAGGGGTTCTTAAAACTCTTGTGTCATGGACCCCTTTGACAGTCTAGTGAAACCTATGTACAACCTTCTCAGAGTAACATTTTTAAATGCATAAAACAAAATAGGTAGGATTACAAAGGGAACCAATTATGTTGAAATAAAGATGTAATTTCTTCCTATTCAAGTTCATGTACCCTCTGAAATTTATTCAAAGACCAGTGGATTCAAGGTTAAGAACACCTATACTAAACTACAAATTCTGTGCAGGGAGCAATTTTGACTTATATAAGTTTTCTGTCTTCCCCAGTGCCTGGCAGTGAACTCTGCACTCAGTAGGTATTCAATAAATGTCTGCCAAACAATGAATATGCATTAATACTCACCTTCCATATCTGTCTAGTTACACAATACTAATTACCAAATACTGTCTTTTTTCCTTCCCCAACAAGTACCATGTTCAAAGCACTGTAACACTCAAGAATAACTCTTCCATTCTATTCTCACTACCATCACTTTCACTCAGGCCCTCATTATCTTATGCCTAACGTAACAGAATAGCCAGCTCCTAGTCTCCACAATCAGCAGCTTAACCTAGTGGAAAGAGCACTGGACTGGGCATTAGGAGACTCAGGTATAAGATGAAACTTTACAACTTTAAAGCTATATGACCTTAGTCATTTCCCTTTTCTAGGCTTTATGGTTAAGTAATTCAATTACAGGGTTGTTTTTGTCATCTACTTCAGATTCACTCACATAAAACAGAAAAAAGTTAAGGTTGGACTAGATAATTCCTATTGTTCCTTTTAGCAGTAACATTTTATGATACTTGGTCCCAGAATAAGAGAAGGAACCAAAACTCAAGTTTAGAGCAAAGGCTCAAATATTTCATCCTGGAGGTGAACATGAAGCTGTACATATCGAATCACAGAACCTAACAGTGGAAGGGACAGATCTCAGAAGTCACCTAGTACAAACCTACTCAAAATCTGAATGTCCTTGATACTACTGCCACAAGTGGTGATCTAGCTTCTGCCTAAGCACACAATGATCTAAGCAAAGAAGTTATATGAAATCAAGAGATGATTTTAAAAGATTTAAAAAAAAAATTTTAAAAGAAAAAAATTTTTAAAGAAATTCTTCTTAAAAGAAGAATTCTATGAAGTTTTAAGAGGGACTTTGATACGCTAGAGCATATCCAGAGTTGGGTACTCAGGATATGTATAAGTCTTAAAGCTATGTCATATGACGGACAATTGACAGAACAGAAAATATTTAGCCTGGAGAATGTGAGGCCTGTTTTCTAGTATCTGAAGGGCTGCCACATGGAAGAAAGGTTACATTTCTTCTATTTAGTCTCAGATGGCAGAAATATGATCACTGGTTGGAAATTACAAGGAGTCAGATACTATCTTAAGCAATCCTAAAAGGGTAGCTGTTCAATAATGGAATGGGTTGTCACCGACTGAGTTCTTTATTACTAGATGTCTGACCAAGAGATAATATCATTTGCTGGAGATGGCAGAAGGTGGATTCTGTTCAGATATAGATTAGATTAGAGGACCTCTAAGGTGACTTCCCTTATATATAACAAAAAGAGATATCTTCAAACATAAATCTTCCAAAACCTCAGTAATCCCAGAGCTTAGTTGTGGGGAGCCAGCTATATCCTGTTTAGGCCTCTTATACCTCTTCGAGGCAGGGTCAATTGAAAATGGGCCTACACACTGCAAGGCCAGTTTCAGGATAAGAAGACTTGACAAAGAAAACCTGCCTTTGTAGCTGATTACCCACATGGGTGATGACAGAAATGTTTCAGTTTGGTTATCTATATGCGAGAGAACATAAATGTTTCAATTTGGTAAGCCTTGAGTAAAAATAGTGTCTCACTCCTAGGAACAAGGAGATAAAAAATTTAACCAATGCTTTATTGTACTCTTAAGTCTGGATGACTCAGCAATTAACCTGTATAAAATACTGTAAGTAATTCCATTAAAATCAGTCTATAGCTTGACTATACGACTCGCTGTGTTGACACCTATTCAGGTGTACTAGTGGCTTGTCCTTATAAGGACGCAACTCAGAAAAACACCTGTAAAACCCTAGATGTTGTAAGTTTATACTATGGAACCCCAATGCAGATTCAAAGTGATAATGGGTCACATTTCAAGGGCAAAGAAGTGAAAAGATATTGTGTGTTGAATAATATCAAATGGATATATCATATTCCATATTATCCACAAGCATCTGGGCTAATTGAAAGAATGGATGGATTGCTGAAAGAACAGTTGAGAAAATTAAGCTCTAATAATTCATATCGACATTGGAAGGATAATTTGCCCATTGCCTTACATAATTTGAATAATAGGCCCTTAGGGAGGATTACACCTCTAGCCAGAATGATGACCCCAAATCTGTAGATTAGAGAACAGCAAACATGTGAGATCCAAAATACTGAATTTTGGACTATGAGGGAAGATGTCCCACCACCATGTCCAGGAATACCTGGTTCGGCAGGATATGATTTACATTGTATAGAGAATTTTAGGTTGAATAGGAAAGAGATAAGAAAAACCCTTACTGGGGTATGTATGAGAATCCCCAAGAATCATTTTGGACAGATGTTACCTAAGCCAGATTAGCAGCTCAAGGAGTACATGTATTGGCTGGAGTGACAGATTCTAATTATCAAAGAGAAATTGTTGTTACCTTCCAGAATTTGGGTAAGAAACCTGTACAATTTTGTGAAAATGATAGGATAGTTCAAGTGATTATTATCCCCTGTGAAAAAATACCCTTTGTGAAAGCTCACCCT
>CM053622.1:712179650-712263110 GCA_028646595.1 Phalanger gymnotis
GGGGGGTGGAAATGGGGAGAAAATTTGTAATTCAAACGCCTGTGAAAATCAATGCTGAAAACTAAACATATTAAAAATAAATAAAAAAAAATAGAGTTAGGATTAAAACCAAGAATCACCTACCCAGAAAAACTGAATTATCATGCTCCAAGGCAAAATATGGACTTTCAATAAAATAGAGAACTTTCAAGTTTTCTCAGTGAAAAGACCAGAACTGAATAGAAAATTTGACTTTCAAACACAAGAATCAAGAGAAGCATGAAAAGGTAAACAAGAAAGAGAAATCATAAGGGACTTCCTAAAGTTGAACTGTTTTGTTTACAGTCCTATATGGAAAGATGATGTGTGTAATTCATGAGACCTCAGTATTAGGGTAGCTGAAGGGTGTGTGTGTGTGTATATATATACATACTTACATACATATATATGTATATATACACACATATACATATACATATATACACATATATACATATACACACACACAGACATATATGTATATATAGACAGAGGGCACAAGGTGAGTTGAATATGAAGGTATGATATCTAAAAAAAATCAAATTAAGGGATGAGAGAGGAATATATTGAGAGAGGGAGAAAGGGAGAGATAGAATGGGGTAAATTATCTTGCAAAGTGGCAAGAAAAAGAAAAAGCAGTTCATTGGAAGGGAAGAGGGGGCAGGTGAGGGGGAATGAGTGAATTTTGCTCTCAATGGCATTTGACTTGAGGAGGGAATAACATACACACTCAATTGGGCATCTTACCCCACAGGAAAGAAGGAGGAAGGAGATAAAAAAGGAGTGACGATAGAAGGGAGGGCAGACAGGGGGAGGAAGTAATCAAAAGCAAACACTTTCAAAAAGGGACAGGGTCAAGGGAGAAAATTAAATAAAGGGGTACAGGATAGGAAGGAGCAAAATATAGTTAGTTTTCCATAACTTAATTCCTCCCACTAGGTGAGCCTGGGGCTGGAAGCAAGTGCAGCTGGCGCTCTGGAAGCAGCCCCAGAGCTGCACCACTTCCATGCCCCTGAGGCTAGAGCCAACAGCACACTCCTTTCACTCAGATCTAGCAGTTTTTCCACTAACCTTCTCTGTTATCTTTGGTGTTTGGGTTGAGAAGTCTGGTAACTGCCATGGGTCAGTGATTCAGGGCCCTACTGCCTGGTACACCAGGTTCCGGGTTTGGTTGGTCCTGGCATGGCCCACGCTAGGCTGTGCTCTGCTCTGCTTCCAGCTCCATGCAATAGATCCTTCCCAGAGACCATACAGGCTTTCCTGGGCTAGAGTCCTGCTTTCCTCTGCTCTTTTGTGGGTTTTGCAGCTCTTGAATTTGTTCAGAGCCATTTTTTTAGAGGAGTTTGGAGGGACCTGGGGGAGAGCTTAAGAAGTCCCTGCTTTCCAGCACCATCTTGGCTCTGCCCCCAATAAATAATATTTTTGATCATGTACCCACAAAAGTATGTATTTGCTTATTCATAAATTATATACACGTACTTTTTGTTGTTTTTGTTGAGTCATTTCAGTTGTGTCTGTCTCTCCATTTCCCTGTTTGGGGTTTTCTTGGCAAAGTTTCCAGAGGGGTTTGCCATTTCCTTCTCCAGCTCATTTAACAGATGAGGAGACTGAGGCAAACACGGTTAAATGACTTGCCATGAGTCACACAGCTATTTGAACTCAAGTCTCCTGACTCCAGGTCCAGTGTTTTGTCCACTATGCTACCTACCTGCCCATATATGTACTACTATATTAATAAAAAAACTTACACAAAAATAGAAATTAAAGGATAAGATAAATATGAAATATTTGATGCCTGTGGCAATAGGAATCATTGGAGTTTGCTGAATAGGGTAGTGATATGAGTAATACAGTTAGACTTGTTTTTTAGGAAAAGCACATGTGTGAAGGAGAGCTTAAGGCAAGGAAACCATTCAAGAGATTACTGCAACATTTCACGCAAGAGATAATGAGGGTCTGAGATAAGATAGTGGCTATGTGAGCAGAGATAAGGAGCTATGGATAAATAAGAGAGATGTTTGTGTAGGTAGAAATACCAATATTTGGCAAAAGATCTGATCCGTGGAATGAAGGAAAGTGAGGAAGCAAGAATAGCACCAAGGCTGAAAATGACAGATTAGAGCGTCATTGAGAGAAATAGGGAAGTATGGAAGTAGAGTGCGTTTGGGCTTAGCAGGGAGAATGAATGATAATGTTAAGTGTTGAGGCTATTCATTAGCCAGTGCCCTAGAGTACAGAGAATGCTTTTGAGTCATGCCAATTGTAGCCACAAGGTCACTGGGAATAGGGGAGAGAGATTGAGGAATGAGTTTAGGGAACTCTAAGGAATTTCTATGAGAGTTCCAAGAAAAGAGATTAATTCCACTTGCAAGTAAAGATTAACTGTTAGGATCAGAGACAAGGTAGTACTGAAGCTGGGTTTTGAACATGAGAAATTATACAACATAGAAAGACAGGAGAACATATTCAAGGCTTAAGGGGAGGCCTGAATTCTGAGAAGGGTTCAGTTTGGTTGGAATGTAGAGTATATCACCAGGAATAACAGAAGTTCAGTTTGGAAAATTGGATGAGCATAAGATTGTGGAGGGATCTGAATGTCAATCTAAAGAGTTTAGATTAATTTAGTAGTGAATGAGGAGCCACTGAAATCTTGTGGAGTGAAGTGATCAAAGCTGTCCTCTAAGATGATTCTGATATTCAAGAAACACAAATAAAAGCAATTCTGAGGTTCTATCTCATACCCATCAGATTGGTAAAGTTGACAAAAGGGGAAAATGACACAATGTAAATGAGAAAACAGCAACATCACTGAACTGCTGGTAGAGCTATTAATTGGTCCAGACATTCTGGAAAGCAATTTGGAATTTTATCCCCAAAAGTTACTAAACTATGCATACTTTTAGACCCAGCAATACCACTACTAGGCCACCCCCCCCAAATAAAAACAATGAAAGGATTCAAATGTACAAAAATATTTATAGCAGCTCTTTTTGTGGTAACAAAGACTTGGAAAAGAAGATAACATGCATCTATTAGGGAAAAGCTGAACAAACTATGGTGTACAAATGTAATGGAATATTATAATTTGTTTTAACTACGAATGTTTAATTTTTGTTTTTTTCCCAATGGAGTTGGAGGGAAAGATTTTTATTAATTGAAACAAATTAGAAAGATGAATGGTAACATTTACAGGATAGAATGGAAGAGGGAATACTGGAGACCAATTAGGGTGTTCCCATAATAGTCTAAGTCCATGGCTTAGGGTGGTAGCTATGGGAATGAAGTAGAGGCAGAAAGCAAAGATGCAAAAGTTTTTGTGGATGTAGAATCAATGTGTTCTGACTCATTAGAAGGCAAGTGAGAAAGAGGGAAGAATCAAAGACGACCTAGTCACCAGTGGTGATTAGGTACCAAAGGAACCTGGGTGACTATGGAGAATAGTGGTATTGTACCATCAACAGAAAAAGGGAAGTCAGGTTTCACTAAACACAAAACTAAAACTTCCCTTCCTTTTTCATATCAGTAGCTAAACTATTATTCTGCTTCTCTCCTTTCTTGTCTTCCACATCAAACTATTAATGAAAAGCAGAAATTGTGAGAGTATTAGGAGAGGTGAAGGCAGTTTATAGATGACTTGACATGTATTACAAAGGGAAATTACCTGGGAGTAGTGGCTCTACTACTCGTTAATGACTCTTTCCCACCAGTACTGGTCACAGGAAGTGCATGAGCTTGTGACATCCCAGAAAGCTGAGGTTTGCTGGGTTCAATATTTTCTCTGAATCCTTGATCCAGTAACAGTGCATCTCCACTCATGTCAGTGGTGAAAGAGCTGCAGTTGTCAAAAGTTGCTGACAAAGGTTCTAATGAAAGCAATATCTGAAAAAAAATACACATACATACACAACTTACCCGTGAATTTATCAGTCCAGGCAATCAATTAATCAATATGATTTATTAAGTATTTACTAAGTTGCTGAGTCAATAAGCATTCATTAAGCACCTACTATGTGTCAGGCACTGTTTTAAAGGCTGAGGACACAAAGAAAGTCAAAAGGAAGTTCCTGCTCTCAAGAAATTTAAACTATATACAAATAAAGACAAGATAAATTGGAGAAACCTAACAGAAGGAAGATACCAACATTAAGGGGGAATCAGGAAAGGCTTCTTGCAAAAGGTGGAATTTTTAGCTGAAGTAAACCAGGGAGAGAGGGAGATATTCATGAAGAGAGGAAGGCATAGGAGACAGAGTGAAAATGCAGAGGAAGGAGATGGAGTGTCTGGTATGAGGAAAAGCAATGAGATTACATAGTTCGTGTAGGGAAGTAAAGTGTTAGAAGACTGGAAAGGTTGGAATGGGCCAAGTTATTACTTGCTTTGTATGTCAGAGGACTTTATATTTGATGTTAGAGGGTTACTGGAGTCTACTGAAGAGAAGTGGCAACTTGGTGAGATCTTCACTAGATCAAATCTTACAGCTAGAGAGAGGAGAGACTGGAATAAAGAGAGAATTGGGGGAGGGAGAGCCACTAGTAGGTTATTGCAACAGTCCAGGCATGAGGTGTTGAGGAGCTGCAGCAGGCTGGTGACAGGGTCAAAGGAGAGAAGGGACTTATATGAAAGGTAGATTCATCAAGACTTGGAAACAGATTCAATACGTGGGACATGAGTGAGGAGTCAAGGAAGACACCTAGGTTTGAACATGAGTGACTGAGAGGATGGTGACCTCAACACTAATAAGAAAATTAGGAAGAGCAGAGGGATTAGGGGAAAAATGTAATATAGATAGAATTTATTTATATAATATAGTATATTATATAATTATATAGCATATATATAATTTATATGAAATATAATTTCAATTTTAGACACTGAGTTTAAGATATCTGAGGGGCAATCAGTTCAAGATGTCCAATAGGCAGGTGGAGATATTTATTGATTGACTTGTAATGCTTATTGATTGATTAAGATGGGAGACTGGAGGTCAGGAGAGAGGTTAGGGCGGATAAGAAGACTTAAGAACCAATTGCACAGATATAATAACTGAATACATGGGAGCTAATAAGATTACCAAGCAGAAAAGGGAGGGGAGGGAGGGAGAAGAGAATAGAAGCCAAGATAGAACATTGTGAGATACTCACAGTTAATGAACATAACGTAGATGAAGATTCAGCTAAGACTAAGGACTGGTGAGAAAGCAGCGTCACAAAAATATAGAGAGAAGACAGCATCAAAGAGAAGATAATTCATAGTGCCAAAGGCTGCAGAGAAGTCAAGAATAATGAAGTTTGAGAAAAGCCTGTTGGATTTGGCAATTAAGAGATTGTTGGTGACTTTGGAGACAACAGTTTTAGTGGAATGATGAAGGTGGAAACCAGAGTGAAAAGACAGAGAAAGGAAGAAGTGGAAGTGCCTATTATACTGGGCACTAGGGATCCAAAGACAAATGTGAGAATTTGTGTCCTTAAGGGGCTGATAACCTCTAAGAGAGACAATGCACATAGGGAAGGGACCAGTGGCTTGTGGGAGAGTATAACGAGCAGAGGTGAGGAGGAAGTTCATGAGGGGAATGAGGAACGCTCAGTATGGAAGCACAGAGACAGCAGATGGAGTGCTGAAAACTCAAAAGAAGCATGTTAAAGCCTCCTTTTGGGTTTCTCTAGAAACATTAAGAAATAATATGCATTTGGTCTAAAACCCTTACCAAATGTCCTAGTATGAAGATGGTTAAGGACAAAAGGTCTTTCTCAGGAAAAAGGACTGAAGATGGCAACCAAAATCTAGAAAGAACAATAATGTAGTCTTGTAGAGAACACTGCCTTCCGCATCCATGAAGTGAATGGGTTCTAGACACCCTAAGGACAGTCTCTTCTCTTTCTCCACCTCCAGAGTGTTAACAAAGACTCTTCTCTACCGAAGAAGGATAACATTGATATTGCAAGCAGGGAGAAGATCTTTTTCAATCCGTGAGGGGAGTGTTCAAGGAAGGAAACGAGTAGTGATTATTCCGGTATGTTAAACCAAACTGTATTTGTTGATTTTTTTTTCCTTGTTAAAGATTCCTATAGATGTTATATCAAATCATATTAGGGTACAGAAACTTAAGGGAATTGGGGGACAGGGAATGATGCTAGTTTGTGCATTTCTCTCCCTTGAAGCTAGAAATGCTTAGATGTTAAATTAGTATTAAATTAGATAAAGTTGTTTCTAGCAGGCTTATGCCTAAAACACAGAATATAGCATTAATTTTTTTTTCTTTGACACATTACCAAAGAGGGGCTAAGCCCATCAGCTTTGCACTCCCAGGAATCATCAGCCTTATCTTCTAACCTTGGGCAAAGTTCCTTCAGGTTTCTACTCCTGTTTTCACATCTGTAAAATGAGGCGATTAGACTAGATGACCTCTAAGGTCTTTCCAAGCAAAAATATCCTCATTCTAGAGCTCTCTTTATTTCACAGTACTCCCCTTCACACAAAGACAAGCTAGAATAGTACTACTCTCCAATTTTGTCCTGCTCCCTTCTAGACTTTGTATATATTTGTAAAAGCTATTTCCCATATGGATATTTTAATTTCTTCTTACTTTGAGACTCAGTTCAGATGCAGCACCCTCCATGAAACCTTCCCTAATTCCACCTGAAAATGGCTCTCGTCCCAGCACTTTCTCAGGATCTATGATCTGCTCTCATTAACTTATGCCTCATATTATAATACGCTTCATATTGTACTTAAAGGAAGAATCACAGGCACATAGAATCATAGGTCTAGAGATGGAAGACTTTCATATCAACTAAAATGATCCCCTCATTAGACAAATGAAGAAAATAAAGTCCAGAAATGTTCAAGTGACTTGCCCATCATCACACAAATAAGTGGTAGAGCCTGAATTTGTACCCATACCCTCTGACTACAAATTCAGTATTCTTTACAATGTGCCATATCACTTCCAATGTGTACTTATTTGTTAGTATACTACACCCTCCAAAACAATACAAGCTCTGTATACCATAATGCCTTGTATGTAGTAGGCACATGTTTGTTGAATTGAATTGAATCCAAAGCTTATTCACAAAAAAAGACAATATATACATTAAGAAATAATAAAAGTAAAGTAATTTTAAAATCTGTGTGTAAAGAAAAGAAGATAGCCTCCTAAACTAAGCTGTCCTAAACATTCTAAGGTATTCCAAGGATCCTTCCGGGTTCCTTGGTGTAGCTTTGACCATTAAAATTCCTTGTAGGCCAGACAGATCCAGCTACCCTAGATAAGAATGGTGTCTTCTCTACTAGAATACTCTTCCAAGGCAAAATTGGGCTTTGCTACCCGGGCACAATGGATGGAATATATCAATTCACAGGACAATTCCAGGCTCACTCAGTATGACTCTAAAGTGGCTAAAAGAAACTGGTATGAAATTAGGCTATGAAGCTAAGTTTGAGCAATACTGCAGAATTAATATTTTGAATGCCACAGTACGTGGATGCACACTATGTTTGGTGGGGAGTTTTTCCAATGTGTTTGGGATATAGGTTCTCTCCATGGAAAGAGAGACTTTCCAACAATGAGAGTAAAGGCATAATTATATTCTGTAGTACATCACACATTTATGATCTCATTGGTGCAGGCTCTCCTTTTCCACTACTGTGGATCTCAGCGCCATGATATCTAAGAAAAATAGTCTTTAAGTACAATGCTTTGTATGTGCTAAGAATTTGACAAACATGATGAATTGGCTAAGCGTCTTGTGATAAGCCTCTCTCTCTGCTCTTTGCTGGTTTGGTTCTTGATTAACAGATGGGCAGGCAGGCTTTTTTCTGTCTACATTCTAAGACTTTCTTCAACCTGTTAAGGACATTCTAGTACTTGTACTCCACTGGCATGACTTTTGCAAATGCAGAATCATCTCCAAGTCATGACAAAGCATCAGAGGAGACAGATTTTAAATGAAAAGAAATGTTTTTAAAAGAACAAAGAAAAAGTAAATAAAATAGTAGCAAAGAGCTTAGAACATGATTTTGGAAAATAAACTAGGATAATCAATCTATAAAAAGAAAATGAGAGTAAGGTTCTAAGGAGGAACTATTAAATTACGCAAGAAAACTAAAATAATAATGCATGGTTTCAGAAATAAAAAGGAAAGACTGCATGTATAATAAGGTCAACAGATTACTTTGTGGAAAGTCCAAAGAAACCAATTCAATAAAACATTTCTGGGTTTTAGTGAGTTAAATTATAATTTTGGACTACTCCAACTCTAAGAGACATAAGCTATAATAATTAAGAGTCTTCTATATAGATGAATGAAAAATGAAACAAATGCTTTGTGTTACTTTAGTGCTGAAGCTTGACATCCTGGGGCCTCAAGAAAAAACCTCTGAAAGGACTTCCTTGCTATTACTAAGCGTAAAGACATTACCAACCCCCTCAGTAAAGAGATTTTAATGGCATTCACAATTCCTTTGAGGCTACAGACTAGAGCCACTTTGCAAGGGTAGCAGGGGAGAACCTGGGGGTTTTGGTGAAATGTAAGCTCAATATAAGTCCACAGTGTGATGTGACAGCAAAAACACTAAGGCAGTCTTGAGCAAAGGTGTCCAACACATGGTCCATGTGCTGTATGCAGCCATAACACTCCTGAGTGCAGCCAGAACAAGTGTAAAATGTAACTAGGAAATATCTAACAAATAAATAAAAATATAATAAAACATGGAAACTATTACATTTTAAAACTAAGTCAATATGTGGCCACAGCTCTTGTTTGTTCTTCATTCTTTCCTTGACCTGATAATTCTGGAATTTGACTACAATATTCCTTGAAGTTTTCAATTTGGGATCTCTTTCAGGGGGTGATTGGTGGATTCTTTTGATGACTATTTTACCGTCTTTCTAGGACCTGAGAGCAGTTTTCCAGGCTCTTTTTTTTTAATCATGGCTTTCCAGTAGACCAATAATTCTTAGATTATCTCTCCTGGATCTATTTTCCAGGTCAGTTGTTTTTCCAATCTGATTATTTCATGTTTTCTTCTATTTTTCCATTCTTTAGATTTTGTTTGACTGATTCTTGATGTCTCATAGAGTCATTAGCTTCTACTTACCCAATTCTAATTTTTAATGTATTATTTTCTTCATTTAGCTTCTCTACTTCCTTTTCCATTTGGTTAATTTTACTTTTCAACGAGACATTTTCTCTATTTATATTCTGAACCTCCTAAACCATTTCACTAATTTTACTTTTTAAAGATTTGATCTCATCAGTGAATTTTTTTTTCCATTTTTTCTTTTACCTCTCCAATTTGGTTTTTAAAGTCCTCCTTGAGTTCTTCCAGGGATGCTTTTTGGGCTGGAGACCAGTTCACATTCCTTTTTGAGGTTTCAGATGTGGGTATAGTGTCATTGCTATCCTCTTCTGAATTGGTATTTTGATCTTCCCTGTCTCCATAATAGGAATCAATAGTCTTTGGCTTCCTAGTTTGTTTTTTCATGGTGTTTGGTTTTTTTTTTGCCCTGTGCTTCTAAAGTGGATCTCTGCTTCTGGAGCTCACTGGCTTTGTGTGCTGTGGCTTCTGGTTTTGCGAGGTGTGGGGGAGGGGTGGTCTGGCTGCTGGAAGTCTCTTCTTCCCCTGTGGCTGCACTATATAGCACGGCTGGTCTCAGCCGTTATCTGTGCTGGTGTCTGCCACTTCCCCTGGCTGTGCAAAGACATGTCTAGGGTCCTGGTGTTGACGTTTGCTAGCTCCAGCCCCCTGGGGCTCAGGAACTCCCACTGGTCTGCTGGGGTGGGGCCTGCTGGGACACCTCTCTTCCTGCACTAGTCTCCTTCCACCACAAGAAGGGGACTCCCCAGCTTCCTGAGCTACAAGGCTACTTTAGACCCACTTCTGGCTCCTCTATTTCAGGATTTATCCTAAGTGAGTATTATCTCAGTGAGGAAGGGAGGGCTCCCAGAAGTTCAAGAAGGTGAGTTTCAAACCTTTAGACTGTGGGCTAGAGGCCTCAGGGGTAGTTGCTCCCCAGTCACGGGCTCTGTGCTGATGTCTCTGGTGGCTCCAAAAGACTCCTGTTGGGCTGAGAGGCCCATGGATTGCTGCCGTAGCCGCCAGCACTTCAGCCATGGGCCTGCTCCTGCTCCTGTGTTTCTCATGCCCAGAGCTCTCCCAAACCAGGGTGCTAGCTGGATTCCTCTGCCGCTACCTTTCTGGTGTGGTCCGTTACTGTTCTGCACCTGGTGCTCCTGCCCCACTCAGTCTATTAGTGGCTTCTCTCTCAAATCTGCTCAGATTCACTTTTTTACGGGTATGTGACAGAATTTGCGAGAAAGCTCCTGTAAGATGCTGTTTTCATGAGGCCATCTTGGCTCCACCCCCATTTGTTCTTCATTCTCAAAGAGGACCATGACATCAGGAAGATGATGACATGATTTGCAAGTGAACTGGATTTAAGTGAGGGCAGGCTGTGCAAAGTCACCAGCCTCACTTTCTCCGCCAGAGTCTATGGGTCCAGTGGTCTGCTATATATCAGGACAACTGGAGATGGCCCAGAATGTGGTGGAAAACCTTGGCCTTTTTAAGCTGAGGTCTTTCAGAGTTCTCACTCTGACAAAGGCAATGACCAATTCAGTGGTTAGGGCTGTTTAAAGAGTCAAGGGATGGCCCCTCTAATTAAAAAAAAAAATATCAAACTGGGAATAAAAGACCGTCAAGGTTTCTGGCCAAAAAAGAAACAATTACTATTTACATTCACTCTGAGCCATCTGGGCCCAAACAATAACCATTAAGTAGTGCTTAGGAAGGGATCTAATGTTGGCCAATCAATGAGAGCTAGAGTGAACTGTATTTAAGGCACAAACAGTAAACCTTAAGTATCTAGTTAGATTTCAGCCTTCAAAATTTACCTTCCTTTGGGCAGAGCACCCTGAAAGTAAGAACATGATACCCAATAGGGGAGGGGATGGGAGGAGATGAGATACCCAACTGTAACTGGCCAGTTGGGACCCCAGTGTGGCAGCTTGGACTACTCATGGGTTGTAGCTTGTCCTTCCTTCTTTAAGAGGCCCATGACATGAGGAAGATGATGCCACGACTTGCAAGTGAATTGGATTTAAGTGAGGGAGGGCTGTGCAAAGTCACAAGCCTCATTTTCTTCTCCAGAACCATCTGGATCCAGTGGCCAGATATAGATCAGGCCAACTGGAGATGGTCCCATGTGGCCCACAAAGATGCTTACAGACAGCTTAGTAGACCTTGTTTCTATTTGAGTTGGATACCTTTGGTCAAGAACGAAGGAGGTTTTATTACCACTGTTCACTTCCAAGGTCACATTCAATTTGAAGCATTAGTGTCAAGCTGAAGCATATTCAGAGAACAACCAGTACTGTGATAATGATTCAAAACCATGCTCCTCAAGGATCAGCTGAAAGAAACGGGGATACCTTGAGAAAACTTTGGTTCAGCACTTAGCACCAGTGCTTGGCACATAGCAGGTACTTAATAAATCCTGATTGATTGCTCAAGGAGAACACGACTATTTTCAAGTATTTGAAGGGTTAGCATGCAGAAGAGAGATGAAAAGTAACTTTATTTTGTTTCAGAGGGGAAAACTAGAAGCAACAGAAGAAGTGGCAGAGACAGAAATTTTCATAAAATCACAAAATTTAAAAGTCGAAAGGACCTAAGGGGACATTGTCTAGTCCAATCCATACAAAATAATAATAAAAATAAAAAATAATAAAAGAATCCCCCTTTCAACTTCCATAACAAGTAATCCAATCTTTGCTTAAAAATGAGAAAATGAGAAAAAAAAATCCACTATCTCAAGCAGCTTATTCTACTTCTGGAGTAGAAGTGCTAGATGGTTAACATTAAACCTCAATTTTCAACCCCCCCCTCCCCCGTATCTTCTATCCATTGTCCCCAGTCTCCCAAATTCTTATCTACTTAGTTCACATATATCTACTTGGAATTTGATGTAGTATATTATGTATACAAACTGGTCTAAACTTAAGTACTGCCAAATTGCTTGCTAATTTTCCCAGAAGTTTTTGTCAGACAGAGAATTCTTAATCTATCTAGTAGTTGTTTTTGAGTTTGTTGAACCCCAGGCTACTTTGTTGTTTCTGGGTCATGATGTCTTGCTTACCTCATGAATTCCACTGATCAACTTTTCCATGATTTAACCAAAACTAAAGTTTTGATAATTACTATTTTAGAGTATATTTTAAATACCTGGAAGTGGTAGACTTCAGTATCTCTCTTTTATTATAACTCTTTAGATTCTTGACCTTTTGTTCCTCTGAATGAATTTAAGCAATTTTTCTCATAATACCACCTTTGTACTATTTTTTTTCCACGGATTTTCCTGAATGTTTTCATTTAATAAGAGAATTCAGTCTGTGGAACAGAAATATAAAATAACAGAAATACCATTACCTGGATCTCTCCAAGCTTCTTAGATGTTGGTGAGACAATTGTAAAAAATCCACTGATTGGATAAGTTGGAGACAACTTCGATAGTTCACTGATCTGGGCTCTCCCTACAGGGAGACGATCAGGTTTGGTGATTACCTCCAAGACAAGGACAGCCATATCTAATAGCAAACAGAGATACTTTATTGAGATTTTCCTGTCACAGATTATTATAGATACTATTTCTTTTGAGGGAGTGGGGGAGGAAAAGGGCAGATTAGAGGTGAAATAAACGGAGGACAACCCAGTAAAATATTATTATTATAGCTATCGTTACTGGTGTTTTTTGAAGAAAATAATTTAACTCAAAGAAGCCCTTCCTTAATTTTCTTCAGGTTGCTTCTCCAATCATGCCCAATGACGAATTCTAGAGCAGTAGAGGTCAGAGGCTAATCTTAGAAAAGACAATTTTAATAATCTCTTTGCATCTGACCCCTGCTTCTTGCAGTTCGAAGATTTATATTTCAATTATATTATTATGTTCTAGTGAAGAAATCACTGATTTTGGAATCATATCTGGTATCAGTAGAATCAGAAGGTTTGAGCCCTAGCTCTTAAAATTACTATCTATATACCAATAATGATAATAATAGTTGCAGGGGACCCTTTCTACCTGTAAAAAGAATAGGTATAAAACACTAATTTGAAAGGATGGCATGGTCAGATAATAATAACAAATGGTAATAATTGCTTACATTTATACAGAACTTTAAGGTTTGCAAAACTGTACATTATTTTAGCCGATCATCACAACAATAATGATAAACAGCTAGGTGGCGCAATGAATATAGCATTAGACTTGGAGTCAGGAAGACGAGTTCAAATTTGACTTCAGACATGCTGTGATGTTCTACCTCAGTTTCCTAATTTGTAAAATGGAGATAATAATAACACCTACCTCTCAGGGTTATTGTGAGAATAAAATAAATTAATATTTGTAAAGTTCATTGTAAGCATTTATATAGCTTTTTAGGGTTTGCCAAGCATTTTACAAACATTAATTCATTGAATCCTCATAACAATCAAGAGCAGTATGTGCTATTATTATCCCCATTTTGCATATGAGGAAACTGAGGCAGAGGGTAAATGACTTGTCTAGGGTCATATAACTAGTGTCTGAAGCTGGATTTGAACTCAGATCTTCCCAATTCCAGGTTCAGTGCTCTATCTACTATGCCACCTAGCTACCTATATGAACCCGAGCTGGTCGCTTAACTTAAAATGGAGATAGTACGTGTACTACTTATCAAGACTATTATAAGGAAAGAGCTTTGTAAACTTTAAAGCAGCTAGGTGGTACACAGCTAGTGAAGAGAGTGCCAGGCCTGTTTTTAGGAAGACCTGAGTTCATATCTGGTCTCAGACACTTATTGATGTGTGACCCTCGGCAAGTCACCTAACCCTGTTTGCCTCAGTTTCCTCATCCGTATAATGAGCTAGAGAAGAAAATGGCAAACCACTTCAGTATCTTTGCCAAGAAAATCCTAAATGGGCTCATGAAATGTAGATATGACTGAAAACAACTAAACAACTTTAAAGCACAATATAATAAATTTAGAGTTGTGTACGATATACACATTTAGGTGTTCAAATATGTATTCTGCATCTTTCTGTTAAGGAGTAGTGAAATACCTTATAACTGTCAAATTAGACTCAAAACCTATAACTTTTATATGCATTCTCTGTTTTAGGCAGTGTGGTATTTACTATACCAAGAACTTGCCATACTTACCTTCTTGAATTGTAGAAGGAAAAAAGCATTTTTAAGTGCCTACTATGTTCTAAGCACTGTATTAAGCACTTTACAATTAATATTTCATTTGATCCTTACAACAACCCTGGGAGGTAGGTTGTCTTCATGACCATTTTGCTTACACTTATCTAACATGCCCTCCATGATGACATGCTTGTTGATGACAATGTTCTAACAAGTGTGGGTGAAGGGGAAGGCTACAGCTGCAAACCTGGCTCACACATCATGTTTCTCCGTTCCCTCTCAACACTGCCAGGAAAGAGAAGCATCCAAAACCAAGGTTCCCTCCTTGGGCCCAGGATCTTCCTAGGTCTTGGTAGCACAAATCCAAGCATGGAAGGCAGGGAGCTCAAGTAGACAAGTCCAACTGCCTTCTTTTATATTTGTTTATAACAGAATTTCTATTTTATTCTAATTTTTAAAATTAATTATCCTTTATTTTCTCTACCACCCCACTTCCACTGAAAAAAAGAAGTTAAATTACATAAAATGCCCTCTACTCTCCCACAAAATCACATAATTACCAGAAGTGGAGAGTTGGAAGGGCCTTCAGTGGTCAACTAGGTCAATTCATATACAAAGGAATCTCCACTACAACACACTCTAAAGGTAGACATTCAGCCTCTGCCTGAAGACCTCTAGCAAAGATGAACACATCATATCTCAATGCAAGATATTCAACTTTTGGACACAACTCAAAATTGTCTAGAACTTTTTCCAGACTGCATCCATTACTCCTGGTTCTGCCTTCTCGGGCCAAACAGAACAAGTCTAATCCCTCCTCCACATAATTAAGCTCTTCCTTCAACCAAATCTGGTAGGACATGGATTTAAGGCTCTTCATCTTAGTTGCCCTCCTCTATAAACTCACCAGCTTCTCAATGTCCTTCTTAAATCACTGTGCCCAGAACTAAACACAGTATTATAAATAAGGTTTGACAATGGTAGAGTACAGTGGGATTATTTCTTATTGTTTCATGGAGTGGCTTCTATTTGGTACATTATAATTTTCAATATAGCAGCTAGGTGGTGCAGTGGATAATAGTGCCAGGCCTGGAGTCAGGAAGAACTGAGTTCAAATTCGACCTCAGACACATTAGGCGTACAAACCTGGGCAAGCTACTTAACTCTGATTGCCTCAGTTTCCTCATCTGAAAAAGTGAGCTGGAGAAGGAAATAGGAAAGCTGATCTCTGCCCAAAAAACCCAGATGGGGACATGAAGTCAGAAAAAATTGAAGAAAAAATAATTTTGAGAAGTTTGTTGATTGTATAAGATTTTATATATTTTGTGTCAAGCTGTAAATTCCCTTTTCAATTCTTTCTTCCACAGCTCTTTTCCATTTTTTCCCTCAAGTGCTCTCATTTCATTGACAAAAACATTTTTTTTCAACTCTTGCTTCATTGTTCCCAGAAATTCTAGTTGAATTTCTACCCGAGCTGTTTTTCTCTGAGCCTTTGCTCTTTGACATTTTCGTGTCATTCTCCTCTTTTAGATCTGTGTCTTGAGCATCTGTTACCATAATAGCTTTTTATGGTGGGATTCTGTTCTGCTTGAAGTCAGGTTGGCCTTATGTGAGGACTGCTTCCTTTTCTAGTTATTTACCAACTATCTCTTTAATGGTCTTAGAATTTCTTTAGGAATGGAAGTTCACTGGCCTACAGTGTTCATGCTTTGTTCTCTCATTTTTTGAAAACTGCAAAATTTGCCTTTCATGAATCTTGTGATACCTAGCTTGTTTTCCCTCTTAAAAAAAAAAAGGATTTGTTTTTAACATTTTTTTTTTTTGCATTCTGAGTTCTAAATTCTCCTCCTTTCTCTAGGAATCTATACCATTGAGGTTAAGTAATATAATATCAACTATACATGTGAAGTCATGTAAAACATATTTCTATATCAGCACTGTCACAAAAAAAGGGCAGGAAAAGAAAATGAAAAAATTATGTGTCAATCTGCACCTAGAGTTTACGAATTCTCTCTCTGGAGGTGGAAAGCATTTTTCATCAAGATTCCTTTGGAATCTGTCTTGGGTCATTGTATTGATTAGAGTAGCTAAGTCCTTCACATTTGACCCTCATTACAATATTGTTATCGTACAGTGTTCTTCTGGTTCTGCCCACTTCACTTTTACCTGTTCATTTGCATTTTCTAAGGTTTTTCTGCTTGTCATTTCTTATAGCACAATAATATTCTGTCACATTCATATAACTTTTTCAATCATTTTCCAATTAATGGGAATTCCCTCAATTTCTAATTCTTTACTACCACAAAAAGAGCTGCTATAAATATTTTTGTATATATAGGTCTTTTTCCTTTGATATTTTGGATACAGAGGTATTAGTAGAGGCATTGATATTTCAAAGGGTATGTACAGTTTCATAGCTCTTTGGGAACACTTCCAAATTATTCTCCAGAATAGCTGGACCAGTTCACGACTCCACCAAAAGTGCATCAGAGTCTCTATTTTCCCACATTCCTTCCACCTCCTGAATTTGTCAATTAACTTTTCTGTCACATTAGCCAATCTGATAGGTGTGAGGTAGTATCTCAGGATTGTTTTAATTTGTACTTCTCTAATCAACAGTGATTTAGACCATTTCCCATATGACTACTGATCATTTTGTTTCTTCTTCTGAAAAATGTCTATTCATATCTTTCGACTGCTTATCAACTGGGGAATGGCTCATATTTTCATAAATTTGGTTCAGTTCCCTACACATTTGAGAAATGAGGTTTTTATTAAAGAAACTTGCTGTAAAACTCCACTCTCACTCCCAGTTTTCTGCTTTCTTTTTAACTTTGGCTGTACTGATTTTGTTTCTGCAAAACCTTTCAATTTCATGTAATCAAAATCATCCATTTTATTTCCTATAATGCTCTATATCTTTTGTTTGGTCATAAACTCTTCCTTTGTCCATAGATCTAACACATAAAATTTTCCACGTTCTCCTAATTTGCTTGTAACTTTTTAGATATAAATCACATACTCATTTTGATTTTATCTTCATATATGGTGTGAGACGTTCTATGGCTAATTTCTATCAAACTACAGCATGGTTTATCGCTGTAATTCCCTTGCTAGTAATTTAAAAATGTTTTGCATCAGCATTCATTAGGGAAACTGGTCTATAGATTTCTCTTTGCTCTCCTTGATTTAGGTATCAAAACCATATTTGTATCACTTAATTGGATAGGAACCTTTATTTTTTCAGTGTATATAGTATTAGAATTGTTTTTTCAATGTTTAGCAGAATTCACTTGTAAATTCATCTGATCCTGGGGATTTTTTCTTGAGTAGCTCATTTACAGCTTGTTCAATATTTTTTCCTAAGATAGGGTTAAGTATTTTATTTCCTCTCCTGTTAATCTGGGCAATTTAAAAAAAACTCATCCACTTCACTTAGATGATCAGTTTTACTGGCACATAACTGAAAAAAAAAAAGGGCATTAATTGCATCTTGGTGGTGCTTCCTTTTTGATACTAGTAATTTGGTTTTTTTTTTTTAAATAACCAACAGTTTATCTATTTGATCAGTTTTTTCATAAAAGTAGCTCCTAGTTTTACTAGTTCAATTTCTTTAACTTTAAAGTTTATTAATTTCTCCTTTGATTTTTCAAGATTTCCATTTTGGTATTTGGGGATTTTTAGTTTGTTCTATTTCTAATTTCTTTTTAGTTGTATGTCCAATTTGTTGATCTGCTTTTTTTTCCTCTTTTATTGATACATGCATATACAGATATAAAATTCTCCCCTGAATACTGCTATTGCTACACTACACAAATTTTAGTGTTGTCTCATTATCTTTAATGAAATTACTTATTGTTCTTATTATTCTTTGATCCCATTCATTCTTTAGGATTAGCTTCCAATTAATATTTAATCTATGCTCCCACAGCTCTTTACTGAATGACTTTCAATGTAGTGCAGTCCAAAAAAGGTGTATTTAATATTTCTGCATTTGTTTATGAAGTTTTACGCTCTAATACATGGTCAATTTTTGCAAAATTGCAATGTACAGCTGAGAATAAGGTATATGCCTTTCTATTCCCATTAGATTTTCTCCAAGGCCCATCACATCTAACTTTTCTGTAATTCTTTTCACCTCCCTGTTTATTTTATGGTTATTTTTATTTAGCTTTCTGAAAGGAAAATCAAGGTCTCCCACTAGTGTAGTTTTACTATTTCCTCCTGTAACTCATCTAACTTTTCTTTTAAGACTTTGGATGCTATGCCATTTGATGCATGTTTAGTGTCAATATGACTCCAATGTTCATATTTTAGCAAAGCATAGTTTCCTTGATTTTATTTCCTTTAATCAGGCCTATTTTTGCTTTTCCTTTGTCTGAGATCATGATTGCTATCCCTGCCCTTTTTTAACCTCAGCTGAGGCATAATAGATGCTGTCTCCAGCCCCTTATTTTAACTGTGTGTCTCTATGTTTCAAGAGTTTTTCTTGTAAACAATATATTGTAGGATCCCGGTTTCTAATTAATTTCGCTATCTGCTTCCATTTTATGGAGGAGTCCATCCCATTCCCAGTTATGTTTATTATGTATTTGCCTCTATCCTATTTTCTTCTGGTTATCTTTCTCTCTTTTTATCTGTCCATCCTCAGAAATTTGTTTGGCTTCTGACCATGACCTCCTTTAATCCACCTTCCCTTTTATCATCTCCCCTTTTTCTTTCATCCCTTTCCTCTTCTACTTTCCTGTTGGGCAAGATAGCTTTCTATATGCCACTAAGAATGTATATGTATTCTTGCCTCTTTGAACAAGTGCACATGAGAGTGAGGTTTAAGTGTTGTCTACTCACACTCCCCCCATTTTCCCCTCCACTGTAAAAACTCTTCCTAGCATACTTCTTTTATGTGGTAATTTCTTTCTCCCAGTGCATCCCTCTTTATCACTCCTCCTTTAAAAAAAAAAAAAAACAAAAAACAAACCCAGCATAATCGAATCACACCTACACCCTCTATGTAGACTCTTTCTAATTGCCTTAATAATGAAAAAGTTCTTAGGAATTGCATGTATCATCTTCCCATATAGGAATGTAAACAGATCAACATTATTGAGTCCCTTATGATTTTTCTTCTATGTTTATCATTTTATGATTCTTGAGTCCCGTATTTGGAAATTTAATTTTCTATTCATCTTTGGTCTTTTTAAAATCAGGAATGCTTGAAAGTTCTCTATTTTAATTAAATATCCACTTCCCCCAAAAAAGATTATACTCAGTTTTGCTGGGTAGGTCATTCTTGGTTACAATACTAACTCCTTTACCTTCCAGAATATATTACAAGGCCTCCAATCCTTTAATACGGCAGCTGCTAAAAAAACTGTGTAATCCTTCCTGTGACTCTATGGTATCTGAATGGGTTTTTTTTTTTGACCTAATTTCAATATTTTCTCTTTGACCTGGAAGCTCTGAAATTTAGCTAAAATATTCCTGGGAATTTTCATTTCGGGATCTCTTTCAAGAAGTGGTCAATTCTTTCAATTTCTCTTTTACCTGCTTGTTCTAAGATACTGGGGGAGTTTTCCTTTATAATTTCTTGAACTATGCATAAGCTCTTTTTTGATCACGGCTTTCAGGTAGTCCAATAATTCTTAAATAATTTCTCTTCAATCTATTTTCCAGGTCATTTGTTTTTCCAATGGGAAATTTCATATTTTTGACTTTTATTGTTTCTTGATGTCTCATGGAGTCATTAGCTTCCACTTGCCCAATTCTAATTTTTAAGCAACTATTTTCTACAATGAGCTTTTATATCTCTTTTTCCATTTGATCAATTTTGGTTTTTAAGGGGTTCTTTTTGTCAGTATTTTTTGTGCCTGTTTTACCAGTTAATTATCTTTTCATAGTTTTCTTGCATAGCTCTCATTTCTTTTCTATTTTTTTCTATATCACTCTTATTGGATTTTTAAAATTATTTTTAGTTCTTCTAGGAATTCTTGTTGGGCTTGTGTCCAGTTTGCATTCCACCCCCCCCCCCCCCTGCATTGAGGCTTTGCTTGTAGCTGTTTTCACATTAACAGCCTTCTTCCTAAGTTGTATCTTGATCTTCCCTGTCACCACAGCAGTTTTTTATGGTCAGGTCCTTTTATTGTTTGCTCATTTTTCCAGACTATAGCTTGACTTTGAACTTTATGTTAAAGTTAGGCTTTGCTCACTGGGACAGATGGGGGAAGACGCACTGTCCCAAGCTTCAGGCTTTTTTCATGCTGCTGTTTTGGGAGCTAGTTCTAGGGGTTTGGAAGTTTTGGGGAAGAGGTGTGGTCACTGCTCTCTCAGTTTGTGCTCTGGTCCTTATCCAGGAGGGGTCCTTGATGCAAGTACTCCTGCTCCTCATGGCCTCCGCTCCCTTGTGACCATAAGTACTCTTCTCTGCCCTAGAATTACAACCTGGAAGTATGGGCAACGGAGCTGCCAAAGAATGCCCAGTTTGTCAGCACATGGGTTCCCTATAATCTCTTTCTGACCAGCTATCCAATCCCCTTACTATCTCTGGGCTGAGAGCTTCCAAAGCAGCTGTTGCTGCTGTCACTGCTACCAAGTTCTGCAGCTGGTGTTTCCACTATATGTGCTCTGGGCCAGCCCCTATTCCAATATTATATACCTCTCCTTCCAACCTCCTAAGTTGTCTTGGGCTGGAAAAAAATGTCTTATTCCAACCTTTTTTATTTGAAGCATTATTTTAAAGTTGTTTGGAGAGGAATATTGGGAGAGTTCAGCTATAGCGCTTCCTTTACTCTTTCAATCTTAGCTCTTCCACAAGAAGTCTCTCACCTATCTACGTTTTTAAGATCAATGACAGGGGCTCAGCAATGACATCTGAATGAATAAATAACGCTATTTATTAAGCCCTTCCTACATTTAAAGCACTGAGGTTAAAGAATACAGCACAGTCCCTGCTCTCAAGAAGCTCACATTCTAATGGAGGCAACACATATGGAAGGTTTCACCTGCAAGGTAGGCAGAAAGGTCTCATGGTCCTTAGGATGTAGCAGCAAAGCAAATGGTGGTGCTTTTTCTTTAACGGTATTTCCAATCATAAAATCATTTCAATTTCTGAGTCATCTGACATTGCCAAGTACTTTGCTGGCAATTTTTCTGGGTCTTCAGAAGCTACGGCTGCAACACCTACAAGTAGCTATCTATACTCACATTGGCTGCTTCCCAGGATGATAGCTAGGTGCACTGGGCTGGAAGCATTGTTATTCATTCCCAAGGCTGTTGGGTTCAGGATCTTGTGTTGTCCCCTATCAGTGTCTGAGGAGAGATGGTGGCCAGGGTAGTGGTAGTGGTGTTCTGCCTTGCCTTTTATACACTGCCTCTCCCCCAGAGTGCTTGGCTGATTTGGCCAGATTGGCTTGACTGCTCTGTTGGCAGTTGGTGGAGACGGCTGCCACCTCTTTCAGGAAATGAGCGTGAAGGAAATCTGGGTGAGGTGATGTGAATTTATCAAGGACAACCAGGCAAGAGTTCTTTACTAATCTTGGGTCTTGAGTCTCTAAACATTACTTTTATTTCGCATTGTCCTTTGCAGAGAAAACAGAAACAAAACAAGAATCAAGCAGTTCTGTCTTCTCTGCCGTCAGTTGCTATTGTCCTAACAAGCATCTCCTGTGAGCCAAGCACAGGGCTAGGCAAGTGCTGAGGATACAAGGAAGAAAAAGGATAGTCTCTGCCCTCATGGAACGCAGTCTGTTGGGGGAGACTACATGCAAACAATCATATAACAAACAACATATATGCACAATAAAGTGGAGATAATCAGCATAGGGAAGGCACTCAGATTGAGGGGTTCAGGGAAATATTTCTTGCAAGAGGTGGGAGTTTAGCAAAAACTTGAGGCCAGGGGCAATCAGGAGGCTGAGAGGAAGTGTATTCTAAACCTGAGGATCAGCCAGAGAAAATGTCTAGCATTAGGAAATAGTGTGCCTTATGGGAGGGACAACAAGGTATATGACTTGGCTACAGAGCATGTGGAGAGGAGTGAACTGTAAGAAAGAAAGAAGGGCTGGAAGGGGCCTGGTTCTGAAGTTATATGAAAAAATGTTCTAAATAACTATTGATCAGAGAAATGCAAATTAAAACAACTCTGAGCTACCACCACATACCTCTCAGGTTGGCTAATATGACAAAAATGGAAAATGATAAATGTTGAGGGAGATGTGGGAAAATTAAAACACTAATGTTCTGTTGGTGAAGAGGTATATTGATTATGGAGAGCAATTTGGAACTATGCCCAAAGGGTTATAATACGATGCATATACCTCGACCTAGCAATACCACTAGTAGGTCTGTATCCCAAAGACATAAAAACCAAAAATATGTACAAAAATATTTATAGTAGCTCTTATAGTGGTGGCAAAGAATTGGAAATTGAGTGGATGTCCATCAATTGGGGAATGGCTGAACAAGTTGTCATATATGACTGTGATGGAATACTATTATGCTATAAGAAATGACTAGCAGGATGCTCTCTGAAAAACCTCAAAAGAACTGATGCAAAGTGAAATGAGCAAAACCAGGAGAACAATTTACATAGTAACAGCAATATTGTGAGATGATCTACTGTGAATAACTTAGCTATTCTCAGCAATACAATGACCCAAGACAATTTTTTGTTGCTGCTTCTCCCCCAGAGTGCCTGGCTGATTTGGCCAGGTTGAAACATACTGTCCATCTCCAGAGAAAGAAGTGGTAGAGACTAAAAGCAGACTGGAGATAGTTTTTCTTTATTCTGGCGGGTTTTTTGGTCTGTTTTCTTTCACAGAATGACTTACATGGAAATATGTTCTGCATGACTGCACATGTATAACCTATATCAGGCTGCTTACTTTTTCAATAAGGGGGGGAAGGGAGGGAAGAAGAGAATTTGAAACTCAAAATTTGAAAAGATGAATGTTGAAATTGTTTTTAAATGTAATTAAATCGGAAAAAAATTGAAAGTAATGCTAAATTTCAGTTAGAGATTAGTGACAGACAAGGAATAGAAAGAAGAGACTTTGCTAGTACCAAGTATATCATGTCTGTGGCATTGCTGATTTTACAGTGTAGTAGAGCTGTCAAAAAAGAAAATAAAGTTAGTTTGGCATGATCTATTGTCAGTAAAGACATGATAATTTTTAATAATCAATACATCCCTTTAAGAATCACACCTTTAAGCCTATAGTTTGAAGACTCCATCCTCTTCCCTTTTTTGAAAACCAGTACATTTGTCTTACAGGTCTGCAGTACTGCTGTTTTCCAAAAAAACTTAAATTTTTTTAGAGAGGTAAGATGTTGGATTTAACTGGCTGACTTGCTAGAACAAAGAAGGTCAGGATGGATCCAAGAGCAAAGTACTGTGAAAAGAAATGTGTTTTGCTATTTGCCTTCCTTCCTCTGAGACAGTGCAGTCTAATGAATAAAGAGCAGGCCTCCAGAGTCAGGAAGGTCTGGGTTCAAGTTCCAAATTGGACACAAAGGAGTACCTCCAGGTAAAGCTCAGCACAAACCTCTTGGCACTACAGAAAACTCTCTAAGACAATAAGTTGCTAAGAAAGTGTTGACCTGCATCAGCAAAACAAATAGTAGTAGTACTACTACTTCAGTGCTGTAGTATTGTAGGGCTGCCTACTACGCTCATGAAATCGTAAGTCAAGACCAAAAATAGGATATGAGCCCACAGAACATTATTTCCTCCCCTTCCTCGATGAAGCCACAAACAAACAGCTCAGAAATCCCAGCCAGACCCTGCCTCCACGTCCTCTTCTGTTTACCCTGCTCAAAGTGCACTGAAGTCCAAGGCTCTCTGGGGAAAGCCACCTTCTACCTCTTTCTCAACAGTTGAAGACCAGGCAATCCAGATAGTTGACTGATAAAAGAACCTGGGGCACTATGCATAGCTCTAGTATGAGGAAGGAAAATTAAAATACTCTAAGTCCAAAGTAACATTGCTCCATTCGAGCTGGAAATCCCTTATTAGAACACATCTCAGAGCTAAATTTCCTCATCTTTGCGATGTTAAGGTGGATTAGATAACTTCTGAAGTCCCTTCCTGCTCTAATACTCCACCATTCTATAATAATCTTCCAACCATAAGAATCTGTGTTCTAGATCAACATCTTCATTTTGCAGATGAGAAAACAGGTCCCCAGAGGACTTGCCCATAGTCATACAGATCCAGGAATAATATTTGCCAGTGCCATAGGAGATAGCCAAACTGCTGTTGCTCCACCAAATACATAGCAGTTTTAGCACTTCCTGCCACTATAATCTTGTGCATAATCTGTGGCCAGGGGTAGGGAACCTGTTGCCTGGAGGCCACATGTGGACTTCTAGGTCCTTGGGTGTGGCCTTTTGACTGAGTCCAAGTTTCACAGAACAAATTCTTTTATTAAGGAGATTTGTTCTGTAAAGTTTGGATTTACTAAGGACCTAGAGAGCCACATGTGGCCTCGAGGCTACAGGTTCCCCATTCCTGGTGTAGGTACTTATATCTGTGTCAGGGAGATAGATAAGACAGAATTTCTAAACTCAAGTCAGGGACAAAATATAGAAAATGTATTTGATTAAAGGCTTAACCTCAATGAAAAATACTTCATTGGATCTAGGAAAAGTACTCCATAATGCAACACAGATCATAACTTCTCCGCATTTTCATTTCATGCATGTCTGTCTTTCTTTAAATCCTTCCTCCATAAATGATATGCCCAGTGGTTTAGAGGTCTTCTTCTAGACTTAATACTGTTTCATGAGTATCAATGCAGCACTCAGGCTATTCATTCTTATCCCTTACTCTCATTACATGACCAGACCTCCTCATTCTCCAGTCAGGTATGTCTTTGATGCTACTGTTTACGCTATTTCTGGCATACCTTTAAAAACTGTGAATATATGTGAAGGTGAGTAATATATGTCACAGTCTATTTATAACCATTATGCATTCTTTCATTGCTCCCTGGATACAATAAAACAAAATCCTATTTATAATACTTCTTAATAGACACTTATGAAATTCCTACTCACTATAAAGTACTATGCGAGGTACTTTGGGAGACAGAAAGTTTAGGTAAGCCAGCATCCTTACCTCATGAAAATTATATTGTAGTATGGAAATATACATGTAAACAGGTAACAAAAGTACACGATAAAGAAATGTATAAAATAAATTGCCATGAATGAACTTCTAAGAGGGAAATGATGATATAAGCATACCTGTTAGATAAGAGGTAAATTGTTTTGGTCCACAACGAATAGCATAACGGGTTGTTGTTCTCACAGCTTTTTGTTCAATTAGGGAAGCATCCCTGGGACAAAATATAGTTCCGTCTGATGTCTCCCCCCACCACCTCACTCGGATGAGAACAGGAGTTGGAGGCTTCACAACCATCCAGAGTATTTTATTAATGGTTAGTCTCAGAAAACATCGCAGCTGACCTTCAACCAGAGGTGGTAGACTTGTGGATGGTGAAATATCACTTAGACCTGTGTAAAAGGACAGGAATGATAAATCAGAATTTGGAGCAGGTAAGCCAATAAGACATTATGTAACAACTGGAGAACCTTAATTTCTGCCAACAACTTCCTCGATGTAGAGAAAATAACATTACACTTGACAGCTGAAGATCTGTGTTCAAGTGTGACTTCGTCAATGGGGCAAGCCACTGAATTTCCTCTTTGGCTAATTACCTATATAATGTGAGGGAATTAGGTGAAATGATTTTCAGGTTCCTTCTAGTATTAACATGGGAACACTCCTGGAAGTCCCAGAGGCAGATTTGGGTTCAATGTAAAAACAAAACAACTCTTTATGAATATTAGAGCTGTCTCAAAGGGCACCAGGCTGCGCAGCAAGGGAAGAAGCTTCTCATCTCTGGACAGAATCAAGTGAAAGCCAGATAATTACTTGCTGGGAATGTTGTAAGGGCGATTCCTATTCAGGTATGTATGTTGGCTTAGAAAACCTCTGAGGTTTCTACCAACTCTGAAAAGTTGTAATTCTATAGAGGACTTTCCGGTCCTAAACTTGGCAACTTCCATTTTAAATCTCTAGCATGTAAATCCCCTCTCGGCATAACACTGCAGATTCAAGAGGTCATTTTTATACTCTCTGGGCTCTTCTAGTGTCAAATTCAAATCCGTTTATTAATTTTCTATTATGTGCTGGAGATATCAGGATAAGTACAAAACAACCCTCGTGTAGACTGCTGAGGGGAGGGAAAGATACATCTGCACAGATAGGTGAATTCTGACAGGCCGAGTGGAGGTGACAGAACGTTACATTACACACGCTGAAATCCGCTTCTCCCCGACATCCTCAAACAGTCATGACCTCCAGGGTAAAGTTATTTTTTTGACTAAAATCCTTCTAATCCGAGCTCTATGCAGGCTCACACTTTTGGCTTTCCTTTAGAAGGAACTCTTACTTTCCGGCCTTCTCCAGCTAATAGAGCACACAGAGATGTGTCAACCAGAAAATTGAAGCTCAGAGTTGTCAAAGGGGTCACAATGAAAAACAGGACGTGGAATGACATCAAGTTCAGTGCTAAACCCATGCCCTGAGGCTGACTTTCTAGCTTCCTCCCCGCCCACCCCCTCCGGGCAAGGATGCCGTTCTCTAAAATGTCCTTAGGGGTGCCCCGTTCCCCGTATTCCCTGATCTGCCCCGTGGTCTGAGGCGCTCCTCATACCTGCTCAATACCTCCCCTCCCTCCCCACGCCACCCTCCCTGGGGTCCCCCTTCTTGCCTGGAAGCCCCTGCGTCCCTTCCTTTCCTGGGTTCCTTTCCTTCCAACCTCTCTGAAGCAAGCACCCCTCTGCAAACCCGGCTTGCATCCTCCACACCCTACCCCCGTCCCCGACTGCTGGCTCTACGCTATCTCCCGGGCTGCCCCCCCCCCCCCCAGGGCCTCCCCCTGGAGTTACCTTTCTTCTTGCGGCTGCGGCCGCCTCCAGCTCCCGGGCCCTTCCGTTGTTTCATGGTGAGGCGGTGCTCTCAGTCTCGGAGGCGCTGGCGCCGGAGCCGCAGACCACCCCCCCAACGGCCCCTTCGCCGCGTCCTCTTCACGCTCAGCCAGGGCAGCTGTAGCCTCCCGCCAAGGCTCACGCAGCCGCTCCGCGCGCGCGTTCCCTCGCAACCGTCGCCGCCGCAGGGGCTCCTGGGAAACTCTGGGAAGCCACAGGCGGCCGTCTGTCTCTACAAACAGTCTTAGCTCCCGAGGGCGGGTGAGGAAGGCGCGTTAGGGCTGTTTCTTCCTAGGAGAACTACAAAGCCCAGGATGCATTGCTACCTGTTTTCTTTCTGGTAACGGATCTGTACTCCTCCGGCCACCGCCCCTCCTCCTTCAGCCCTGCTCACGTTAGCAAATGCGCAGGCGTAGCAGCGACGGTTCTCGGAGGACTCCATTGGCTACGTGGACCCCGCCCTCTCGCGTCGGGCTCGTACCCACTCTGCTACCCAGGCTCCTCTGCAGGAGAGCGGTTGCGCACTTCCGGCCAGGTCGCCGAGGAGACGAGGGCCGAGGAGTGGCTAGGCTGGGCGACAAGGGGAGGGGTTTGGGCGCTGGTGGGCGGGAGGAGGCGCCGCCGGCGTCCGGGGGCTGTCCGAGGGCTACAGAGAGCCGAGCCAGCTGAATCCTGCAGACCCCTAGGCTTCTGTCTTAAGTGGACTAGTCCCAAAGGCGACCCTTGGGCGCTCTCGGCACAGGACGGGACACGCGGTGGCTTCGGCCTCCCTCCTGCCTTCCTCTCCTTTCATGTCGGCTTTGGAGAAGACCATGCACTTGGGCCGCCTGCCCTCCCGCCCCCCACTGCCGGGCGGCGGGGGCAGCCAGAGCGGAGCCAAACTGCGCATGGGGTACGTGCCTCTCTTCGCTCCACATCAGGGCTGGGCCGGGGCCCAAAAGAGATCTGGGTCTCGTGGGGTAAGGGGACGGTTGGGAGGGAAGGGCGACCCGAGGGGTCTTTAGGTGGGAGGGGCGGGTGAGAGACTGGGGGAGGGGGTACTCGAGGGGAATTGGAAGGGGGGGGGGTGACCCGAGGGAGCTTTGGAGAAGGGATAGGTGATGGGCGCGGCGGGGGCGACCCGAGGGGAAGGGGCAGGTGATGGGAGAGTCCAGTCCACGGAAAGGGAAGGGGCGGGGTATGTGGAAATGAGTGGCGGGGAGGAGGAGGGAAGCCGAACGAGGAGGAGAGGCCGGTGTAACGGATATCGGACTGTGAGGGGCTCGGGGTGGGCGGGCATGGGAGTAGGGCGAAGAGCAGCAGGGAAGAAGAGTTGAGAGCCCTGGAAACTGAGTGAAAGCAGACTGCCTTGTGGGAAGGTGGAGGGACAGGAGTGATAAAGGGGGCTAGTCAGAATAGAAACGGCCACGAAGAGGTCTGAAAGGAACTTGACTCAAGTTACGGAGAGAAGGAAGAGTGAGGAGGTGTAAATCTGGGAGGTGAGATGGCGCTGTAGTGATTGGGGGAGGAGCGGGCTCTGAAGTTTAGGTGGTGATGGACAAGAGTGCTGGATGGCTGGTCGTGGGCACTGTATTGTAGAGAGGGAGTAGGGAATATGGTTCGGTGAACTCGGTACCAGTTTTGGAGAAATAAATGGGAATGGAGTAGGTTAGGAACAAATAGTAAAAAGGATAGATGTTGAAGGCAGTGGGATACCTGAAATAAATGAATTATTGGAATCATGACATTTAAAGAAGAAAAGGTAATAAAATCTGGGAGGTTAAGGAAGAAGTTAAAAGTGTGTATGCTCACAATTGAACTAGTGGAGCGAAAGGGGTGGTTAGGCATTCCTTTTTATTTTATTTTTTTGGTGGGGGGAAGGCAGGGCAATTGGGGTTAAGTGATTTGCCCAAGGTCACACAGCTAGTAAATGTATCAAGTGTCTGAGGTCGCATTTGAACTCAGGTCTTCCAGACTCCAGGGCCGGTGCTCTACTCACCGCACCACCTAGCTGCCCCGTGGGTTAGCTACTTCTAAAGAGAAATCTTGGCCTTTTAAGAATTAAGGACTTTTAGGAAGGAAAGGAAGTTTAGAGATTAATAACGATCAGAAGCTGGGTAGAAGCTGTTATTGCCTCTGTTTCTTAGGTGTTAATTCCTTATACCAAGTTTCAGAAATGTGAGCTATTATTAAAGTTGATGTTTTATTTATTGTTAAACTGGTACTGAAATAAAAACCTCAAAGGCTGACACTTTCACTATGAGGATACTCAGCATTGAGTTTGCCACCAGTATTGACATAAAAGTTAATAGATTGTATTTACCTTAGCCATCTCTAGTTAAAGAATTTTCCCTCTGTCAGAACAAGCCCCCTGAAAGAGACCTGGGAGGAAAATTCCAAAATAAAATTTTTAAAAGGCCCTGATTATGAAGATACTGACTTGCTCAAAAATTCTTTATAAAACGTGTTTGCTTTTCTAGATTAAACTTTTTGCAAGTAAACTTTTGGTACTTAGACGTAGCTTCTTTTGCCTCTAAGGGATACTTTTTAATTCTTTGTTGAGTAGATAGTGACCTTGGAAAGAGGTTAATGGTTTTGCCTATAATTGTGGGTTTCTAGTGATTACTTCGAGTAAGCATTATTTGTTTCACCTCTAGTTTTGATCCAGTCTATGGTACCCAGGCCTTCTTGTTCCTGTTTGTTACTTTTTACTTTAATACTTTACTTTAATAATGCTCCTTTACTCCTTTAATAATACTCCTTTAATAAAACTCCTTTAATAATACTCCTTTAACTGTGACAGGCACAGTGACAGGCACAACTAAACTAATAAGAAGAAATATTTTTAATCCACTTGCTCCTATCCCAATTCAGGTCAGCACCTTCTCTGCAACTTACAGTTCCCTATAGCACTGAAATCACAGGACCAGTCTCTATTCCTCTTTCTTTTACTGGACCCAGAACTTAGAGATTGAGTCAAAATACCATATTTTACAGATAAGGAAATAGTGGGTCCAGTGAAAGGAAATTATTTGCCTGAGATCACAGAACACATTAGTAGCAGAACCTGGACAAAGAATCCAGGTGTCATCATTCCCAAGTTCAGTGTACTTTCTACAGGTGTATGCCCCAAAAGTTGTAGTGCAGTTTTCAGCTATTAAAGCTTTACTAAGCTTTAATAGCTTAAAACTGTATTAAGTTTTTTGGGACCTCTTGTACCCTCTCCCCATAAAACATCTTGGGAATATATAGTGACTTAGGTGGAGTCATACTGTGTATAGATGAAATACTACATTCCTTTTCAAATACGCTATAATTCAGACTTTGGCTTTTCACCCTCCCCTTAATCTTGTAGGGTTAGGCTTCATTGTTCACTACCAGGTGTTCATTTATATTCAGAGTGAAAGGTTTTCTCTAGTCTTTCCATGCCTTACTGTACTTCTGTCTCCTCTTTGCCCTCTACTATTTGTCTTGCCATTTCTCTTTACTCCCCTTACCACATGCCTGCTTCCATGAAATTATGGAACCTGACAGTTTGTTCCTCACCAAACTATTCTCTCTTGCCTCCTACATTCAAGTTTTAATAAAGTCTTTTACCATAGTGAGCTGGGAAATCTTATTTTCAGTGATACACTTAGTATTCTATTTAGTCATTTCTATTCCTAACCTTGGCTTTGGAGGTAGTGTAGTGGATACAGTGCAGGCCTGGAGTGAGGAAGACCCAAGTTCTAATCTGGTTTCAGACACTAGCTGTTCGACACCAGGCAAGTCTCTTAACCTCTGTTTGCCTTAATTTCCTCATCTGTAAAATGGGAATAATACTAGCATCCACCTCCCAGGTTGTGAGGACCAAATAAGATAATAATCGTAAAGCACTTAGCACAGTGCCTGGCATACACTATGCACTATATAAATATTGGCTATTAATATTACTGTTTTTTGTTGCTAAAAATTTTTCCTCACAAAGAAAATTTCTACTCATTCTTTGAAGTCTTCCTAATTCTTTCTACCACTTCTCTTCACCAGCCTCCTGTCCACTCCACACCTTTTCCTTCCTTCCTCTCTCATAAGACCTCTGGAGTTTACAAATAAATTTACCATTTATTTGTATCATAGTTGTATGTGCGCCATATGTACTGGGCACATATCTCCCTTAAGTTCTATGAAGGTAAACAACCATATTGTATCTGGTATTGGTTCTCCTCCAGAATCTAGTGTATGTAGGTAGAACTTAAATGCTTACTGAATTTAATGATTCAAAACCTTATTGCTATTGAGGGTCAGTAAAAGTGAGGGCAATAGATAAAGAAAAAGCAGCCAAATTTAGTTCATTTGGGATTTTGTTTTGTTTCTTCAGAGAAAAATATTAAAAGGTTCTACTTAACCTGATAAGAATTTTCATAGATTCCAAGTTGAGAGTTCTGTGTCGATTATTCTTGTCAGAAGAGATGTGCTAAAGAAGCAAGAGTGCTAGACTTTGACTCAGGAGAGATCCAAGTTAGAATGCTGACTTTTACTGTCTAGAAGCATTTATTAAGCCCTTACTGTGTGCTAAACAATGTGTTTAAACTCTGGGGATAAAAAGAAGGGCAAAAGCTGGGTTCCTTCTCTCAAGAAGCTCACATTCTAATGAGGAAAACAACTTGCAAATAACTCTGTGCATACAAGAAATATTGGGGATACCAGGAAAGGCCTCTTACAGAATGTGGGATTTGAGCTGACTCTTGAAGGAAGCCATGGGAAACCCTCAGTGGTTGTATCCTTGGACAAATCATTTAACTTCTCTGAAGTTCAGTTTCTTTATCTGTAAAATGGGGATAATTCTCGAATCCTACTCAACAGACAAACTTTTCAAATCTGAAAGCACTATGTAAATGTGAGCTGCTAATTTACTCATAGCCTATTGTACTTTAGAATGTTATCTCTGCTCTTAGAAATAAGCATTAGGTTTTTACTAACTCTTGGCCACTCCTCAGTGGTTCTCAGTCTTTATGAACCCAAAACTCTATGTGATATAGTTACAATATAGTGACTAAGCTGGAGGAATCCAGAAAGCATATTAGATTAGGTAGCACCCAAAACTGGGTCTTGAAGGAAGAGAATAATTTCAGCATGCAGAAACAGCACTATTATTATATTACTTGTACAGTCAGGAAAACAGAAATGGAAGTATAATTTGCCCCAGGTCACAGATTGAGTTAGGAATAGAATCAAAGGCTTTGTTCCTACTTTTTCTATGGTTACCAGTTCCTTTAACTTCATTCCCAGTACCTTAGGACAAGATTGTTCTACCAAATGGCTTTAATGTTGTGATTTTTGTAGCCTAATCTTTTCAAATGATGTTCAAACAAATAGAATAATCCTTCATGTACAAATTGTTCTGTTAAATTAGCTGAAATGTTACTTTCTTGAGTCCTTGGTAATTCAATAACTGAACTCTACTGAATTAGACCTATAAATACAGAAGGGTACATTGATAGGATATTTTTGCAGGGAAGTTTATAACTCAGTTACAAAAAAAAAAATTCTTGATGCTAAAGTGTTGGCCTAGAAGTAATTTAAATATTTTTCTTTTTTGGTTAAGGATGCCTATAAAACTTTAGACCAAAAACAACAGCAAATACATATTATTTTTCATACTTTCCCATGCCAGACCTACAACGTGTCCTTTTCGTTTTATGGAATTGCTTTTTAATAGTCTTTATACCATGTTTTCTTATTTACCTTTATTGTCAGGGTTTGAGTGTTTGTAATATCAATTAAGTTGGGACTTTTTTTTCTGTTTTAGAATGATAAATTAGTTAAATGTCTTTGATTGAACCTTTCTAGGTGCAAAGCCCCAGGGCCAAACCCCTATCTACTAGGTGCTAAGCCTATGTGGGCATGAAGCCCCTCAGAGTCCTAAGGGGAGTTGCTAAGACTAGACCCCATAGTAGGAGCCTAAGTTCTGGTCACTCAGATGATGTTTGATGATGGCTAAAGAGTGTATACAAACAGAGAACAGAGCTATTTGCTGAGGCTCTCCCTCCTGGAGGTACAGGACTCTGGGCAGAGAGCCCCCGGCTCACCCAGATGTTGATGGTTTCTTGGTAACTATGAATTGTATTTGTTCTGTTTATAATGTATGTTTGTACTTTTTTTGTATTTGCTCTGAAGTTCAGGGTGCTGGCTTTTCCCCCTGAACTAAGTGAATGATATTTGTATGTTGGATTGAAATAAAATTGTTACCCACCCCCCCCATGCTACTTTCCTTATTAAAGCACATCAAAAGAACCTGTGCTGTCAGCGTTCTTGTTGTTGGGCTTGTGTTGGTCTTTCCACCCCTCATAGCGGCTGCTAGCTGAATTGTTGCAACAGTGTTCAATTGATGTATTATAATATATTAGATGTCCTGTATCCCACTTATCTGGAGCAAACACTTTTTGGAATCCTCAGTGGCTGGAGCCCCCAGCAGTTGCCTCAATACTAAAGCCACACATTTGAATAACCAAGATAATGCCTAGGGCATTCCTCTTATTCACCCTTTTAAAAAAATTAATTAAAAATAATTCTTAACAAACCTAATTATTTGGTATAGCAAAATAGGGCAGTAGATGTGTATTATAGAGGCAAGCACTGTGACAGCTCATCGTGTAAAATGAAGAAAAGAGACAGAAAAACTAACTTATATACAAGACTATATTACAGAGTCATCCAATAATGCACGTTCACATGATAACACAGAATCGTCAAAAATGGTTCATATCCAATAACACTATTTAAGAAAACAAAAAATATGTGATAAATTTGCAAAGATTTCTTCACAAAATACTTAATGAACAAACTTGGGCAAGCTGAAGAAAGGGCTGTTTTAATTATCTGGAGCATTTTCTAATGTGGAACCCTTTGGTTTTTCCCCACATTCTGTATAAATGCAATATTACTTCTACAAGGATGAGGGGAATTAAAATGGAATTTCTTAGTGACTTTGATGATTAGCTGGTGCCCAAAGAACAAGATCTCTTAAGTCAGAAAAATAACTAGTTGAGTATTAGGTATCTATTACTGAATAAATTTGAATAAATTCAAAGCTTTTCTTGGCAAGCCTATAGTAGAGGTTGATATTTTGTACATATTTTTACATATTTCTTCATATTTTTACAAAAATAATTTTCACTAATATTCCATGAGATATCATTTTGTTAATAAGATCAGGTTATAGTTATTTGAATACATGTATTAGTGCTTCCATTAAATTGTAACCTCTATGAGAGATGGACCGTTCTGTTTCTTTCAACTTTTTATCCTTAACAGCAAATAGAGAACTGTATACATAGTAAGCTCTTTATAGAGTTTCAGCTAGCTACCTTTGTTCAGTACATTTTCAGTCATGTCCAGCTCTTCATGTCCCTATTTGGGGTTTTCTTGACAAAGATAACAGAGTGGTTTGCTGTTTCCTTCTCCAGTTCATTTTACAAATGAGAAAACTGAGGCAAAGAGGATTAAGTGACTTGCCCAGGGTCACATAGCTAAGAAGTGTCTGAGGCCAGATTTGAACTCAGGAAGATGGGTCTTCCTGACACCAGACCTAGTGTGCTACTCAGCTGCCCAATAACAAATTTGTTATTTGTCATACATATAAACTATGAGTTTTAAGACAAATGTCTACTTTATTCATCTCGAAGTGATTGTCTTTTTCCAATGAACTTTTTAAGCACTTTTTATTACTTTAGTTGTGTTTCAGCCGCTTTTCCCTATTCCCTAGAGGCATAAATCTAAAAGTATCATTTCTTATTTGTCTTTGTATCCCATCAACATTTAGTACAGGCCTCTATATATAGTAATAATAATGATAATAGCTAGTATTTATACAGAGCTTTAAGATTTACAAAGCACTTTACATTTGTTATTTCATTTGATCCTCACAGCAACACTGTGATTTAGGTGCTATTATTACCCCATTTTATAGATGAGGAAAATGAGGCCTAGAGGTTAAGTGACTTGCTGAGGGTCACAGCTAGTAAGGGTCTTGAGGTAGCATTTGAACTAAGGTCTTTCTGAATCCAAATCCAACATTCTGACCCAGTCTACCACCCAATTACCTCTAAAGAGAAGGTGCTCAAGAAATATTTACTGAATTACATTTTGACATTATGATGCTAGGTTGTATTGAAAAAAATAATTTCTTAAATGCTTCAGGCCATACTTAGAGCTTGCGGTTGCTCTTAGCTCTTATGTATATTTAGTGTACTGCTGGCTTCCATATCTTATCTGTTAGTATACAGTGTCCTTTACCTTGATAAGACACCTGGTGTAGTAGAACAAAAACTAGATTTGGAATTAGAACGCTTGGATTTGAGTCCATTTTGATTTGACCCTGGCACTATGTAGGGGTATGTGTGTGTTTAATATTTAGTATATGTATAATATATAGTTATATAGCACTTTAAGTTTTGCAAAGAGCTCATTTGAACCCTGTTAAGGCAGATGCTATTATAATCATCTTCCTTTTAAAGATGAGGAAACTGAGGCAGGGAGTGGTTAAATGATTTGCCATGGGTTACACAGTTAGTAAATGTCTGATACAGAGTTTGAACTCAGGTGTTCCTGACTCCACATTTTGTACTGTTTGAGTTTAGACAAATCAATAGTCAATAAACATTTGTTAAATAGTTGCAATATACCAAGCATTGGTTATACAAAGAAAGGCAAAAGACAGTCCCTGCTCTTAAGGAGCTAATGGGGGAGAAAATAGCTAAAAAATTATATGCAAATACAAGTCCAGTGTTCTTTCCAACAGCAATTAGTTGATATCTTTTACCATTTTGGATGGAGGTTGGAGAGAGAGAGACTGAGGATTTTTCTAACTTTAGGGCAGAACTGTCTACACTTTGCCTTTGCCTTGAGCAATTTGTCTTCATCCACCTTCATGAAAAATATATTTTGACATAATTTGACTCAGCAGACTGGATCTTCCATGGAAAGATGGAACTGTTTAAAAGTGCCTTTTTAAAAGTAGCTTTCATTAAGTCATTTGCTAAAATAGTTTTCATTTTAATGCAGCTAACATTTATTAAGCATCAGAATAAAGAATATTCTTTCTATCCTTAGTTTTTAAGAAGACTTTGTATTTTAATAGTCTCTTTGATCTTAGAATCTCTAAATACTCCAAAGCCTCCAGTGGCATGCAGTAATAACATTGCTGTTTTATTGGTTGTTACACAAAATTATTGAAAGAAGCATCCTGTTTGATGACCAGTAAAACAGAATTGTGAAACTAAGTCTTTTAAGTATGTCAGATCTTACTTTAACTGTTTCAAGTCTTTAAAAACAAATCACCCTCATCTCCTTAAATCCCAGCCAAGCAGCAGGTATTGAATGGGACACAGTCTTTTCCTGGGGATAAAAGGATGAAACATGACAGTCTCTGCCCTCCAGATGCTTAAAAATTCAGTTTATGACTTAGTTCTATCCATTTGGACTAAGGAGAAAAAGCGTAATCTCTTTTTTATATGCCAGTCTTTCTAATGTTTGAACACAGTGATTATATTGCTCACTAGAAGAAGCATTTATTAAGGGCTTACTATGTGCCAGGTATTTCAGATGGATATCCTAGTAAGCCAGACAATACTTGCCCTCAAAAAGCTTACATTTTAGTAGTTTTTCCATAAGTTTCTCTTCTCCAGGTTAAACACCCCCAGTTCCTTCAGCTGATCCTTGGATGGCTTGAGCTTGAGGCCCATCATCATGATGTTGCTTTACCCTGGATCCTTCATAGTTCATCACTGTCCTTGAAATATGAGGCCCAGAACTATAGTATAGTCTGAGAAGGACAGAGTCTTGTACAACCTGTGGCCCGGGGGCCACTTTCAGCCAGCCAAAGGATTTTGGGCAGCTCATGAAAAACATAGAGGGAAACATGCTCTACGTTTTTCACAGGCCACCAGAAATCCTTTCGCATCCCAGTAGGCCACTTACAGCCCGCATGCCACAGATTGTGCAGGCTTGGTACAATGGGATAGTTATATTTCATACACTTCTACATGAAATAGTTTCTACCCTCAACTGCTGGTGCCTTCCTAATTCCTTTGTATGTATTTGTTTTTATTAACTTTATAGTTATGCCGTAGAATTTGTGTATCTACCACTCTGTCTTATAGAATGTAAGTTCTTTGCGAGTAGGAATCTAGGAATCGTTTAATTCGTTGTGTTTGTATTCCCAGAGCCTGGTGCTTAACAAATACTTTTTAACTAACTGATTAGCATTTGCCTCTTTAGTTCTAGGTGCTCGACCCTTCGAAGTCACACAGTGAGTAAGTGGCAGAGATTATTTCAGTTCCTTTCTCAATATACCACATTGATACAGGTGAATATGTGGTTAAAAATTTTACTGTTTGTAAGTTAGGACCAAAACAAGGTAAAAAAGGACGTGGGATTTCCGTTACAAGATTCGTTCCACAGTGTCTTATGCATAGGATTTAGAATTGGAAGGGACCTTAAAGAGATCCAGTCCTCATTTTACAAATAAAGAAACTGAAGCCCAGAGAGGTTAAGTGACTTGCCTGGGAAGGAAAAGGTTTTTCAACACAGGATCTTAGAATCCTTCTGGTGTAAAATGCTGTTTATTTGTCATATTTCATAAATAAGGATCTCTCAGGAACAATCTTATTAGAGTAGACCAGGAGTCCTTAAGTTGCAGTCCAAAAACTTTTAAAAACATTTTTGTATTTCAGTATAGTTGGTTGCTTTTTGTAACCCGATTGTAAACCGATGTATTTTATTTTAGGCATTTAAGAACATTATTCCGAGAAGTGATCCACAGGCTTCACCAGATTGCCAAAGGGGTTCATGACACAAAATAGGTTGTTAAGAGTTGGGAGTACTACTACACTTGGAGTAGACTGAATTGCTAATTATTATTTGTTATTAATTAATTGTTATGAAGAGTTTGGATGCAAAGCTTCAGTAGGTAATAGCCGTTTTCAATTGATATCTCTCAATATTTTACCCTCGTTATCCATACATGAGTGAGGTTGGACTAGATGACCTTTGATCCCTTCCAACTCCAAACCTATGAACCTATGAAGTGACTGATTTTCTCAGAACCCATTAAGCTTGTTACTTGGTTGGAATTGCATAATGCTTATCAGTGTAACATTGTCTCTTTTCTCTTTCTTCCCCACTCCTCTCCCAACAAGCTCATTTTGGTCATTGTATTTATCATTCTTTAGTCATCTCATGATTTTTGTTGGATTTACTAAAATAAGCTATCTCTGGGACAGTTTTTCTGCCCAGAGTTTTGCAGTTCAATTTTTAGTTTTGTTGGTAGAATTACATAGTTACATCTCCATGTATTACACCCCCTTAATGTCTATATTTGACTTTGTCTTCTTTGTTCCAGTGCTTCCCAGAGTGACATTTTTTGGTCTTCTCTTAACTAGTGTCTTTTCTCGATGGAGAGCATGATATAGCGGAAAGAATACTACACTTAGGGGACATGCCACTGCCACTTACTTGCCTTCTGATCTTGGAGGAAGTCACCTAGACTGAGAGCAAAGTCTGTTTTCTCTAACATAAAACTGATCAGAGTACAGTGGGATTCTTACCACCTTAGCTAGATACCATACTACTACCTAATTGGTAGTGATAAAAGAGGGGAAATAACACTTATGCTATCTACTTCATAGTATCTGGAACCAGAAGAGATCTTAGAAATCTAGTGAAACCTTCGCTTTTTATAGATGAAGAAACTCATAGTATGTAGAGCTGAAAGAGATTTTGGAAATCTAGTCAAAGCTTCTCTCCTTGTAAATGAAGAAATTAAATCTCAGAGAAGGGAAGGAAAAAAGCTGGGATTTTAACCTAGGTCTAATCATTCCAAATTCTTTCCACTATACTATGTTTCTTTTTTAAGGTGGATGTCTACTCTGATGATCCTCTTAGCATCTTTGCCAAAATTTCATTCTCTTTCATGTTTTGCAGATCCACTCTAACTGGTCAGTTCTTTCCTTTAGCCCTAGTCCCTAGGTAGCAACTATTTTATTCCTCTCTTTGTATTCCTAGCACCATGTTTTGCATATAGTAGTCATTTATTAAATTTATTGCAGATGCTGATTATCATCCCTTCATTGAGTAGCTGCCATCTTCCCATTTCCAAATAAGAACTTTTATCATCAAGGCTTCAGAAAATCAGCCTTCACTGGACTGTGAGCCCCTTGTTGAATTCTTCCTTAAATCTGAAGAAATACTCAACCAATGCCAGTTCTTAGTATTAACTTCCTTTATGATCAAAAGAGGGTAAAGCATTGCTAGTCCAGTTTCTTATTTATGGATTAAGAGGTAATTTTTGTGAAATACAATAGACTTTGATTTTTTTTTCTCCCCAGAGCTACATACTGGACTAGAGAAGTAATTTTCTGACTTCCAGTGCTGGCAGTGTTAGTGTCAATAAGGAGAACAGTATTAGAGACAGGACTTGAACTTGAGTCTTCCTGATTCTAAGGCCAACCCTATTACTTTTTGGAACATAGTGTCTAGGCTCTTTTAAATCATGATTTTCAAAGCATCCACTATTTCTTAGATAATTTCCCCTTGATCGGTTTTCCAGATTAGATTTTGATGTCAGATATTTTGATACCAAATATCTTATCAGTCTTTTGATTTTGTTCTGATATTTCTTGCTGTATAATGGTCATTAATTTATCTTTGTTCTATTCTGGTTTTCAAGAGTCTACCACTTTCTCTTCTAAGCAATTAGTTAATTCTAATTCTTTCCTTTAAGAGCTTTTGTTTTATTGTTTACCTCTTGCTTACTTTCTTCTTGGTATACACGTAGTCCTTGAGAAAAGTCCATTTTTTCCTCAGAGTCCTAACTTGCAATTATTACAGTTACTCAGATCTCCTCGGAGAGATCTTTAGATTTACAATATTTTTTTTTTACCCTGGGTGATGTTTTCTTTCATTTACTCACCTCTCTCCTGTTATTTCCTGAACTGGAGCTTTGCATCAAGGCCAAGCTCTGCCTCTTGTGCTTTTGGATAGAGTACTCAGTTCTGCTTGGTATCACTCTAAGTTCTTACACTGATCTCCAGTTCCTGGGTTTAAACTTCTCTGGATCTTTGAGGTTCAGAGTGCTGGATTTTCAGAGCCTTTTCTGGAGTCTCGGGACATTGGAGCTCTGGTCCTGTGATGGTCTGGTCTGAGCACTGCAGTTGTGTGTTAGTTGCAGGGAAGGTCCTCATACTGAGGCTTTCTGACCACACACATTGGGGTTTTCTGCAGGGGCAGGGGAACTTGGAGGGGCAAGCATGTGTTTTTACTTCATCCAGACACAGAACCCTTTAGGCTATATAGATCTTTGGTCATGCTGGACAGGAGTTGACTGGCCCACTTTCCTAGTCTCCTCAGACTTCTAGCTGACTATCTTGTTCAATTCTGGGGTGGAAGAAGTCAGTCACTGTAGTTTCTCATTGGATTTTTTGAACATTATTAAGTTTGGTGCTAATTCAAGAGTTTTGCTGTAATAAGTTTATAGGAGCTGGGTCATCTGTGTCCCATTCAGGTATTCAGCTTGACCAGAAATCTTTTCTCTACAGTTGCTTAGCCACCACTGTAGGTCAGCCAAGCCCATATCACCTCATAGGTAGTGAGGGTGGGGTTGTTACCTCTCTGTTTCTGGCTCTTTTTTATTTATTCTTAACCTGGGTTCTAAGGCAATCAAGGAGTATGTTCTTGTATTTCCTCATAAATTGTTAAAATCACTATCTCATTAATCAGTTTATCCTGAGCTCCTACCTAGTTAGTTTATTAAATATTACTTAACTAGATGAACCTCTTTTTATATACATTTTGCTCATCTTTATCGACCCCTCAATCTATTGGACTTAAATAAACATTGAGATTACTAGCTATATGATTTATTGACAGTGAAACAAACAATAAAATAAAGACCAAATAATTATTTAAAATGTATCATCTTTGAGTTAGATCATAGTCACTGCTACTGCTGATTTCTCAATTTTCAAAATAAATCTACCATTCAGTTATCTCAAGATACTAAAATCTCAAAATTTCTTTTCATGTTTCTTTGCAAGATAATAGTTAAAACAATTTGCTCAGAAGGTTTTTAGGCCTTTCTGTCTTTATCATCACAATTCCTCTCAAACCATCACAGAATAAATGATAGTTAAACATTTTATTGCCTCTTAAAGATACAGTATCTATAGTTTCTAGGGGAAAGGCTATTGAAACTAATGCTACATTTCACCTCTTGGCAGAAATGTTCATTTCCTGATAATTATGTGGGGGTATATCAAATCCATGGTGTGTGTATACACATCAAATCCATGGTGTGTGTATACACATCATTATACCTGACAGCTGCCTCAAAAGGGAAGAGATGGAATAATGCAACACTAGCAATAGTATTAACAGTTACTGAGTTTAACAAATCAAGTAAACAAGCATTGTTGTGTTTACATAAATGTAGCCAGGTGCAGTGTTAAGTGCTGGAAATGCAAAGAAAGGCAAAAAAGGACCTTAGGGTCCTTCCTCATAATCTAATGAGGAAGACAGTATGCAAACAACTATGTACAAGCAAGGTGTATCCTGGTTAAGTCGAAGGTAATCACAGAGGGAAGGCACAATACATGCATAACCCTGAATATACACCTCAAAAAATACAAAGCAACATTGTATATAATTAAACAATGAATTATATCATGCCAAATGTGTAAACACTAATGCAACACTTTAATTTAGTCTATTTATATGCTGAAAGGTTCTAAATCTTTTGTGACTTACTGATCTTTCTACATTTATACCTAAGTTAGTTGAGGATATAAGCTCACCATAAGTAAGTCTTCTATCTCCATCTGGTTCAAAATGTCCAATAGGTAGATGGAGTCTGGAGGTCAGGAGAGAGGTTAGGGTTGGATATATACATCTGAGAACCATCTGCGTAGTGAATCCATAGGAACCGAGGTCACCAAGTGAAATAGTAAAGAGAGAAAAGAAGAGCACCCAGGATAGAAAGAACCTTGCTGGAACACCTATAATTAGCTGGTGTATAATGTGAATGAAGATCCACAAATAAGGCTAAGAAGTAGTAGGTAGAAGGAAAATCAGGAGAAAGCACTATCACAAAAACCAAAAGAAAAGAAAGTATAGAGAAGAGGGTGAGTGATAGCATCAAAGGCTGTAGAGAGATCAAGAACAATGAAAGGTGAGAAAAGACTGTTTAGATTTGGCAATTGAGAGTATATGCTATGTGACTTTATGGAAATTTGTTTTGCATTTCTCTCCATATGTGTAATGGGTTTTATTTTTTTCTTGTTTTCTTGATTGGGGGAAGAGGAACATTTGGAACTTTAAACAAAACTAAATTTAAAAAAAAAGTATGTGTTAAATTGTTCCCCCACACCAAGGAAATTAAAAAAGGGACAGCGTAGTAGTGTTCTAGAGTTAGTGATTTTAGTTATTTTGGAAGGGATTTCTCTTTAAATGATACCAATTACAACCCAGAGAGATTCTGTGGTCCAAGCAAAGGTGGGATTAATATAGGTGTTGAATTTGAACCTCACAAACACATTAAATAAAGCTCTTTTATAAATATAGCTGTTGTCTTTAAGAAATGTGAGTGAAGAATAAATGAAATTCAGGTACCAGAGAATGCCTAGACTTGGTGTGGAATATTCTTAGCTTCTTTCCTGCACACCCCATCTCTCACTTAATTGAATTTTTAGATGTTAAAAACCTTTGTTTTGTTTGAACAAATACAAGTGTAAAGCATAAGGAATGAGGGGAGAAATCCTTTCATGAGGATCTTTAACAAAAACCTGGGTTCTTTTGGTCAGGTATATATAAACAGTGCATTTCTATCATTTCTTAGACATTTAAGTGCTAATTACGCTCAATCAATTAACACCTAATGTTCACTATTATTTGCCCCTTCCCTGCTCAGCCTGAAATGCATCCTTTCCTTTAACTTTGTTTCTAAAAATCCTTAACTTCAAAACTCAGCTCAGGTATTCCTCTTGCTGCCTTCCCTGATATACCCCAGAAGCTAGTTGGTAGTTGTTTTTTCCCTTTTAAGATTATCTTATATTTATGCATAGAGCACCGAGTTTGGATTGACTTTAAAATTCTCCCTCAGACACTTCCGACTATGTGTCCCTGGGCAAGTCACTTACCTTCTCTCAGCTTCAGATTCTTAGTCTATAAAAAGAGCATTTCATCACATGGTTATTGTAAGGTTCAAATAAGATAATATATATATAAAGCATTTTGCACTATATGAATGTTAGCTACTCTTTGCTTTTCTGTGTTAACCAGAATGAAGAGGAAGATGAAGATTAAATACTTCTTGATCTGTAAATATTTTATGTATGATCTTGAATAAAACCTGAAAGAAGTGTTTCCTGATGTCCATTAATGCTAATGCTTTCTCTTTGTTCATTATCTCTAGTTTATTCTCTGTCTATCCTCTGTGTGTGCACACATAGCTGTTTGCACGCTGTCTCCCCCCATTAGACTGTGAGCTCCTCGACAGCAGATACTGATTTTTGTCTTTCTTTGTATTCCCAGCACTTTGTGCACTACGTGATACATAGTAGGCACTTAATAAATGCTTGTTGACTAACTATATACAAGTTATGTTCTACAATATGCCCATTGAGGCCAAGCCAAGTACCTTATAAATAGTACATGTTTAATAAATGTTTACTGAACAGGTTCCAGAATGTTAAGAGCTGGAAGGGACTTTAGAGGTCAACTAATTGTTTCCCAGTGTGAGCTCTTCATCTCTCCTTGTGGGGTGTGGAGCAAGAATTGTCTTGTCAGTAAGACCCTCTCAGACAGTGCAAAGCAGTGGCAAAAAATTATGGAATGTTTTCAAGCACAACTTCTTAAATACACACTTTCTAAAAATTAAAATAAACTTCAAAGCCATTAAATGTTTGGTGAATGTAGCAAGTTTATTCCAACAAACAATAAATGCAGTGGAGAAATCATTTAATATGATTATATATAAGAAGTATCAAATTTGAGTTATTTGTTGAATCTCAAAGTATAAGTGTATTACCATCAGTCAACTTTCATTCATGACACAGGAGTTCTTTCATAATGTTACTTGCTACATTTGAATAGTGAAATTCAAGTGAATAGTGAAATAGAAAAATTAAACAGTATTTGTGAAGAATTTAAAAGTTCCATGATATCTGGTTTGTTTCTCATTATTGTTTATTTCCTTAAGTATACTATAACAAGCTGGTTTAAAAATCGAAATAACTTGACGGTGGTTATAGATAATAGTTTGAAATTTTCCACAATTAAGTTTAAATTTAATTGCCTTAACTTTAAAGTTTTGTTATTTTTAAAAAATGAAATAACATCCCTTTTTATAGAAAATAACACATGTGGTTTGAAGAGAAAATCCACTGGAGCAGTTAAAACTGTTATAAACAAAGACAGTAGGTACAGTTAAAGTAGAAGAAATGCAGAAAGACAAAGTAAAAAGCTCAACTACAGAAAATAGGATCCACTATATTTTTCTTTAGGATTCACAGGTACCGTTATTTTTAAAAATACATTTTTATTAAGAGCCTTAGTTTTTATATCACCTACATTTCCAAATATATCCCCTTCCCACCCTCAGGGCCACCCTTTATAACAAAGAATAAAAAAGGAAAGAAATGGTTCAGAAAAACTAAGAAATACATCAGATAAAACCTGGCATTTTCTGGAGTATAGAATGCTCCTAGTCTCCCACCTCTGCAAAGTATCTTTTCGTATCTCGGCCAAGGTTGGTCATTATAATTTCATAGAATTCAGTTTTGATTGTTTTGTTGTTTTTCCCATTTACGTGGATGTAGTCATTATATTGTTGTTCCCTGGTTCTACTTGCTTCATTTTGCATCAGTTAATGTCATCCCACACTTTTTTCTATTTATTATATTCAACATTGCTTACGGAGCAGTAATTTATGTACCACAGTTTGTTTAGCTGTTTCCTCGTTAGTAGCCATGTATTGTTTCTAGTTCTGTGTTGCTGCTAAAAATGCTGCTGTGATACTGTGGTGTTTATGGGTCCTGTCTTCTATATTCGATCTCCTTGAGGTATGTGCTTAACAGTTGGATCTCTGAGTTATAGGGTAGATGTTTTATTCACTTCCTCCACATAATTGCAAATTGCTTCTCAGAGCAGTTGGACCAATTCACAGCTCCATCAACAATGTATTAGTGTGTCTACCTTCCCTCAACCCCTCCAGAATTAACTCTTCTCATCTCTTGTCAGTTTTGCCAGTTTTCAGGGTATGATAAGTACTATTACTGATGGAGATGAAAGACCACTTTATTTTCTTTTTAAGAATGCTTTAACTACAAATAGCATGAAACCTTTTGAAATGACATTTTTAAAGGGTCCATTCAGAAAGCGTGTGCGTTATTTTTAAAACTAATTTTTACAAAAACCATGTTTTTGACTTTGAAAGGATCATTTGAATCTTTACAAGGTTGTTCACATAATTGCTAAAGTGTAATAAGCCTCATTCAGTTGAGGAAATATTAGTGTAGATATGGATATAGTTAGAGTCATGCTTGGCAAATCATATACCAAGCAACTTCTAGTAGTTCCACTTGTAGATAATATGGTGGTACAGAGAATTGTATATACATATGAAGATCTTTTTGATCAATTAATTGAGAAACATCTTTCCTTTTTTGTATCACAAGTAGATAAAGCACCAAATGTAATTAAAAACACTTTAATTACCTATATATGATATTTTGTCAGGTCAGTCAAGGAAAATTTATCTGCAATGGCAATGCCATATCAATAATGTTTTCAGTGTTTAATTTCTAAAAATGATATATGGGGGAATTATATTGAACATTCAAAGTCTGTAAGCACTACATTAGAAATGTACTACAATTTGGACACGTTACATGCTTCATGGACAATTGTTTGTTCTGAGAAATATTAGTGATGGTCTGCATAAGGTTTTTTAAGTTGTTTTAAGAGGACTGAACTTCATAGAAATGCAGTCCAGTATACTTTTTGCCCAAGGACATCAGTGATATAAAGAAAGGTCCTATACATGCCAAGATATTTATAGCAGTATTTTTTCTAGAAGAAAAGAATTGGAAATAGAGTAAATGTCTATGGATTGAGGAATGGCTAAAGACATTATGGTACATGAATGTAATGAAGTATTACTATACCATAAGAAACTGAATGTAAAGATACAGAAGCATGAACTAAGTAAATATAAAGTTAAGTAAAACAAGCAAACCAGCATAACAGTACATACATTGACTACAACAAAACAATTAAAACATAATTTGGGGGCATTTGTTACTGGAAGAATAGTTCTCCACATGTTAATATTTTACCTGAAATGTTTGTTTTTCAGCCCTGGAAGAAAGCGAGACTTTTCCCCTGTTTCCTGGAACCAGTACTTTGAATCCATGGAAGATGTGGTGGTAGAGAATGAAACTGGCAAAGATATATCCTTTTGGGTTTTCAAAATACCTTCTTGTCTTTATTCCCTTGAATTTGTTCCCCAGAGTATATGTGCACTGTGATGAATGTCATTGATAAATCCAAACCAGGTATCTCCAGACTTGTCTCATGACTGGGTCAGAGAAATTCGAAATTGTTTTTACATGTAACTGGAGAAAAATAAGATAATAAATAAGTTTGTTCACATTAAAAAAAAATTGGATTAAATTCCAAAGCTTATTGTATCTCTTCAAAAAAAATACCACAGAAAAGGTTTCAAGAGCTTTTTGTGGATAAATGGGACTCTGGCTTATAGAAATTGTAATCCTCTGCCCAGTTAAAGTTTCGAATGAGAACAAATTATTTCTAATTACTTTTGTGAACTAGAAAACATCTCAACAGCCAGGGATTTTTAAATTTTATCTTTAATGTGACCTTTGAACTACAGTTTGTAAAGATGGATGTGGGTAAGGGCATAAAGAAACACAACCAAATAGAAATAAATTATCTTTAACTGTTCATACACTTTTCGAATTTATAAGAGTGGTTCAGAGGGCCCAGTCTTGCTGCTGTTGCATGGAGGAGGCCACTCTGCCCTTTCCTGGGCTGTATTCACTGTAAGTTGCTGACAATAGAAGTTAATGTCGTTTGTGAGCTATTGGGAAAAGAACACTGAATTGTATTGACATCAGTTATATAAAACCCTGGTAAGAATTGAGAATAATTTTGGGCAGATTCCCTTTGTCCTAGGTGAACTTGACTCAGAAAATTATCTTTTCTCTCAGCTTACACAGTGGAGGACAGGCAGTTTCGGATCATAGAGTCTTAGAACTGGAATGTTATAAGCATCATTTAGTTTTCCCCTTTTTCCTTTTTTTTTAATGACAAAGGAAACAGACTCAGAGATGTAAAGTGACTTACTAAAGATCACAAAGCTAATTATGCTAAGAATGAACTAAAACCCAAGTCTTTGGGTATCATGCCAATGCTTTATCTACTATACCACACTATTTTCTAAGAGGTATAGTTTTTAGATTTGAGAAGATCAGAGGATTGGGTAAATTCAGAGCATTTGTGATTCTAGGGTCACCTGTTATCTAACTTAGTATGGGGAGGAGGGGCTCAGTTACCCTGTTTGATTAATAATAATAGCTTACATTTTGATAGCATTTAAGGTTTATAGAATATTTTCCAAATTGATTAATTGATTGAAGTGGCTCATGCCTCATGTAACTAATGTTACTTTTCCCCCTCCAGAGTGCCTAGCCTAGAGATTTATAAATAATAGAACACAGTATCTCCTCAATTAGACTGTGAGTTTCTTGAAAACAGTAACTGGATTTTGGTTTGTCTGTGTCCTTTTATTTTTATCCATAGTAGGTACTGAATAAATGCTTGTCAACTTGACTACTCTTCAAACTTCATATCCCACTACCATTTTGGTGCATATGCTACGGCAGCTAAACTGAACTGCTCATTATTCCTTTAACACTTAAAAAGCCACCTGCCTCAGTACCTTTGGCCATACTTGTCCTACTACCTCTAGTGTTCTCCTTCACCAGTTTCTACCTGTCAGAATCTTAATCACTCTTCAAGGCCTAGCTCAAATGTCCTCCAGCCTAGTCTGCTCCCCTAACCAAATGTTATATATACTACTACTAAAATCCCTACAGCTCCTTGATAGTGCCTACCAAATGCCATCTTGTTATATTTTAAACTTATGTTAGTTGAATATTAGAGTAGGAAGGGGCCTTAGAGTGTAAAATTTTGGAATTAGAAAGAAATCCAAGGTAATCTAACCCCCTCAGTTTATAGATTATTTAAAAGGCCTAGACAGAGGAAATTACTTTGCCATAGTCACAAAAGTAGTAATTAATAGAACTAAGATTTGAATCTAGTTATTCTGACTTAAATCTAGTTTTATTTAACCAAATAGACAACTTCTTGAGTGAGCAAACGTATCTGTTCTTTGAACATTGTAGGAACTTAATACATGTTTGACTCAATGAGGGGGAGAGGAAGCTCTCACAGATACTTACCTCCAGGATTTCTGGTGCAGTGATTCATTTTTATTTCTCCACTCCTACCATTTTATCCTTCATTTTTCTGAGAATCCTTGGCTTCTCTTAGCACCATCTCCTCTTCCTTTTTCTCTGGGGCAGCAAAGAGGAGTGATGATAAAATGCTGATATATTCCTGATCACTGTTGTTAGCACTTTGCACAGTAGACTTGAGAACTTCTTTGCCTCACCTGGCAGTTGATTAGCCTGATATTCTCCTGAGAGCTAGATGGACAAATCTCTTACTGGTACAACAGCCCAACAGTCCTTGCCACCAGTTTCTTTCCCTTGCAGTCTATCCTGCGTATGCAGCTTGAGTAATAATCTTAAAACAGTAACATCTCTATTCAAATTTGTGCATCAATAAAGCCTTTTTATTTGTACTGGCCTGGTAAGAGTCATATTCCCTACTTAGAGGGGCAGGTGCCCATCTAAAGTATGTGCCATCTGAAATGATTAGTGTGAAATCAGTTGCCAAATTCTGTTCTACATTGACCTGAGGTCTTGCTAGTCTGGCCTTGTTGACATAGTTCTGGCTTTCTTGATGTGAGGCTCAAATAGTAGATTAAAATCTGCAGCTGAGGAAAGGAAAGACTGTTGTGAATATGACATACATCACTGATTTGCCTTTCATTTGGGGACATGTTTTGAATTATGAGAAATATGATTTTAAAACAACCTAATCTATAGATGGTAGGGGATTAAAAATTAGGTAACACACACAAAATTACTTAATGGATCACAAGATTACTTAAAAAGCAAGCAATTTTTTTCTTGAACCATTAACATAGATAAGGGGTTGCTGTACTATGACTCTTGAATGTTTTACACATACTTCAAGGATCTTTATCTAGTTCCAGTTTAAGTCATTGGACCTGTTATTTTCATGAGCTTAAACTCAAGAATCCTAAAAGTGGGGATGATTAAAGTTGGCAAACATAAAGAGTTAGACTAGACTCCTCAGTGATTTTGCTAAATCCTGAGTAGTAGTGTCATTACCTTGACATAGATAATTACTACTCACACATTGACAGTGATTACCTTTCCTATTTGGATCATGCCTATAGATAGTTCTGATTGTCCACATGGATTATTTATATTATTCAGGCACCATTATTAGCTGCCAGAAATTTAGTTAGCTCTTTAAGTTTGACAAAGATCTTTCCTTTTAACAATCCTGTAAAGGGGGGTAGTAAAATTATATTATCTATCCCTATTTATAGATAAGGAAACTGAGACTGAAAGAGAGTGACTTACCTACAGGCCAGTTAGTGGGAGCATCTAGATTCAAACCCATTTTTGATCTGCAAATCTAGTATTCTTTCCACTATACCCCTGCCCTTCTCACCACTCAGCAGACATACTGGGTTGGGTCCTTGTTCTTCTCCCCAATGCGTGGTGTCCCAGAAAATGCTTCTCTCCATTGGCTGTAGTCAGAGGATTATTGTTTGTGAAAGTGCTTTGAAAATATAAAATGCTGTGCAGCCAGAAGTATAATAACAACCTACTTAATCGTATTTCCAAAACCCTCAATTACCTCAAACATTTGTAAGCCTAAAATGAAATAGCCTTTCATTAATAAATAGGTTATAGAAGATATAAAATTTTAGAGCTCATCTTAAAATGAAATAGATGCCCATAAATCATATAGCAAGCTTGTGGTAGAACTTGTTTTCTGACTGCCCATCTAGTGTTCCTTCTACTTTACCACATTACCTGCCATCTCTTCACAAAAACTATGCACTTCATTCCATTAGAAAATTTATTGCTGTTCTTTCCCGTGTGAAAAACAGTGTGGAAAACAGGACAAAAGATTATATTAGATTATTAACATTATAAACAGAACAACAGTAGCAGGGAGACCAGCTAACACTAAGGACTCTGCAATCCAGTGACACTGGCTTTCTTGCTATATTAATCACACAAAATATACCATCCCCAGACTTTGGGCATTTTCACAGATTATCATCCATGTCTGGAACTCTCTTTCCCTCTTCATCTCTTTCTCTTGGCTTCCTTCAAGTCATAGCAAAAACTCCACTTTCTATAAGAAATCTTAACTAATTTCTCTTTTCTATCAAACACTAGATTACTATGGTCACTTACTGCTGTGTACAGTATTATATACTTAACCTATTCCAGTGATCCACCACTCTTTCTTAGCCGGTACCAAATTATTTTCATGATTACTGCTTTGTAATATAGTTTGAAATTTGATACTTCTTTGCTCAACATGTAATATTCAAAGATGCTGTGTTCTTGCCTTTGATTCTTTCTGACCTTTCTGTTCTCTTTTGTGCCTTTTTAAAAAAAAATACTTTAATGACTCTTCTTTTTTTCTTTTTAAATCTTTCAAAATTGTGTAGAGCAGTCTTTAGCTAAGCTGACCCAGTATTTTGAGTATTTAATTGATTTTCCAGCATTTAAAAACTACTTTTAATTCCTTTATTTTTGGTATTGTTTTAGAATTACCATGATGTGTGAAATAACTAATGTAAATTAACTATTAGCAAGAAATAACCAGATATATTGCTTTAAGAAATTTTTTTTTACCAGCTAAAGAATTAGAAATAAGCCCTAATCTTTGTATTGTACATCCACATAAAAAATGTGATGCCTTAAAGAAAATAGATTTGTACTTTCTGCTCTAGCTGGAAAGCTAGGTTTTGAGTCCAGTTTTTGAAGTGACTATAACACCTTGGGTCAATATTAATCTCTCTGTGCCTCAGTTTTCTCATCTGTAAAAATGAGGTTGAATGAGATATTCTCTAAATTTACCCCTGAATTTTAAAATCTGTTATTTTCCTTTTTTTAAAAAAAAAATTCTGAATTTAATCAGCCTTCCTCCCTACCCCTGAGTATTTTTATATATAAAACACAGCAGGACACAAAGAGAATTCCATGTGATACCAAGAATATCTATTTTATGCTGCTTACTTTTTTAAAAAAGGTATAGTATAAACATACACAGTACTGTTAGAACTGTCCTTTTTCGTCTGTACTTCTGTGCATTTTTAAAGATGTTACAATGGTACTCTTTTTTTTTTTTTTTGGTCCCATTGCTATTGCTATTACTCTGCTTAGTCTGACCCCTGTCCTTAACTGGAATAAATCAATTCTGAGAGAAAGCAATAGATGGAATGTCCCTTTCTATACTGTGCTGGAGCCATCTCCTTCTGGCTCCGAGCCAAATTATTAAATTTTCAGTGTTAGTGTTTGCACCTCACAGCAAATGCTACAAGTCAGAGCTTGATTTATTGTTTTGTTGGTAGTCTAGAGCTAAGAAAGTGTTGGAGAAAATATTAATTCAGATAAGGCTGTGTGGTGTACAGAGCCAGTTTTTAAATATTCACCAGCACACTGCTGTTTGTAACAAATAAAGCCTTGTCAAGCAAGGTGAATCCACATAATGGCCATGTCTAAAAATGTGCCTTTTTCTATACTCTTTCTATACTTCGTGTCTATCACCTCTTTGACAGGAGTGGGAAGCTTGGGTGATATGCTTCATCCCAGTTCCTTTGGGGACATGGTTGGTCATGGTATTGATTAGATTTCTTTAAATTTTTGGAAGTTGTTTTTCTTTATGGTTTTGCAGTCCTCATAAAATTTGTTCAGAATTCTCTAACATAGTCTCATCATTTCTTGTAACAATAATTTTCTTTTACGTTCGTTTACCACAATTTGTTCAGCTATTCCCCATTTGTCTGAGAGTCAAGCTGAAGTGCACCATTCTTTTCTCTCAGATTAATTCTTTGATGTGCTACCTTTTTTGGGGGGTGGGGGGCTTCTTTTTAATCCCTTCCTCAGGATTGGTAAGTTTGTTTTGTCTTTGAATCACTGGTGTTATCTTCCTTCTTAATACTCCTCCATATGTGTATGTGTTTTGTTCATATACGTAAAAGCATGTAGTTATTTTCTCATGATTTGATTGCCAGATTTTTATTGAGTTTTGAACCAGTATATAGCATTAGCCCCTACAGTTCCTATCTAAGGAATTTCCCATTCTAAAGTTGGTAAAACATTTTCTACATCAGTACTTCAAGATTTGTGATTTGACCATGTGTATATCTGTATACATATACACATACATCTAAATATATAAGGAGATAGCAACTTGTTTGTTCCTTAGTAGACCATCTTCATGAGTTTGCAGCTTGATATAGTACTTATTAGAATTTTACTACACTAGCACTGCCTTCAAGAATTTAGGATCACTGCCACACAATTATAAGAAATCAGAATAGGATTTTAGGGAATTCAGGAGGAAAGACACATGGTTAAAAAAAGGAAAAGCATTAACTTCACTAGTAAAACACAGATTGAGAGTAAATAGAAGCTTCCGCATTCATGTGGGGAGAAAATCTTTGAAGTTGGACAAGACAAGCACATACACCAAAAAAAAAAAAAAATGGAACTACAGTTGTTTTCAGTATCATTTATGGAAGTCACGTCCTGTAATCATGAAGATTAAAATGTTATCTGGGGTTCTTTGATACATCTTGCAAGTTACCTATCTTTTTTCTTTTTCCAGGCAGCAATTATTAGCAGAATTCAGTGTCGGATTGTGGCATTGGATCTGAGGAGTCATGGTAAGTAGACCACTTAGTTAAGCATTGGTTATATGGTGTGGTACAATGTGTTCTGAACAGTCATGAATGTTACAAATTGCATCAATTACCAAATATCCTAGAACTAGACCATATAGTTTTGTGGTTGATTGAAAATGCTAGTCCTTATTAACATATTCTTCTCATTGTGATGTTCATTTTAGAAAATGTTTTACTTTGATAATTGAGTTCTTATTTTCCTGAGTGGAAGTTTAAGTTGCAAATAAAAAGTTCATATGCTGTTCTTGTAATATGGAAACCTTATTAGTCTGGGCAGATCTAGTATAAATTTCTCATTTGTCATCAGAAAGCGGGGTGTCTATAGATATAGACATAGAAAATTGCTCTTTCCTATCATCTGAACTTAGAAGAATTACCATTTTGTTACTTTAGAGCCCTTGCTTCAAAGAGAAACATTTTAACTTTTGTAACGCCCTTCGAAAACATTTTAAATGTATACTTGTTTGTGTTGTGTTTTTTTTTTTTGCAGGCGAGACAAAAGTCAAGAATTCTGAAGATCTGTCTGCAGAAACTATGGCAAAGTAAGTTAATACTTTTCACTTAGTTTTGCTGACTTGTACAGTAATGAGGAGCAATGAGCTTTTCAATTTAGGTGGTCAGTTTGTTTAATTTTCTAAAATTTTGTCAAGAGCCTGCTATGTACAGTATACTAGGCTAATACTGAGGGAAATAGAGATAAATAAGCCATGGGATCTATCCTGTAGGAGCTTATGGTTCTCGTTTATAACCTTAGCTTTATTCTAGACTTCTCACCTCTCCCTCACCGTACACTTCTAGTCACTACCCAAATCTTGCATTTTCTACCTCTATAACATCTCTCACATCTGACCCGTACTCTACTCACACAACCACCACCTTAGTTAAAGCCCTAATTACCTCTTGCCTAGGTAAATATAACATCTCTTAATAATTCCTTCTGTCTAAATCTTCTCCCCACTCCAGTCTATTTTCCATGTTGCTGACAAAGTGAATTTCCTTAAGTATAGATTTCATCATGTCACTTCTCAGTCAATTTCAGGGACTTTTTAATGTATCTAGAATAAAATATAAAATCATCTGTTTATCTTTTAAAACCTTTCACAAACACATGTAAACCTATTTTTCCATCTTAATTGAATAGTACTTCCCCTCTTGCACTGAAATTCAGTCAAACTGCCCTTCTCTTTGTTCCTCACACATAACATTCCATCTCTCATCTCTTTGCCTTTGTACTGTCTGTCTCCCATGCCTAGAATATATTTCCTCACCTCTGCCACAGAGAATCCCTTTCTTCAAGATGAAGCATAAGCACCAAACTTATACATGAAGCCTTTCCTGATTCCCCACAGCAGCTAGTGCTCTCCTTCTAAAACTATCCTATTGTCAATTACTTTGTATGTATTTATATTCATTCTTCATATACTTATGTACTTCTAAGCTTCTTGCAAGTAGAGATTATTTTTTTCATTGTGTTTGTGGTGCAAAAGAGATGCTTTTAGATAGTTGGTTAATTGATGACACATATGCAAAAAATATATATTTTTCATATAAATTATTATATGAATACATAAAAAGTTAAATTTAACATTATGTACAGGTACTGTATGCAACTTATCTTGTCACAGTATTTGTTGAATCGAGTTGAAATTAAAGTTTGCTAATAGCACAGAATAGAGATACTGTCTGTGCTTTTTTTTCTGCTTTTGGTCTTATTTTGCTATAAAGTCTGCCAAGACAATCAGTCAGTCAGCAAACATTAAGTGCCAGGCGCCATGCTAAGCACTAAGAATCACTCAACTTCTTGGTGTACCTAGAGTGGTAATACTAGTTAAGTGCTTTAAAAGTCTTGTTAGCCTAGACTTAGTCCTAGCTTTTACAAATATCATACATTTTCTCCTGTTGATGGAGATAAGTAGAACTTGGATTTTTCCAGAGATGAAAAAAGCCATGCTTGAAAAGTTGAATGTGCCAGAGAAGACTGAAGACCTATTTACAGTAGGCTTCCCTTATGCTCCAGATCAGATAAGCCCTCAGAGAAGTCCCAGAGCAAATTCTCAGAGGACCTCAATACCTTATTCCAAATGCCGAGTAAAGAATGAATGTGTTACATATCAGGTCTAGGACTCTTCCTGCTACTCGTCATGTAGTACTTGGAGTGTGTTCTGCTCCCAGCCATCTAGAGTCTTCTCTCGTGTTCCAGCAGTTCTGACTTAAAGAAAGGTTAGACTCTCCTCAAAGTCCATGTTTATGTTACTGAGAACCATCTGCCAAAATTGTATTTTATTCTGCTATAGTCAATCAGTTGGTAAGCATTTATTAAGCTCCTACTATGTGCCAAACACTGGGGATACAAAAAGAGGCAAAAGAAGTCCCTGCCTGCAATGAGCTTACAGTCTAGCAGGGGCGATGACAAGTAAATAGTTATGTACAAACAAACTGTAGGCAGGATTAAATAAGGCATACATTTATAGTCACAATAGGTTGTAGAGACTATATGAAATCGTAGAGCCCTGAAATTTTAAGTCAGCAGATCTGGGTCTGAATCTAACTGTGGTTCTTACTAGCTGTGTAGTTCTGGCCAAAGCATTTATCTTCTCTGAACCTCCATTTTTTTTCATCTGCAATATGGAGATAATGATATTTGTATTTCTTCTCCAGGTACTTGTGAGGAAAGTGTTCTGAAAACTGTAAACACCAATGAAATGTGTTGTTATTATTACTCCTACAGTGATAACAGCCCATAGTTATACTTTTTGTTGTTGTTGGAGGGGGGGAAGGCAGGGCAATTGGGGTTAAGTGACTTGCCCAAGGTCACACAGCTACTAAGTGTGTCACATGTTTGAGGCTGGATTTGAACTCAGGTGACTCCAGGGCCGGTGCTTTACTCACTGCACCACCTAGCTGCCCTCATACTTACACTTTTTAAGGATGTATAGTTATTCCTTCCATAGGCACACATCATAGCCTCCTCCACACTTTAGTAGAGATTATTTTATTAGTTGTTATAAACAGTTATTTGGTGGCCAACCTTTTGATGTGTATAAACTAGACTGATCCTAAGTTAACAGACATTCAGTCTGCCACCTGACTCCATACTCAGTGCTTCTCCCACTTGGGTAGGGCCTTTCAAAGTTTGTGCCTGTATTCATCTCCATCAATAAGGCATAAGAGGCGTACTGGAGGAAAGGATCTAATGATACTATATATAAAAACTTCTGTGTGATATTATACATTTTCATTATCAGAAACTCCATCCAGCCCTATTCCGTTTTGACCTTTACTACTTATTTGGAAGATCATGTTAAATAGCTGCCGTTCAGTCATAATGAAATACATGTTTTCCTCTGAGTACAATTGTTACTAGATGAGGTCGAGTGAAAAGCAGTTATAGGCAGCAGAAAGCATGCTTCAGATCTACAGGTTTTTTCCTTTGGAATCTCAAGCATTTTAGTAGATTGCAAACTTACCATGTGTCGGTAGTGTGACATGGTAACCCAAAAGCAAGCTAAGGCAATCCTAGGTTGCATTAGTAGACAAAATATCTAGAACAAGGGAGCTGGACAGTGCTGCTATCCTTTAACTGCATCTGGAGTATTTTCAGTTTGGGTCATTATATTTTATGATAGACCTTTATAAACTCGGTGCTTTCCCTTCTAAAAATCTGTTTAGAAATATGACATGGTCTTTGCTCTGGATCGATAGTCTATTTGGAAAGACAAGATAAAAGCATGAACAGTTGAATAAAGCAAGACCCTTAAATCACAGTTTATGACAATAGACTACATGCTGACAGCCAGTACAGGATTTATTACCAGTGTGTGGAAGTGCAAGGCAATGAAAATGCTTGTGGGGGTCTTGTTAAAGATAATCTTGCTTGCAAGAAGTGGCATAAACTATATCATCAGTAATTATTTTGAGTACTTTTTACTTGATTCTCTAGGATTCTCTAAGTAAATCATCATATCATCTGCAAAAAGTGATAATTTAGCTTCTTCTTTTCCTATTCTAATTCCTTCAATATAGAGAGCATTACAAAATGCAAAATGGATAATTTTCATTATGTTAAATTGAAAAGTTTTTGTATAAAAAAAACCAATACAACAAAGATTAGGAGGGAAGCAGAAAATTGGGAGAAAATCTTTACAACTAGTGTCTCTGATAAAGGCCTCATCTCTAAAATGTACAGGAAACTGAGCCAAATTTATAGGAATGCAAGTCATTCCCCAATTGAGAAATGGTCAAAGGATATGAACAGGAAGTTTTCAGAGGAAGAAATTAAAGATATCTATAGGCATATGAAAAAATACTTATTAGAGAAATGTAAATCAAAACAACTTAGGTACCACATCTCTCCTGTCAGATTGGCTGAAATGACAAAACAGGAAAATGATAAATGCTGGAGAGGATGTAGGAAAATTGGAACACTGTTACATTGCTGGTGGAGTTGTGAACTGATCCAGCCATTCTGGAGAGCAATTTGGAACTATGCCCAAAAGGCTATAAAAAATGTTCATACCCTTTGACCCAGCAATACCCTTCTAGGGCTGTATTCCAAAGAGATCACACAAGTGGGAAAAGGACTTGTATGTACAAAAATATTTATAGCGGCTCTTTTTGTAGTAGCAAAGAATTGGAAATCAAGGGGATGCCCATCAATTGAGGAATGGCTGAACAAGTTGTGGTATATGAAGATAATGGAATACTATTGTGTGATAAGAAATAGGAATGATACGGACTTCATAATAACTTGGAAAAACCTACACGATATAATGCTAGGTGAGAGGAGCAGAACTAGGAAAACATTACACAACCACAGATAAATGGATTCTGTGATGAGTAACCTTGATAGACTTGGCTCTTCTCAGCAATACAAGGTTCAAATACAACTCCAAAGGACTCATGATGAAGAGAGTTGTCTACATCCAGAGAAAGAGCTATAGAGTCTGAATGCAGATTGAGGCAAACTGTTTGCTGTCCTTTTTTTTTTCTCTTTTGTGGTTTTTTTTTGTTTGTTTCTCTTTTCTCCTGATTCATTCCATTGGTCATAATTCTTCGTTAAAACTTGACTAATTTGTAAATAAATTTAATGCAAAGTTACATGTGGAAGATATATTGGATTCCATGCCGTCTTGGGAAGGAGGGGGAGGGTGGGAAGAAAATCTGGAATTCAAAATCATGCGGAACTGAGTGTTGCAAACTAAAAAATAAAAAATATTAATAAAAAATAAAATTTTAAAAAACATATGGCCAAGAATCACAATGAATGAGAACCCACAAGCTTCTACGCTGAGTACAGATATCAATAGAGAAGTTTTGGTGCTTTTTGAAAATTTGCTTAAAATTTTCATTTTTGTGGTGCTGTACGACCAAGGCATTATTGTAATTATCTTTCTTTGTGTCTGTGAACAAAAGGAAATAATTTCAATAAGGAGAAAGCATGGAAAAAATGAAGAGACCAATGTAGATGCACAGGGAATTTGACAACCAACTTGAATGTTGAGCGCAAATGTACATCAAATGGAAGCAAAACTCTAGATTACATAATATGAACATAAGTGCATGGCATAACCTGTAGTAGTAGTGTGAGAAATATAAAAGCTCACCCGTGAGCTGAGCCTGACAAAGGAATGTAAGGACAACTAAAAAGTGTGGGGTTTGGGTTTGTTGTTGTTTTTAAATCATAGTAGGAGTCAGCCTGGCATTATGGACTAACAACTGGCCTCAGAACCAGAACACCTGAAGTTACTGAGTAGGGGCTGGCTTGAAGTGATGAAGAGAATTTTCTGACCCAGGAGTTCTTTCTGCTAATGAAGGAAAAGCCCCAGTTCATCTCTATCCCTATGGGGAGTTAAAGGAGGGTCATAAAAGAGGCAAGACCTTGCCTTAGAATGGATGAGGCCATGATTAACTGACAACAGATAGAAGTCACAGCTACTCAATTCTTAGCTTATTTTCTCTCCACAGAGGAATGATTTTTCCACTGGAAATGGCATAATACAAATTACTACCATAGAGTTGATATACCACCGAGATAAGTGAGGAGATAGTGAGAGTGCACCTAACTGCCCTTGATGAATTCAACTCACTTGGCCCAAGTGAAATACATTTTCAGGTCCTGAAAGAAGTGATTTTTGAAAAACCATGGAAAAAAAAGAGGTACCAGTAGATTGGAAAAGGGCAAATGTTCCAGTTTTCAAAAAAGGGAAGACAATACTATCTGCCAACCAAAGGTCAAGGATCTTGACTTTAATTCTTACAAAATTCTAGAATGAATCATTAAGGAGATGAGTGACACATCTAGAAAGAGAAGTGGTCATTACAAAGAGCCAGCATAACTTCAAGAACAGTTGGTCTTGCCAGACTCACCTCATCTTCTTTTTTGAAAGTCGTTCTAAACTAGCAGTTGGCAGCAGTGGAGGGTAGGGAGTGTTAGATGTAGTTTACCTAGATTTTGGTCTCTCATGTTGATCCTGTGGAGAAGATGGGAAATATGGATTAGATAATAATAAGATGAATTCAGAACTGGATGGCCAAATTAGAAGAGTAGCTGTCAGGGATTCAGTGTCAAAGTGTCAGAATGTCTCCAATGCAATATCCCAGGGATCTGTGCTTGGCCTTGGGATGTTTTGACATCCTTATCACTGACCTAGATAAAAGTATAAATTCTATACTCAGGAAATTTAAAGATAGACACAAAGTTAGGAGGTTAATACAGTGGATGACAGAGTTTGGATCCAAAAGGATCTTGACAGGCTAAAGCACCGGCCTGATTTTATTGAAGTTCAATAGGGATGAATATAAAAGTCTTACATTTGAGTATAGAAAAATCAGCTTTATTAGTATAAAATGAGGGAGGCAGAATTTGTTGTGAGGGTTTCCAGAAGCTCAATAGGCGTTAGGAGTGTTGTGAAGCATCTAGAAAAGCTCATTCTGTCTTAGGCTGTGTTAAGAGATTTCCAGGAATATGGAAGCGCTGGCTCATTGTAGTATGCCCTTGAAAAACCACCTAGAATACTGTATTCAGCTGTGGGCACCACATTTTAAGGAAAGAGAGATGCTAGAAAATATCCAGAGGAAGGCAGTCAAGGGAATGAGAGGGCCTAAGTTCATGCTCTTTGAAAATTGAAGCAACCAGTCATGTTTAGCCCGGGGAATATAATCTCTCCAGGTCTTTGAAGGGCTGTCATGTGGAGAAGGATCCACACTTGTACCATTTGGCCCCAGAGAACAGAACCAGGAGCGAAGAGTGGATGTTGTAAAAAGGCAATTTGATGGCAGGAAAAGGTCTTAACAGTTTGACTTGTCCAGAAGTGGAGAGGATGCCCTCAGAAGGTGGTAGTTTTCTTCTTAAGAGGTCCTTAGTCAGAGATTGAACTTTTAGATGTGTTCTAATAGAGATTCCTTTTTTGTATGAGTTGGGACTTGATGGCTGCTGAAATTTGAACCCTCAGATTCTGTAATTATGTCTAAAATGTAGTTCTTCAGGATTATCACACTCCAGTGTTTGTTTTACCACTGTAACCCTATTCTACCTCACTGTATGCAGTTATTGTACTATATATGTATTATTCTTTCAGTAGAAAGGGGCTTACTTAGCTGGGTTGCTCCACTGGAACACATGGAAGAGCATTGTGGAATAGTAAAAAAAAAGAAAAGTACTTAATTTGAAGTCAGGAGACCTAGGCTCAGATGACTCTTTCCAAACACTTACATGACAATGAGCAAGTCACTTAGCCCCTCACAATCTCAAATTTCCCTTTATGTAGAATGAGAACAAGAATACTTGTACAACCTATTTCAAAGGGTTGTTATGAAAAAAGTACTTTGCAAATCTCAAAACACTTTATAATTGTAAGTTTTTGTTACAACTTTTGATTCTCCTTCAGTAGTATGTAAGCTTCAGAGCAGAGACTATTTCGCATTTACTTTTGTATACCCATCAAAGGGCTTGCCTGGCCCATAGTAAGCTTTTAATAAATATTTACTGATTGATTTGCATTTGGATAATATTACAAAACGTTAGAGTGGAAAGGGACCTTTTATTAAGGGGATTTGTTCTGTGAAGTTTGGATTCAGACAAAGGGCCACATGTGAGGACCTAGAGGGCCATATGTGGCCTCAAGGCCGTGGGTTCTCCACCTCTGATTCTAGCCATCCCATTATGTTATATTGAGACCAGATGACTTGCTCAAATTCACACAAAGTTAGTGGTCTTCTCCCAACTTGCCTCCCATATCCCCAATCAGACCTCATATAACACTTTCTACTTCTCTTACGTACTTAGGTGTGTCTTAAATAATTTTCATTTCTCTCCAGTGTCTAGCACAGTGCTCTCTATACTGCAAGCATTTAATAAATATTTGTTGGATTGTTGAATTGAAATGACATTCAGACCAAAGTTCTTAAATCTCATGTTGCTCCTCAATCTCATGTAGGCAGCTTATATAAAGGTAAGTATCCAGGACAGGTCAATAGAGCTTCATTGTTACTTCTAGGAAGTAGAACTTCTATTATCACAGATTAAATAGGAAGGAAGTAGGAGAAAAAAAGTTAACATGATTACTTAGAGAATTCTTCCCAGTTTCCTTTGTTCTTTCAATAATTATTTTTCTTTTTGTCAGGGATGTAGGGAATGTTGTTGAAGCTATGTATGGAGACCTTCCTCCTCCTATCATGCTGATCGGCCACAGCATGGGAGGTGCCATTGCAGTCCATACAGCAGCAGCCAATTTGGTGCCAAGTTTACTGGGTCTCTGCATGATCGATGTTGTTGAAGGTAAGTTGTTAAGTTGCTCATAAGCCTTTGGCACATATGAAGTTAGAGAGTGAGTGTAGTTGGGCCTACTTTAATGTGTTGATTTGGTCACTTACAAGTGTGTTCCTCAGTTTCATTTATAAAATGAAGATAGTACTTGTACTACCTATTTTACAAGGTTGTTGTGAGTAAATGGCTTTGCAAATATTGAAGGACGGTATAAATGTAAGTACTCATCATCCTATCGAAAGCATATATGGAACCACAGACTTTGTACAGACCTGTCAGAGCAGTTGTCTTTCCAAAAAGTTTGCTTCCATTCATAGGATTAACTGAGTTAGTTATTATCAGTGCTTTAGAATGCTATTAACTGAGTTACTTATTATTAGTTATTGATGCCTTAGAATGTCTGTTATTATTTTGGTTTGATGTCTAGGTACAGCGATGGATGCTTTAAATAGCATGCAGAATTTCTTACGAGGTCGCCCTAAAACCTTCAGTTCCCTGGAGAATGCCATAGAATGGAGGTAACTGCCCCTTGAGTTTCCATTTAGAATCCCACCTGGATAAGAATATTCCTTACTATCGGCCTCAGTGGTTAGCACCACAGTTGACATTCCAAATTGCTGTTTCCAAGCAATTTGGCTTTTGTCTCTCAACAGATGGAGCATTAAATAGCAGTCATTTAATTTGGTACTTCAGTGTAACAAGCTAGAAATTCTGAAAAATCACAGACTCTTTAGACAGAAGATTTCAAGACAACATTTAGATTGTCCCTCATATCCATTAAACTCATCCCACAAATAATATAGCCAGAAATATGATTATCCTGTGTGTGTGTGCATATATATATATATGTATGTATGTATATGTGTGTATATATGTGTGTGTGTACATATATATACATATACATATATATACCTATATATACACATACATACAATAGCATAATGGAATGCTTTACAAATCTATATAAAGAAGAAGGCAAAAGAAATAACAGATCCAGATCTGAAAAAAAGAAAAGTAAGAAAAAAGTAGAGCAAAGCAACTTAACTCAAGAAAACATAGACTTGAAGGCTGTTCATCTTTGAGTCACACCAGCAGGGCTTAGTATAGAAATAGCCTTTAGGAAAAAATTGAGCATGGTGAGCATACATGTGTGCATGCATGTGGGTGTATCTTGGGGAAATGAATTGTTGGCTATGGGGAATATTAATGCAGAAACCAAATAATATACCAGAAATGAAACCAGTTCAATTCTTTCCAACACTATATTATTTCCGGTTTAGATTGGTAAGCTGTGTGTCGATTCTTGTGGGTACAGAGGTACCTAACAATGCTTCTCCATTCTGTTGGTTCCCTGGGTTTTATTCATGGCCAAAAGCCAGCGTGACTACTCTTTAAATTCAAATAATGGAAATACATAGGCATGTACCAGTCATCATTCAAAGTAGGTTCATGTTTTACTGTGTTGGATCCATAATACAAAACATGCTGTAGGAAATTCTGTGTACATTTCAAAAACTTCCTGTCTGAAATAATGTTCATATTTTGAAAATAGTCATATTTTTTTTTTCTTTTACACACAGATAGTACATATCCACACCCAGTCCTAACTGCAAGGGGAGCAGATCTCATTTTCTAATGACCTCTGAAAAATCACTAATGTTATGTCATTCAAACTAAGTGGCGAAGTAAACTGCTGAATAACATTTTCTCTCCTATTTCTTTCCAGTGTAAAGAGTGGACAGATACGGAATCTGGAATCTGCTCGGGTTTCAATGGTTGGCCAAGTCAAACAGTAGGTCCTGGTTTTTTCCGACAGTTACATCCTGAAACTAGGTTAGGGAGTCCACCAGCTATCCATTTTCCTTCTCACTTAAACTAATGAAAGCTGAAAGGTTTAAAATGATGTGGTGGTAACACACTACCAACTAATGACAGTGATGGAATGGAGAGGACACAATTTTTAAAAGACCTGAGCTCCAGACCTTGCTCTACCACTTGCTGTGTTAACTTGGATACTTTTCTGTGTCTGATTCCCTTTTCTAATCTAAAATGGGGATATTAATAGCACAGCATGGTATAGTAGGTAGACACAACTCGAATTCAAGAATATCTAGTTTTGATCATCCTGGCTGGACTACAGAATCATCATCCTGCTTTGGATACTAGTTGTGTGACTACGCTTAATCACTGTATCTATCTAAGGTTCCTCATCTATAAAATAATGATAATACTACCTGTAATACTAACCCAACAGGATTATTATGAGGATCAAATGACATTATGTATGCCAAGGAATTTGTAAATTTTAAAGCATTTAAATAAATATCAGTTATTTTCACTGCCTAATTGCTTTACTTTGAGTTCGAATGTGGCTAAAATAGTGGTAAAAAGCAATCAGGAATGTTAATGATTTATATTTAAATATTAAGTTGTGTGTGTGTCTATATATGTTTGTGTGTAAATAATATATGGTATTTATATATGGCTTTAATAGCTTTAAACTGCACTAAGACTTTTAGGACACTTAATATAATAAATTTCACACATAATTTTCAAAGTTTTAATGCTTGTCTCTGATCCCTTTTGCCCTTCCTTCTCTTATGTGCATTTTAAAAAATACTTCATTGACCCTTCCTTCTTTCCTTCCTTCCTTCCTTCCTTCCTTCTTCCAACTCTGCCCCCTAAAGAATGGCGGGGAACCTCATAACAAATATGCATAGACATGCAAAACAAATTCCCACATTGGCCATATCTAAAAATATATGTCTTTTTCACCATCTTGAGTCCATCATATCTTTGTCAGGAGGAGGTAACATGCTTCCTTATTGGTCTTCTGGAATCTATATATAAGCGCTTTCTTAAGTCTAGCATGTAGGTATAAAGAATTAATGTGTAATACATATACCATTATTTAAATAATATTACATTTTTATAAGAGGCAGTATGGTGTAGTAAATAGAGAACTGGCCTTGGAACCAAGAAAACCTTTTTTCAAGTCCTTTCTTTGACCTATACTGGTTGTATGACCCTGGACAAGTCACTTAACCTCTGCATGCTCTAGACAAGTCTCTAAGACTTACAGAGAAGGTGCCAACCTGCATTGGTAGAAATTATTCCTTACCAGGAACACCCAATAGTATTAAAATTGCAGGTCTACTTCCTCTGCCTATATATTTTTATAGAAAAAATAATTATTGGCTGGTTCATGTATATTAATTGGGAGACTGTTGGCACATAGGCAAAAGTGTTAGCTGTTTTCTAAATAGCAGATTAAAAAACTGGAGTCTGCTTGCATTTTCTGACTGCTTTATTCTTCTATAACATTACTCAGTACCTATGTTTCATTCCATATTTTGTCTCTGAAGTTGTCAATAACAGAGTGGATGAATGAGCCTGGTGGCGCTTGCTAAGACAATCTTGCATTTTAGGGATATGTTTCAGCAACATTCTTTAACTATTGTGGATTTAGCCTATGTACTTTAAAAGTATACTTTATCCAAATCTTTCTTGGACTGAGTTATTTTCTTACATAGTCTCTGGATGAACAATGCTAAATGTTTATCCATGTATGAATAGAGTCTCCTTTAATTTGCTCTGAAACTATGTTGGGCAAATCAGTTTCCTCCTCTCTCTAAAATTAAGAAGTTGAACTAGGTGATCTCAGAGGTCCCTTCTAGCTTTAAATACTGTGATCCTACTTTGTTTCTGCTGCAATGGGTCTCCTTAGTTCTAGGATCCTGGATTTGGTGCATGAGCCTATGTTCGCCCTATCTATGGCCTTCATCATTTTGTAGACTTGGATCCTATCTCCTTGCAGCCTTTTTCATCTTTGCAGGCTCTCTTTGGGGAGCCTCAAATTTCTTAGTTTATCTTCATGTGAAAGTTCTTTGTCAGGAAAAGAATTTGAGGCAGTGATATGGTTAGAAAGGAAGATAGTAACCTTGTATGGTAGTAACATACTGTGCTGACATGATGATAATAATTGTTCACATCAAACAGTTTAGGAGATTTTCTTTCTCCAGGGATAAGTGGTAATGGGAAAAGGGTACTTAAAATAAATTCATTTAAAACAAAATCAGCATTTCATAGTTCATAGTTGAAAAGGTTCCATTGAGAATTTATCCTTAAAAGTGAAAATAAAAAGTATAAAAGTGAATTTATTTTGTTTTTACAGAGTTTAGGTGGTAATTATAGTTATGTGCTAATTAGAATGAACAAAGACTAAATTGTTTTAACGATTTTGGCATAATTTCTCCCAAATTGTATGACAATACACCATGACTTCCTATCTGCCTTTCTTGCAGCATGATAAAGAGTAGTCACAAAAATATTTTTGAGCTTCTTCAATTTTTTGAAGTTCTTAATCTTTAATAGTCAAAATCATTCCTTTTTTGAAATGCCTCCTTAAAAACCAAAGATTGAATTGTAAAGATATTGGCAGAGTGGGCCAGAATAGAGTGAGGATTAATTTTACAAGTGGTTAGTTCATTAGTAAATATTTTTGTTGCATTGATTTTTGCTTCTTTCTGCAGTGTTGTAGGAAGGCAGTTTGGTGTGGAATATTGAACCTACTTTGGAGGTAGGAAGACCTATAGTAGAGTTCTGTCTGTGATACATACTGACAAATCAGTTAGCCTCTTCAGTGCCCCAGATAACTGCAACTATCAGTTGCAAAACAGTTACTTGTTGATCTGTATTGGTAGAGAGATTTCTTTACCAAGAGTTCCCTATACCAGTGAAATCAGGAATCTGGCCCAAAACAAAAAGCTAAATTCACAACTGTTCAGGTTTTGATGACAACAACCCTTAAACTTGATAGTTATGGTAATAGTTCCCATTTCTGGAGCACTGCACAGCTTACAAAATACTTTACTCAAAACAACTCTGTGAGTTAGGTAGTATCAAGATCATTAGGTTAATCTTACAAATGGGTAAATAAACACAGAAAGGTGAGGTGACTTGCCCACAGAAGTAAGTAGTAGAAGTGGGACTTGAACCCAGGACTTCCATTGCTAAATACAGTAGTTTTTCCACTATACCAGTGGCATCAAACTCAAATACAAATGAATCCTTGACTGAGAAAAACCACAAATTAACCTTATCTGTGTTGTATTATGTATTTATTTTGTTAAATGTTTCCCTATCACATTTTAATCTGGTTTGCTGGCCATTTTGCCTGTAAGCCTCAAGTTTGACACCTCTTCACTATATCATATGGCTTCTGTACATGTCAGGAACTAACCCAGACAGACAGCAGTAAACAGAACTGAATCCTGAGATTTTTATCTTAACAAGCTGGTATTCCAGGCCTTTCTGGAATGTGTATGCTGCCTCACCACCTGTGGGATATAGTAAAAAACTTCAAAAAAAAGCAGAGTTGTAAGAGGAGAAGAGAGCAGAAACAAGATGGTGGAGTTGTCGGAAGCAGTATAACCAAACTCTCCCCTCCAAAAAATTCCTCCATACATTTCTAGAAAATTCAGCAGATTAACTCCTGATAGGAAAATCCAGAAGAAGTCACATTGAGTTATTTGTCCAGCACAACTAAGCATAGAAAGATAGAGAGGTCTATGGACACTGGGGACAGGTTAGGCCAGGAGCACTCTAGCACCTAAGGAGTGGCTGAGCACCAAGGCAAGGGGACATCCCAGATCATGAAGGAGCATCATCACATCACTGCTGGCACACTGTACCAGGGACAGGAGCCAGTTGGCAACTTTGTCACCAAAAACCAGTTCTGGGTCTCAGATTCAGAGCGGATTGAGAAAGGGAATTTGGGCGGGGTGGGGTGGCGGGGGTGGGGGTGTTGCAGGATTCTGATTTCCAGGTAGGTTGACTTTGGGTAAAATACAAGAAAGGAGGAAATTCAAAGGCTCGAAACAGCAGCAATGATGTGTCTCAGATCCTAGGAGCAGAATGGGTTCTTGGTTCCAGCTTGCAGAGAAATAACCGTGGCAAAAATCCTAGACTACCTAAAACTCTGTCACTCTGAAAGAGTAGATCTTTCCAGCTGGTTTGATAGGTACTGAGTCTAGTAGCATTTGCTGTTACTCAGGCCAAAATCCAGTCAGGAACTTGTGGAGCTCAGACTGGGGAGCAGCAATCGGACATTGCCCTGGATCACTTTGAGAGAACTGAAAGCTTACAGGTCCCTACCCTGTCTGAAAAACACAGCATTCGCTACCCCAAGAAAGCAGCAACAGGACCAGTCCCAGATCTTCACTCCAGAAGTGCACAGAGCCCAGCCCTAACATCAAATCCAAAGTCTGGAAGTAGACAGGAAGAATGAACAAACAAAAAATGAATCCCACCATAAAGAACTGGTATGGTAGCTAGGAAGCTCAAGGCAGAAACCCAAAAGAAGAGAATGACTCCAAAATAACTATAAACAAAGTCTCAGAGAAAAACACAGCTTAGGCACAACAACTAGAATTTCTGGAAGAGATGAAACAAGAGGTGAAAAGAAAAGTTTAAAAATGTTTATAAATGGGATGAGAGCAGCACTAAAGAAAGAATTAGAAAAGAAATGAAAGTTATAGAAGAAAGAATTGGATTTTTTCTGGAGGTGATCTATGAATTCTTTCAATTGTTATTTCATCTTTTATGTTCAAAAGTTCTGGGCAATTATCTTGTTTATCTCTCGCATTATGGAGTTCATGTGTTTCATTTTGTTTTGTTCCGGGAGACCCGTGCTCCTTAGATTGTCTCTATACATTCTATCTTCAAGATTAGTATGTTTTATTTGAATAGTAAGCATATTTTCTTTTAGTGTTATTTTATTTTTTGCTTTTCTTCTAGATTTTCCTTCACTTCAGTGTATTTGTATTCCCAGTCTGTTGTTCTCACTGTTGTTTTTTGTTTTTTTTTGTGAGACTTCCCATTGCAGATTCCAGTTCTTCTATTCTGCCCACAATTTTTTTTTTTTTTGCTATACAGGCTATAAATTCCCCTCTCATAATTCTTATTTCGTTTGTGAACCACTCAGGATCAGTAAGTCGTGGTTGCATGTTTTGAAATTCGACAGGGTCTGCTTTCTCATCGAGGGTTGGATCATTTTCCTTTGTTATGCAGTATTTATTCTTGGATGCCTGAACTAATTTTCTAGATCTGGACGGTATATTTCCTTTTGTTAATGTTTTCCCTGTTGGATTGCTGAATGAGCTCAGGGTAGTTTTTTCAGTGGATGTTGTTTGTTGCAGGTGGGGAGGAGGCAGTGGTCAACTTTTCTTTTTCCCCTGTATGTCCTGGACTATGAAGATGGCTGAAGTTGCTTTATGGTGCAGAGTATCTGCTTTGGAGAGGTTTGAGAGGTTGTAGGGATCAGAAAAAAATGTTTAGTCCTACATTTTGTGGTCACATAACCTAGAAATAAAGGAAAGAATTGTAAAGAGAATTAATAGCTTGGCACACAAGGTACAAAATCTTGCCCAAGCAACTAGCTTTCTGAAATTTAGAGGGGTCCAAATAGAAACTAGTAACTCCATGAGGCAACCGAAGTATTAAAATCAAAAGACTGAAAATATAGATGAAACTATAAGTTATATCATAGCATAAACAACTGATCAGGAAAACAAATCAAGGAGAAAAAAAAATTTAAGAATCAATGGATTATCTGAACACCATGATGAAAGAGCCTAGATGGTCTGTTTCATGAACCCTTAAAAGAAAACTTCTTGGAACCAGAGGGCGAGGTTGTAATAGAAAGGATTCATCAATCATGTCCTGAAAGAAACCTCAAAATGAAAACTCTAGAAAGCAGCTGTAGAAAGGAAAAAAATTCAAGTACCGAGGAGCCATAGTCAGGTTCACACACACAACTTAGTAGTCACCACTAAAGAGGAGTGGAGAAATTGGAATAGAATATTCCAGAAGGCAAACAAAATGGGTTATCGCTGAGAATAACTTCCCCACCAAAATGGAATATAATGGTATAGGAGGAAAAAAATGGACCTTTAATGAAATAGAAGACTTCCAAGCATTCCAGATGAAAAGGCCAGAGTCGCATAGAACTTTGAAGTTCACACACAATAGTGAAAAGAAACATAAAAAGGTAAACATGAATGAACAATGATAAATTACTAAACAAGGATTACATTCAAATATGGGAAGATGAGCCATGATCAACGCTAGCATTGAGAGTCATAGAGTGAGTCCAATTAGACATGGCTTAGGAGTGGTTCTATTGTGTCTTGAGGATCTTAAGAAAAGGATGGAAAGAGAGAAGAGGAATATTGGAAGAGGGGAGAAGGAAAGAAAGGTAAGGGAAAATTATCTCACATAATCAGGGTGCACAAGTAACCATCTTTACAAATGAGGAGGAGGAAGAGGTGGGCTTAGTGGCTGACAGTGGAACCTTACCTATCTGTACTAGTCAAAAGAATAAAGAATATACACACAACTGGGCAAAGAAATACATTTCACTCAACAGGAAAATAGGGAAAGGGGAAAAGAAAGAGGACGATTTTAGAGGGAGAGTGGATCGAGGGAGGGATTAATCCTAAGCAAAACAAATTCTAAGGATGTACAAAAATATAACTTTTTTGACATAACAAAAAAATGGAACGTGAGGGAGATGCACATAAATTGGTGAATGGCTGAATAAGTTATGGTATATAAACGTGATGGGATACAATTATGCTGTTTAAAAGAAGATGATGAAGAGAATGGTTTCAGAGAAACCAGGGAAGATTTGTATGAACTGATACAGAGTGAAGTGGACAAAACCAGAAAGACAATTTAACTGACTACGGTATAGTAAAAGTAAAGAGCTTTGAAAGATTAGAAACTCTTTTTGGCATAACAACCAACCATGATTTCAGAGGACTATCGATGAAACATGCTAGCCTCCTGGTATGACTTAAGAGTATAGAATGAGACACAGATTTTTACATCTTGCCAATGTGGAAATTTGTTTTGATTGTCTATAGAGGTTTGTAATAGGCTTTGTGTTTCTTTTGTTCTCAGTGTTGGGGGTGGAAGGGAAGGTAATTTAGGTGAGAAGGTAGTTTAGGTAGGAAGATGAAAAGGCAGGTTTTTGATGATTGAAATAAATATGATAATAATAATAAAAAAGAACAGACTCATTTGCCTCTTTTAGTGACCCCAGTTCACTGTGCTTTACACTTTGTTATGTTTTCCATTCTTCCTGAAAATTCAGCCTAATGAGCCCAAAAATGGGTTCTGAAAACCCATTCTCATGCAAAGGAGTGTTAAAATGTTGTACTAGTCACTTAGTGTGAATTAGCTGCAATTTCCTTCCTTGAATTGGGCTTTTGCTTTATTACTCCAGTCCTTGCACCTTCCTGCCCTGATTTTCTCTTGTCTAAAGATCTATTTTTCTTTCTGTCTTTATGATAGGAAGCCATTTCTAAGTCTTTATTATTGATAATAATAGGAATACCAGTGTTCCCATGGCACCTTCCTTTTTTTAGAGAGTTCCACATATATCACAAGCATTCCTTGCAAATAAGGGGTTGTCTTTTATTAGCTTCCCTTTTGAAAAGCACAAATTGGGGAGGACTTTTGCCTGTCCACAAATGAGGGAAGAGGATATGACTTAGTCGTAGTCACGCAGTTAATAAGCATTGGTGATAGGATTTGAACCAAGGTCGCACTCAAAGTGCCAGTCTTTTCATTTCCATAGCCTGTCACTTCACCCTTTTCCAAATCTCTTAAGTGTCTTTATTTTCATTTCTAAAACAAATCTCCAAATATCAGCACATATTTATGTCAAAATGCTGGTCTTTGAAAGCTTTCATCTACTTTTTTTTTGAATCTACAACTTTTTCTTTTCTTCTTTCTCCTTGGAGTATTGTAAAGCATAGCCAATATTTTAATTAAAATATTTTTAAAATTGAATACTGTGGAAATAATATATTAAGTATGGTATATAACTTACCACCTTTTTTTAAAAACTTAGATGTGAAGGGACTCTGAGTCCTGAAGTCTCTAAAACCATGGTGGAAGGGATCATAGAAGAAGAAGAGGAGGATGAAGAAGGAAGTGAATCTGTTAATAAAAGAAAGAAGGAGGATGATACTGAGGTAATAATTATTTACATTTATATATTTTTTTGCATTCATTATCTCATAACACCTGTGTGAAGAAGATAATACAAAAATTATTACCTCCATTTTACAGCTGAAGCAACAGGTTCAAAATAGTGCCATGATTTGCCTGAAGTCATGCTAGGAGGGGCTGCATTCCAGGCATGGAGGACAGATTGTACAAAAGCACAAAGATGAGAGGTGGAATACTAAGTTAGGGGATAGCAAGTAGACCAAAGGAGCTAAAATCTCCTTGGAAAGGTTAGTTATAGCCAGATTGTGGCAGGCTCTAAAAGCTGAGGAGTTTTATTTTGTTCTAGTGGCAACGGGGAGACACCAAAAGTTCCTTGAGCAGCAGAGTGACAGTGTTTAGTAATATTATTTTGAGAGCTTCATGGAGGACAGATTGGAGAAGAGAGAGAGTGGAGGCAGTGAGTTGTGTTAGAAGGTTTTTGCAGTAGTCCAGGGTAGAGATAAGGGCCATAACAGTAGAAAAAAGAGACTGATACGAGAAATGTGAAGATAGAAGTAACATGACTTGGCATCTGATTCGGTATGAGGGATGAAGATAAGGAAAGAACCAAGTGTTACTCCAAGGTTGTAAACCTGGGTGACCAGAAGGAAGGTAGTGCTTTTGTCAGAAATAGGAAACTCTGATAGAAGGGTGGATTTTGTGGGGGTGCAGTTAATGAGTTGTTTTGAACATGTTGAGTTTGAAATGCCTGTGGGACATCCACTTGGAAATATCTTATAGGCTTTTGGTAATAAGAGATTGGAGTTGAGAAGAGAAACTTGGGGTGGTTATACATCTGGAAGTCATCTGTATAGAGAGAAACTCATAGGAGCTCATGAATTACCGAGAGAGAAGAGACAAGGACTCTAGAAAAAGAACCTTGGGAAACCAATGCTTGGCAGGGGAAGAAGAAGATGAGTGATGATTTAGTGAAAGAGACTGAGGAGGACAAGTAGGAGAAAACCTAAGGAGTACAGACTATGCAGGAGAGAGGCAGAGTCAACTGTGTCCACTGCTGCTTAGAAGTCAAGAAGTGGGAAAACAAAGCCCATCATATTTCACAACCTTCACAAGCTTGGATGTGATTTAGTGATTGATGCACCTTTTCTTCCTATATATAATTGGATTAATATTACTAATTTTTTTTGGATTGAACCTGTAATTTCATTGATATAACAACTCTTCTGCCACACTACCACTAGTTATTCACCCTTCAGAGGAGAATTTGCATCGAAGCATGAACACCTTAGAGAGGATCTATACTTTGCAGAATCAAAGGATTGTCAAACACAGGAAATATGTGACTACCCAAACAGAAACTCTCCATTCATCCCTTGGCTATTCCTTTTACTCCTCCTCCATCTGTTCACATTCCCTCCATCAACAGTTCCCTCCCCTGTCTTCTTTATCCAGCCAAATCCCACTTTTACTTCAAAGCCCAGTGCATGAATGATCCTGCAGTGCTCCATTCATATTGATCTTTCCATTCTGAGCACCAGAATGATTATAAAATGTGTGGCTATAAAGCATTTAGTAATAATAATTCTCATTTTAGTACTGCTTTTAAGTTCACAAAGCAGTTTCATTGCATTCACCTAAATATTTTTTTATCCCTAATGGGCAGAAAAGAGTACTGAGGGTCAGAGAGGTTGTCCCAGGCTTTGTGACTAAACCCAGTGTGTTTTCCACTGTACCCTGAATAGGAAATTACTTTTTAAAAATTTATACAGCTCTTACTTTGTGCAAAGCAAGGTGCTAAATAAACACTGGGACACAAATAGAGAAGTAAGATTAAGAGAACTCATATTCTAATGGGAGAGACAACAGATAAGAACAGTTTTAGCTACAAATCATACAGAAAGGTCATGTGGACCTTAGGGTACAGTGGCAGAGTAGATGATCATGCCTCTTCTGTTAATGGCATTTCCATTTATAAAATCATCAGTTTCTGGTGTTGAATCATTTGACAGAGCCAGGGACTTCAGGGGAGAAAACTTGGGAGGGTTTTTAGCAGCTGTGACTGCTGCTAGTGGTTGCCAGGCCACATCTCCATAGGGATTACTATGAATAATAAATCATATTTGTAGAAAGCACCTTCAATTTTGCAAAGTGATTTTTTTCACAGTGGTCCAGTGAGGTATTTTATTGCAAGTGCAGCCTCCAAAAGGTGAAGTGAATTGGCCTGGGCCACAAGGTTAGGCACTGTCTGATGACTCAAACCCAGGTCCCTTGACATCTACTCCAGCACCCTCTTCACCATTTCACATTGACTCCCAATATTATGTTAGTCGTGAGGAAACTGATTTCCATTAGCTCTACACAAAAATGGTTCCCCTTACTTTATGAACACATCATGTGTCTTCTGTTGTATTATCTGCCTCTGGTGCATAGGCCTTGTTCCCCCAGCCGTGTTTCTAACTTTTTAAAGATATGAACCATATCTTTCTGATTGGATACTCGAAAGCACTTGGCATAATAGTAGAAACAAATTAAATATTCCGTGACTATACAATTGATGGATCTGGGATTTTATCAATATCAATAATCAATTCAATACAGAACAAAAGCCTTCCTGTCTTCATCTATGCAGTTTTTATCCAGGTCCTTCTGTAAATCTTCTGTGAAGGATCCACCCACTACAACATAGTTCCTTGGTTATTTTATTCTCTTGAGGTTATTGTTGTAGAACTTGGCAATGTCTGCTTATTATGTCTCACTATTGTTACGTAAGCAGCCTGACGATCTTTCCTTTTTCTAAAATATGACCTTCATACTTTTCTCATCGTCAAGCCATCAGCAGCAGTATAATACAGCCTGTTTATATCTGTCATCCATTTTTTCATTGCCTTTTAGTACATTTTCAATTCTGATTCCTTTGAGATCATGATTTCAATCAAGCAGTAAACATTCGTTATATTTGTTATATTTAAATATTTTTCTTATTTTTTAAATTTATTCTTTATTTTATATCTTATAAAGTTTTTTTTTGTATTTTATTTATATTGGAGACAATTGGAAGCCACTGGAGTTTATTGTTTGGGGGGGGGGAGGGATGGAGAAGGTGGTGACATGGTCAGACCTATGCTTTAGCACAGTCACTTTAGTGGCTGAATGAAGGGTGTATTGGAGTGGGGAGAGACTTGAGGTAGGCAGACCCATCAGCAAACTGTTGCAATAATTAAGACATGAGGTGATGAGGGCCTGTACTAGAGAGGTGGCAGTGTCAGAGGAGAGAAGGGGGCACATTCAAGAGGTATTATAAAGGTGAAATCAACAAGTCTTGGCAACAGCTTGAATGTGGGGGGTGGGGAGGAAGTGGTGAGAGATAGTGAAGAACCTAGGATGACTCTCAGCTTGGAAATCTGAGGGCCTGGGAGCATGGTGCTTTCCTCTGCAGTAATAGGGGAAAGGTGGGATAGGGGGTTTTTAGGGGCAAAGATGATAAGTTTCATTTTGGACACGTTGATTTTAAGATGTCTACTGGGCATTCAATTTGAGGTGTCTGGAAAGTAGCTGGCAATGTGAGATTGGATATTAGCAGAAAGGTGGGGCAGGATAGGTAGATTTTAAAATCATTAGCATAGAGATGGTAATTAAATCCATGTGAGCTCATGAGATCACCAAATAAGGTAATGTAGAGGAAGAAGAAAAGAGGGACTAGGTTAGAACCCTAAGAGACACCTATGATTAGAGGGTATAATCTGGATAAGAATCTAGCAAAGGAGAGAGAGAAAGAGCTGTCTGATAGGAGAAAAACAGAGAGAGAGATATCCTGAAAGCTGAAAGATAAGAGAGTATCAAGGAGGAAAGAGTGAGCACCAATGTCAAAGGCTGCAGAGAGGTCAAGGAAAATGAGAATTGAGAAAAGGCCATTGGATTTGGCAACTAAGAGATCATTGTATTGGGAACTCTTGGTGAGAAAACACCATCTAACATTGCAGTTTGGCAGTTGCTTTGTGACCTTTCTTCTCAGAGTGTTGTCTTAAATTAAAGCACTGAGATTAAATGATGTGCCTGAGGTCACACAGCCAGTATGTGTTAGAGGTAATACTTAAACCCAGGTCTTCCTGACTAAAAGGATGTCTCTCTAGCCATTTTGTGGCATTAAGGCACATATCTTGAAAGTGCCCTCTAGCCTTTTGAATACACTCCAGCTTGATCTCTGAGCCTCTGTTTTCTCATCTTGTAAAATGAAGAATTTGAGAAACTTGAAGGCTCCCTGATCTAAATCTATGATTATGTGGTCCTTTGGTATGATCTTCTTACCTGATTCTGGAGCCAGCACTTGTCCGTTTTCAGTGACTGTCAAAGATAGCCATATTGATTAATTAACTTGATGGGCTACTCTCTAGCTGCATGTCATTTTCTTTTTAGTTTTTAAACTCCTATTTAGCCTTTCCAAATAGTTTTCAGATACTTCTTCCTTTGGTAGTGTCTCGGTCTATTTATTGATGCACATATAATTTCACCTGACAAACCGTTCTTACATGACATTCTGAAGTCAACATAAATGATGTTTTATATAGAAGATTTAAGCATGGTGATTTTGCTTTGTTCACAAATGTTTTCAAACCGACTGACTTCTCTGTTATTATTCCACAGATATCTTTAATACCCACCAAAAAGTGTGCCATCATTTCATTCTGATTTTTAAAATAAGAAATTAAGGACATCTCATGCTGTTCGCTATGCCATTAATATCCCCCCTCCTACTTTTCACAACTAAATTCCTAGCCATTCTTTAAAATCTAGCTCACTTGCCATTCCCTACATAAAATTTAATTTAATCTGCCTGTCAGTAATAACCTCCACCTTTGGATCTCATGCCTATTTTGTTCACAAAACACAACACCTTAATATACATTTGTCTAATTGTGTATATTATGGTTTTCTGCATTTCTTATTCCCCAAATAATATCTCATGTTTATGGCACTAGGGCTAGATATATAGCTCTAAGAGTCATATGTCTGGAGGTAATAATTCGTAGGTTCTGATGAAGTTCTCTTCATTCTAGCCAAACTGGCCTTCTCTCTGTTCCTCATACATGTCACACCATCTCCTGTTTCCATGGCTTTGCACTGACTATTCCACATACCTGAAATGTACTCTCTTCTCATCCTCACCTCATAAGAGTCCCTCTCTTCCTTCAAGATACACTTGGACACGAAACTCTTCCTAATGTTCCCAACTAGATTGACTTCATAGCAACTCTTTGAGCCATAGGTGTTAGTCTAGTCTCCATTTTACAGATGAGAAAACTGAAGGTCAGAGCCTTTAAGCACAGGGCCACATGCCTACTGTCTTAAGGCAGAATTTGAACCCAGGTCTTCCAGACTCTAAGACTGGCACTATAGTTGAGACAGCTAGGTGACCCCATAGTGCATAGTATGCTGGGCCTAGAATCAGGAAGACCTGAGTAGAAATTTGGCCTCAGACACTTAGTAGCTATATAACCCTGAATAAGTCATTTAACCTTTGTCTGCCTCAATTTCCTCAACTGTGAAATGGGGTGATAACAGCACCTATCTCCCAGGGTTGTTGTTTAAATGGGGAAAAAATGTGTAAAGCTGTTAATTAGCAAAGTGCCTAGTATAGTCACTTCATGAATGCTTATTCCGTTTCCCTTTATAGCTCTTACATTAAGATGTCTGAGTACTACATGAGGCCAAGGGGATAGTGTCTTATCTAGACTTTGTATTTCTGATAGAATAGAATTTTTTTTTCTTGTGTGATACCACTAAATTGCTAGATGAACATTTAAGGGGGTGTTTAGGGGTCAACTTAAAAGTAGATGATTCTTTTCTTCCTGCCCACACCTCAGAAATGCCAGGATCTATCATAATTTCTGGATCCAGTTATTCTTTTTTCTTTTCTCAGGAGAGTTTGTTTCTCTCTTGGTGATTTCTCTCGCTTTAAATTTTCCTTGAGTACGTTGCTTAGATCTCTCTCTGTGCCCCATCACATTCTACCATGAATCATGCTAATTTGGGTAAATATTTTATCCCTACTGTTAGAGTTCAAAATTCCCTAAGAGTAAAACTTGTGTCATTTGTCATCCTTATATCCCAAACACAATGCCTTACGTATAGTAAGAACTTAATGAATCTTTGTTAAATTATTGCTTTTTTTCTCTGATTGTAGTCAACATCCTAACTTTTTCTCTTTCCCTTTAGACCAAGAAGGACCATCCATACACCTGGAGAATTGAACTTGCAAAAACAGAAAAGTATTGGGATGGTTGGTTCAGAGGCTTATCCAATCTCTTCCTTAGCTGCCCTATCCCTAAGCTACTGCTTCTGGCAGGTAAATGAGTGCTTATTTGTGAATTCGCTGTTTGGGGTGGTGCTTATTAAAGCAGTTTACCAAATAGATAGTGGCTTCAATAATAAAGTTAATAAGAACTCCACTCTCTTAACTCCCACCTCCCCAAACACATAAAATTTTTTCTTTGTTTCTATGATCTCATACCCTGATATTTTCTTTTTTAAAAAAAATTTTTTTCATTGGTATCTCATTTTTTATACCATAATTTCCCCCAGTATCCTCCCCTCTTCTACTTGCAGAGCAGGAGAGGGAAAAATGATAGATAGATAGATAGATAGATAGATAGATAGATAGATAGATAGATAGATAGATAGATATAGGTATATATTCCATAAAACAAGTAATATTTTTAAAGAAAAAAGACAAAAATCAGCAAAACTTCAATACATTGAAAAAGGTTGAAAATATTTGAATTGTACCACACTCATGGATGTCCCACCTCTGTAAAGGGGTGGGATGTGGGTGTCTTCTCATATCTCTTCTTTGGAGATATGCATGTTCATTGTAATTTGAAGCTTTCACTTTTTTATTATTTTGTGGTTGTTCTTTACATTGTCTTAGTCATTATGTATATTGTTTTCTTAGCTCTAAATACTTCACTTTTCATCATTTCATGTAAATCTTTCCATGCATCTCTGTATTCATCATATTCACATTTCTTATAGCACAGTAAGTCAATCAACAAGCAGTTATTAAGGGCCTACTAGGTACCAGGCACTTTGTTAAGTACTGGGGATAGAAAGAAAGGCAGGCCCCCCCCCCAAAAAAAAGTAGGACCAAACAAACAGGCCCTACTCTCAAGGAACTCACATTCTAAGAGGAGTAATATTCTGTTACATTTCGGGTTCCGCAGTTTGTTTAATCATTCCCCAGTCAGTGGTCATCTACTTTGTTTCCAGTTCTTTGCTCCAACAAAAAGTGTTGCCATACATTTTTTTGTTTATATGTGGACTTTCTTCTTACTGATGGCTTCCTTGGGGTATAAACCTAGAAATAGCAGAATCTTTAGGATCAAGGGTATGGATGTTTTATTTATTCCAAAATTTATTTATTTATTTATTTATTTATTCATTCATTCATTCATTTATTTATTTATTCCAAATTGTTTTCCAAAATATTTGATGATTCACAGCTACACCCAACCATGCAGTAAGATGCCTAGCTTCCCACAACCCCTCCAATATTGATTATTCTCCTCTTTCATCATCTTTGACAATTTGCGTGGTGTGAGATAAAACCTAGGATTGTTTTGATTTACACTCTTTTATCATTAGTAATGTGGATCATTCTTTCATATGCTTAATATTCTTTTAAGACTTGTTTATTCGTATCCTTTGATCATTTATCTATTGGCGAATAATCCAGCTTATGTTTTTTGTATATTATTACACACTGCCTCGTGAGACAGGACATAAAATCCAAAGAAATGGGATCTGGTTCATTTTCAGGTTCTGGGAATTTGAATTGATCTGGACCCATCTGGAATGATCAAAATCTCAAAAACTAAGCTATATTATTCTATCCCCTTGGTGTGAACTACCATTGGCACCCCTGCATTGCATTTTCTTCTTTATTAAATCCTGGTCTCCCTCTCAAGCTTAAACATTGATCTGTGGGAATGTCCTCAGAAAGCATTAGGGAATCAAAAAGTTGTCTTCAGATGGAGGTAGAAAAGAAATTTTCATGATGTTAGGTCCCAAGGAATTGAGTTTGAGCAAAGTGCACAAGGACCTTAGTTTTCAGTTGGTCAGAAAGTATTCATTAAATGCCTACTGTATTGCCATGCATCATGGTATGCAATGGGGATACAGATACAAAACTGAAACAATTCCAGGTCTCAAGGAGCTTTTGTTCAAATGGGAGAGGTTACAAATACATCTATAAGAATATACAGAATAAGTGTAAAGAGAATAAATACAAATAAATAAAAGTAGTTGTTAACAGAATTTTACTGAGCCGGTCTAACCTAGGAATGATGAAACAGATCAGGCCAGAGACAAGGTGCCAGTAATCAAGTAGTGGTTTAATTAGTTAGTTTTATGATGAGGAACAGATTGGCAAGTTGAGACTTCTCCTGATCAGAATGCCACCTTGCTATAGTGAAGGCAGAGATTATATATCACAAGAGGAAATGGAGGAGGACGGGGGATTACAGTCTTTTCCAGGGCCTTAGTGGTTTTCCATGACGAGCCCACGAGTCCACAATACAGGTGTTCTGGAGTCCTGTGGGAACAGTATTGTTTCAAGTCCTTGGGGGTAGTTACTGGGTGGGGCGTAGGACCAGAGTTCTGTGATGGGAACATGTTCTATAATCTTTGATTCGCTTCACTTAAGGTACACAGGCACAGGAATGTAGTGATTGTGAGGGTGTTGTCAGGGGTTTGATTGATCATTTTAAGCTGCATTATAAGCTTCTGACTCCCAAGCCATAATCTTCTGGTGAAATCGGAGTTCTGAGGAATCTAAATTATTAGAATATTTGTTACATACATTATGTCAATTAAAATAATTCCCTTCACTTAGTTAAAACACAAGCTTGTTTGGTAGTAAGGGTCCTAGCAGTTGTGGGCATCAGGAAAGATTTCATGTTCACTGAATCTTGAAGGAAGAATTGGAGGTGAGGAGGGAATACATTCTGAGTATGAGAAATAGCCACTGTAAAGGCACTGAAACAGGATATTGGAATGTCACATGTTACATTTAGAAAGAAGACCAATTATGCCAGACTTTGAATGGTTTGGGAGGAAGAATTCAGCAATTCACAGAACTTTCTCCTGCCTGACTTTATAGCACAGAAGCGGTCCCTTTTTATGCTGATTTTATGCTGTGTAAAATGGCAGGCTTCTTTGAGAGGTGCAAACTTTTTGAGAATGTAAATACTATGATCTTAAATCAATCACAAGCATTTGTTGAGCAGCTGCTCTTGTGCTAGGCACTGCACTAAGCATTGTGGATCCAAAGATAAAAGCAAAATAGTCTCTGTTTCCAAAGAGCTTGTGTTTTAATGAGGGGCTCAGCATATGCATGTGTAGGTCTCTTTAGATGTATACAAAGTTGCTGCAAGGTAACCTTAGAAGAAAAGATACTAGCAGGAAGGGAGAGGGTCATGGGCACCAGAAAAGGTCACTTGTGGTTGGTGATATTTGAGCTAAGTCTTAAAGGGAAATAAATTTTGAGTATGCCATTTCAAGTCTGAAAAGACATTGGCTCGAGTCGAGAATTTGATTATGTTGGTACAGTTGAGCAGAAAATTTTGATAATACTGTTATTTTTAATTTGATTAGATGATACTTGGAATAATGTGTTTCATTTTGGGTACCACATTTTAGGTAGAACATTAACATACTAGAATGTGCCAGGATGGTGAAGGGACTGAAAACCTGACCTTATGAGAATTAATTGGAGATGTTTAGTCAATGGAAGAGAAATTAATGGAGGAACATAATAGTTGTCTTCAAGTTTTTGAAGCACTAGCATGTAAAAGAAAGTATCAGACCTAACCAACATGGTACTGGAGTTAAGAATTTAGACTAAAGGTATAAAATTATCGCGCTATCAAACAATCATGGGTATTTGAGCATGGAATGAGTGATCTCAGGAAGAAATGAGTTCCCCAGTTTGCAAGAAGCTGGATGACCTCTTGAGAGTGTTTAGAAGGAATTTCTATTCAGATATGGTTGAACTAGGTGACCAGTGAGGTCCTTGCCAAGCCTGAGATTTCTGTGTAATCCCAGTTCAGTCAACAGTGTTATACCATAGACTTAGAGTAGAAAGAGACCTTAGAGGTCATCTAGGCCAAACCTCTTCTTTACACAAAAAAAAAAGATGAAGAAATTGAGGCCCAGAAGAATTAAGTGACTTTCCTATGGGCATATAGGTCATTGTTTAAGCCAGTTTCAGAGGATATCCTCCTAAATAAACCCTTCATGATCTTTCTTCTTTGTTCTAGGTGTTGATAGGCTAGATAAAGATCTCACAATTGGCCAGATGCAAGGTAAGTTCTTCAATCAGTCAAGCATTTCTTAAGTGTTTATTATATGCCAGACACTCTGATAGGCACTCAATAAAGATACAAAGATAAAAATGAAATGATCCCTGCCCTCAAGGAGCTTACAGTATAGCTGAGGATACAATGTACACATATACGTATACACATACTTATACATATCTACACACAAGGTACATAAAAAATAATTTGAGAGGAGACACTAGCAGCTGAGGGATCAAGAAAGACTTTTATGTACAAAATGGTGCTTGAGCTGAGCCCCAAAGGAAACTAGGGATTTTGTGAGGTAGAGGTAAGAAGGAAAGGAGCACACTCCAGGTATCATGGGAAAGACAACCAGTGCAAAGGCACAAAGACAAGAAATGGATTGTCAAATATAAGAAACAGTAAGAAATCCACTTTGGCTGTACTGTAGTGTGTCTATAGAGAGTGTGTAATAATGCTGAAAAAAAGTAGAATGAGGCCATTTCATAAATGCCTTTAAATGACCCACAGAGGAGTTTATAGTTGATCCTAGAGGTAAAAGGAAACCACTGGACTTTATTAAATAAGGGGGTGACATAGTTAGACCTGCACTTAAAGAAAATCACTTTGCCACCAATGTGGAGGATACATTGGTGAAGGGAGAGATTTAAAACATGGAAACCAATTAGATGGCTATTGCAATAATCCAGATGAGATGCGATGAGAGCATGAAGTTGAATGGAAGAGGATGAATATGAGAATTGTTGAGGAGGTAAAAATGACAAGATTTGCCAACTGATTGGCTCTGTGGGGTGGGTGAGAGGAAGGAAATCAAGGATAACACTGAGTTTGCAAATCAGTTACTGGAAGCATAGTAGTATCTTTTTTTTATTTTTATTTTTTTTTAATTTTTTTTTTATTAACATCTTTAGTTTTCAGCATTAATTTTCACATGCGTTTGAATTACAGATTTTTCTCCCCATTTCCACCACCCCCCCACTCCAAGATGGCGTACACTCTGGTTGCCCCATTC
>CM053622.1:712263610-712318913 GCA_028646595.1 Phalanger gymnotis
TAACAGAAGGGAGGGCTGACTGGGGAACAGGGCAATGAGAATATATGCCATCTTGGAGTTGGGGGGAGGGTAGAAATGGGGAGAAAATTTGTAATTCAAACTCTTGTGAAAATCAATGCTGAAAACTAAATATATTAAAATTTAAAAAAAAAAGACATAGGAACTCCGATCAAAAGGATGGTCAACCATAATCCCAAGGAACTTATGGTGAAATATGGTGGCCACCTTCTGATAGTTGCACGTTGGACAGAGACAGCTTGAAACATTTAAGACAGGGGAGAAGGAGTGTGGTCAATATGGGAATCTGTTTTGCTTGGCTATCCATGTCTCTAACAAGGGTTTTGTTTAATGAGGGGGTGAAAGGGAAGATAGGAGAAAGAGAAGGCAGATTTTTGTTGACTTAAAAAATGTTAATTTTTAAAAAGTCAATGTAAATAACTTTCAATTTAACAATTAAACATCTCTTATATAAAAGACAAAAAAAATAGGTTAGTTGGGGCCCATGTCTTTACTTTTATCCATTCTTTCTCTTTTGAGAATCAGTCCATTTTAAATAGGTCATAGTAGAGCTACTGTAGCTGTCTACAATGCCTTCTCATCTTTGTGGTTTCTTCTCATTTGGTGTTGAGGTGTCAGTGTTTGACATATAGCTAAATTGAAATGACTGCAACATCTTTGTCTAGTACTTTACAGTTTACTTTGAGACACAGGTGTAAGACTTAAGAGTAATCCAATAGTCATTGGTTTTTTCATAGATAATGCAGTGTTGTGTGCACGTTTGTGTGTATATGTATATAAATATGTATACTTGCATAGGAAGGGTCTGATTTTGTCAATGTGGGAATTCTCTCTATCACACAAATATAGATAGATATTTTGATATTGATGAGAAGAAGCAAAACATAGAGCTGGCTTTAGATCTGGGAAGCCCTAGGTTCAAGTCCTGCCTCTGACAGCTCTTGGTTCTATGGCTGTGGACAAGTCACTTCTCTTTTCATTGTTCTCAGCATTTTCCTCACACCAGAATGTGCAGAGAAGGAGCTGAGGAATGACCACCTGTATCCACAAAGTGACAGGTCCAGCCCTCATCCCTTGAGATGAGCGCATACATGCACATATTTCTCTAATATGTGGGGCTATTTTATCCTCACAGTGGCCCTGTTAGGTAGATATTCTCCCCATTTTACAGATGAGGAAACCGAAGCTGAAACCTAGGCTCTCGTAGCTCCAAGAATAGAATTCTTTGTACTCATTATTCTCCCTCTCCACATTTTCCAATATATTTATGCTGTCCCTCCCCCCTCCCCCCGAACCTTCTCACCTTTGTAACTGTGTCTCCAAGTACATATGTGTTCAAGGTTAAGTGCTCACTTGCTTTGGAGGACTTGGTAACATGCCTTATAGAATTTCTTTTTTCATCCTTTGCAAACAGATGATGACATAAAAGTTTTCACTGTCTTTGTGGTTGTCCCTTCTCATCATAAGCACCAAAAGGCAACATGATGGAGTGTTCAAGGAAACATTTCTTGTTGCCTTTGTGCATACAGTGAAACAAACTGTAGCAACTCCTTTATTTTCCTCCAAGAACCTGTGAATTGCTCTTCTTTTATAACAGGGAGATGTGAATGTGGATGTGGATATGGTTCAATTCTTCCAGTAATGGATCCATTCACTGGTCACTGGCAAAACTCGCATTTGGAGCGCCAGTCAGATTAATGCTTTTAGATATCAAAAAAAAAATTATGTGGATGTTAGCACTCTGCCCCTTTCCTGCTAGCTGCCCTCCCAGTGTCCCTGTGGAAATAAAGACAGCCCTGTAGGATTGATGGCCGTTTTGTACATTTGTCTGTCTTACGGGTTGTGGGATCTGTCCCTTGAGACCCTGCTCCAGGTTAATGGTTAAGCATTTATTCGTGGTCATTTTTTCCAGTGTTCGTTGTATTTCTTTTAATACAGAGCTTGTTGTGGAAAACACAGAGGGATGAGATATGGGTGAGCGGGGAATAAGATCACTCTAGGGTGGGCTTTGGGACAAAGAGCTAAGTGTGCCACACATAAATGTTGGTGTGACAGTGCATATTGTGCAGAAAGAACAACCACTCTTGCAGCCACAAGAAGCTCCAGTCCTTGCACCTGTAACATGATTGTTTTTTGACCTTAGTCAAATTATTTAACCTCTGGGCTACAGTTTTGTCTATTGTAAGATGAGGTAGTTGCATGCAGTGCATGCTGTCGAAGGGAGTCTGTGTGGTACAGTGAAAAGATTACTGGAGTCAGGGCGACTATGTGACCTCCTGAGGACTCAGTTTCTTCATCTTTCAAATGAGGGAATTGGACCAGATGGACTCTGAGATCACTTCCAGATCTAGATACTGTTTAGTTGTTGCCTATGCTTTCTCAGTAACAGATGGCATGTAATTATGGTCATACTGCTATCATGCTCTCAGTTTATGTTTTCTGCAGCCCATTTGGGAAAATTCATGTCAGCCCAGATACACTTAGTCCTACGTAACTTAGAGCTTCTTAGGTGAAAAAGGCCCTGATTTCTCTACATATATGCATCTCACCCAATACCCGATCTTGTATTCAAGCAGAGAAGAGCTTAGAGCCTCCAGTTCTTTGAACCAAGTGTCTTAATTAATCTGAGTTTTTCCAATGATCTTTCTCTCTCCCTTTTCCAGGTAGCCGAAGCTGTTGCAACTTTCTTGATTCGTCACAGGTTTACAGAGCCCATTGGTGGATTTCAGTGGTAAGACAGATGAGCCAGAAAGACTTAGCAGTAATGTCTCCTAAGGCCAATGTCTCGATTACCTCCTTAGAGCAATTGCTTCTTCTTTCTTGGAGAGATCTCATTCTTCAAATATTTCTCATTTCTGACAGTTAATAGTAATCCAGGAATATAGCCTTCTTCTTAACAACTTAGATTATGATTTATACAGCATTTCACATATATTATCTCATTTGATCCTTACACTTTGTGACATAGGTTTTTTAGTTATTACTATTTCCATTTTCCAGATAAGGAAGCTGAGCCCAACAAGAGAAGCTGATTTGATTAAAGGTCTTACATTTAGTAAATGGCAAAGCTAGAACTTAAACCTAGGTCTTCTGACCCCAAATCCAGTGCTTTTCCTATTATATTATGCTTCCTTAAAGGCGGGGGGGTTTTTGTCCTCTGCATCTCTCATAATCTAGTAGGGTGGAAATACAGAGGGAAGAAGGGAATCTAAGGTTCGTATTTCTAATGCCTTACCTAAAAGTATAAGTCATGGCTACTGCCTTTGAGAAAATTCTGGTCTGAGGAAGGGCACATGAAAGGGGAAGGATTGAAGACAAGTAACGTGCGCTTTGCCAGTAATCACTTAGCCTGAACAAGGTATAAAGAATACAGACTTATGTTTTTGCTTCCTTAACCACTTTCTCTGAATTGGTTAATTCACATTTGCATGAGAACCTTCTCCTAATTGAACTGATCCATGCTTTGATATGAAAGATACTATCTGTGGATCTCTGACAAAGAGTCTCAAACTTCTATGGTTGAGAAGCCATTTTAGAACTGTCACTCACAAGTAGGAAAGTCTCTTCTCTACACTCCCTGCCATTTGCTGAACCTTGTCCTTGATAAGGAAGGAGACCCTGCCCATAGGTAGTTCCCAGTCTGGTTGGGGAGTTTAAATTCATTCATTCAACAGACATCAAGGCCCTACTGAATTCAGAGCACTACGCTAGAGGAACATGGTTTAGATGGAGTTTTATAGCTTAATAGTCTAGGTGACATTCATACTTGAAACAGTATAGGATAAGGCATTTTAAACGTTTAGGTTATCGAAAAGGAAACCTCACTATGGGCCAGGGTGATCAAGAAGGCCATTCTAGAAAGAAATAGAAATTAAGTTGAGCCTTGAAGGGTGGGAGGGGAGAGAGCGTGGAGGCAAATGTTAATGATAACCCTTGTTATTCCCTTCTTCTCTCTTTTGGGCAGTGTCTTCCCTGGCTGTTAGTGTCCTGACGTCCTTCAGCACCAAGATCCATTGTAAATACACCACACCAGAGGCCACTGTGATGTAGCTGTATCTTCCTCACTTCGTCCCCAGCCCAGCCATGAGACATCAGGTCATTGATAGAACTAGTGTCCCCAACACATGTAAAACATCTGCGCGTATTCTTGACAACATTTTGTTCAAGACCCCTGTTATGCATCCATCTCCCCAATTCCAAACTTCTTCGGGACCCCCCAAAGCTTTCTTGTCTCCTTCCCATCCCATCCCACCCCATTCCACTACCCCCCTCCCAAGAGGGGCTATATTCCCAAAACCAAAATGACCAGTTGTAGGGTGGAGTTGCCACATTTTTGGCACTTTGGCTAAAGCTCCTAAGTGAGTTCCTTGCTTTCAGTCTTGGGGAAACTTAACTGGGTCCTGCCAGTCTCCTCTTGGGGAGACAGGGTTGTGGCCTCGTTCAGTACTGGGAATTCTCTTTGCCACTCTTAGGGTGGCAATGGGAAGGATAAGGGTAATGAAGGGAATTTTTCTTTGGCCTAGCCCTAGACATCCAAAGTACACATGAAAATTACTTCATAGCCATGTTTAGGGATGAGGAACCTTTTTTCCTTCAAATAAAATGACCAATCAGGTTACTATTTTCTCTATGGTTTGATCCTTTCAGCACACTCTAGAGGCTATGTGCTTCTGCCCCAGGGGTGACAGCAACCCAGACTTAGGCACAATTCCCAGTGTGGTTCAGGCACATGGGATCAGGAAGGGAGGAGGGTGCTGCATGTACCAGAGCCTTCCAGGGAAACCAGGTAGGGCCCATTCCAAGCACATTATGCCAACACCTTCTATTTAACCTGTACAATGGGTACTGTACTATCCTTTCTCTCAGACTCAGACCAGACTGTACTGTCCTCTCAACCAACTGCCCACTCCACATACTGAACTCTGGCTGTCTTATATTACTCCCTTCCTGGAGGGGGGTAATCACCTACCAGCTCCCCTTGGCTGGCTTTCCTGCCTCCCCAGTGCTACCCTATCTGCCACTGACTGACCTTGCTTGAGTGAGCGCGTTCTATCCAGGGAGTTATCAGGATTAAGCCTATTCGTTGTTAACTATTGAGCTGTGGTGTGGTGCAAAGTGTGTGTTTGCCTTTCCCAAATCCACCTCTTCATAGCCTGAGTAGTTTCCATGGGTTTTCTTTCATATATGCAGCACAGCTGACCCCTCCTTGCTTCCTCCACCACAAGGGGAGATGTCATGTTACCCTAGTGTTGGAGGGAGGTCCCCAAAAGCCATGCCTATTCTGTCTTAGGTGCTGCTCCTGCCCTACCCTGCTCCTCAACTCAAACCACTCTGTCCTACTACACAGGCATCTGGGACCCTCTGTTCCTTTGGTATTTATGATCTTGTTTAAAGAAAATAAATATTCCCAGCCTATCTGGCATGAAGTTGTCTCTGCCTTTCTCTTTGAGTCGTCCTTCCATAATGGGTGGCACAAAAATGTCGGGGAGTGTTTCCTTGAATTGGGCCCCAGCCAAGGCCCAGTGCATCTTGCTAACAGTTGGGAAAGGCTGTCTTCCTCAGGATCACATTGTATCTGTCTTTCTCATCCCATCCGGCTTTCCTCTCATCTGGCTCCAGAGTTCCTAGCAGAAAGGAAGAAATATACCAGCCTAGAAATCAAGACACTTAGATTCTAGACCCAGCTGTTCATGTCCTGCCCCTAACCCCTTCCTAAATTTCTGTATAGCCTGCTTGCATTTCCAGCCCTGCCCTTGACTGTTTGACCAGGGATAAATATAGATTCCTTAGGCCTCAGGATTTACCTCTGTAAAAGGGAGGAAGTGGAGACAGTAGCACGGAGGTCTCTTCCTGTTCTGACATGCTCTTGATTTTACTAATGGGTGACATTTCTGTTGAGCTTTTAAGGTTTATACAAATGCTCTCTTACTTGATCTGCATGAGACATTTATCTGTGGCCTGGTTAGGTGGCAGAAGTATTATCCCCATTTTATAGAGGAAGGTTACAGTTAAATATCGAAGCCAGGACAGAAACCCAGGATGTCTTGACAAATCCAGTATTTCTTCCAGTATACCAAGCATTCTTAACCATGTGTGTGGTGTGGTCCTCTTTGGCAGTCTGGTGAAATCTGTGGACCCCTTCTCAGAAGAATGTTTTTAAATGCGTAAGAAATACATGAGATTACAAAGAAAAACAATTACATCGAAATATAGTTATCAATGTAAAAAAAAATCAAACGTTCACAGATCCAAAGATTAAAAACCCCTACACTAAGCCATGTTACCCATCATTGGATGAAGTGGTCTCTCCATAGCTGCCCCATCTCCTGAAGTTCAGTCACAGCCTGGCACTTTAGGCAGGAAGCTTTGCTCAGTATCTGACCTAAGTTTTCCAAGGCCTGCCTATTTTCATTCCCTAGGCTGTCCCAGACCCAAGACAAGTCAATTATTACTCATCTACACAAGATTTCATTATGGCAAGTGCCCAGTATGATGTCCCAGAAACCAAAGTGGGCCCCAACCCTCTGCGTCTGAAACAGGGACCTGAGCAGCTACCCAACCTGAGAGAAAGCTCACTGTGTTGGAATTGAAAGGAATTTTACAACATCAGAAGCTAGGAGAGACCTGGGAACAGAAAAGATCTTTAGACCTGGAAGGAACCATAGTGATAGTCTAAGCCACACCCTCATTTAGCAGGGGAGAATCAGAAGCCTAATGCTTCAAGACAGTCACACAGCTAGGAAATAAGAGGCAGGGCTCTTAAGCCCTACTCTCTAGACCACAGCTTTATTGTATTAACACTTCACATTGCTTGATGAAGAGGGATTCAAAGATGATTGGAAAGTTGGGCCTACCTTGATGAACCATGGAGACTCAACTTTGAAGGTGTTTCTTTGATTTGGCCAAAATAGTCAGCTCTTCTTCAGTTACCCGAGTTACCACAAGGGGGTAGCAAGAACATGGAAACATCTCAGTTGGGTGTTACAAGAAAGACCCAAAGGTAACTGGTAAAAAGCCTGAGTTTGGGTAGTGGTCCTTAAGACTTTTTCTATCTGTCTCGCAGGGTCTTTGGGAGACAAGTACTTTGTAAATCTCAAAATGCCAAAAAAAAAAAAAAAATAGGAGCTACTGTTACTCTCTGGGAAATCAACTTCCTTACGGGGTTGGCGAGGAGAGTTACCCCAGGCCTTTTAAACCTCATCCCTTGATTCCCTATCTCTATAATGACAAACTCTCGTCCTTCCATAAAATCAGTCTGCTTCCCTGTAGCAACTTTTTCTGTGAATGCTCCCTTTTTTTCAATCAGCCCTTTCTTCCACTCCCAATCCTCACCTTTAAGCAAGATTGCCTCTGAAGTTCTTTCTGCCCAAGATTCTGTGATTCTGTGACTTGCCCAAGGTCTTAAGTACATTAGGCTTGAGAGTGGAAGGCAAGGATAAGCTGGGACTAAAATGTAGCCTAGGATTTTGTCCACCTAGGGTTACATGAATAACACAGTCCTAGTGGGAAGGCGTGAGCACACAACTTAGTAAATGTCCAAACCTGGACTTAAAACACACGAGGGTGGCCTCATACAAGAAGGGATCCTAGAGATCATATTGGCCAAAGCCATCTTAAAGTAGAAGAAAGCCCAGAAAGGAAAAGTGACAGTCATGCAGTATAGTAAGTGGCACAGCCAAGGCTTGGAACCAAGGTCTTCTGACCAAATTCAATGCTCTGCTATGGAAAGGCCTCTCTGCCCACCAAAAAATCCGTCCCACCCAATGCCCCAGGTGTCTGAAAATGTCAGTCTCAGCATTAGCACTTCATCCTTTGAGTGTAATCATGGTCCCCTACCAACTTCTCTTCAGTAGTTTCCTATAGCCCACAATATGAAGTCCAGACATCACTCTAGCATTCAAGGCCTTCCACAATCTGGCTCCAACATTTCTTTCCATTTTTACCTCATGGTTCTCTTGTATAAATAGTACCTAAAGCCCTAGACAAACAGAATGAGCCATAGTTGAGGTTGCCATCCCCTCTGCCTGGAATGCCCTTTCCTTCAATTCAGTAAGCGTTTATGAAGCAGTTACTGTGCTAGGTGCTGGAGGTGCAAAGACAGAAACAAAAACATCTCTGCCCTCAAGATTACATTCTATCGAAGGACAACAGCATGAACATAGAAAACAAAATGCAATATATGTACAAAGTAATTTCCCAAAGAAGGGCACTAACACCTTAGGGGATAGACTTCCTGTAAAAGGTGGTATTTAAGCTGAGCGTTGAAGGAAGCTGTGGATTCTGTGAGGCAAAGGTCAGGATGAAGTGCATTTCCAACTTGGGGGAGGGAGGCAGGGAGCCTGTGCAAAGACATGAAGGTGGGAGATGGAATTCCATATATATGGTACCAAAAACAGGCCTATCCAGCCAAATCCTTCTATGTGTTGAGGTAAATGTATAATGGACTAAGAAAGTAGATTTCAGCCAAGTGGCGAAATATTTTCAAAGGGAATTTGTATTTTATCCTAGAGGCGAGAAGGAGCCACTATAATTTCTTGAGTAGGGTAGTGTCATGGTCAGATGTGCTGAAGGTATATCAGTTTGGCAGCTTTATTTATAGAGGACAGATTGGAAGAGAGAAACAAGTTAGGGAGTCCAATTAGGAGGCCATTGCAGTAATCCAGGTAAACATCGGTGAGGCCCTAAATGAGAGTAATAACCTTATGCGTAATGAGGACAGATGTGAGATACATCGTGGATGTAGAATCCCTTCCTGTTGGAATTATATCTTTGATTTTAGTACCTAGCTTAAATCACAGAATCTCAAAATATGAGAACTGGAAAGGACCTTAGAATAAAGAATATCATAAAGTCTTAGAACATAAAAGAAGGCTTTAGAGCTGGAACACCCCTTTAGATACCATCTAATCCAATTTCCTAATTTTAAAGAGGAAGAAACAGGCTCCCAAAAGACCCAAGTCAGAATCAGATACTGGAGATTGGGGACATACAACAGCTTCCCTAGTTGTAAGAGGAACCTACCTTCTCCACTCTCATTCTTGATGCTTCATGAAGTTGACTCTGAGCTCTCAAAGGCTACGAGGCTCCAATCAAGGCAGGTCCAACCAAGGATTGAAAGGTTTTGAGTAACAGCCAAGCAATGGATTGTGTATCTGTTGTCTGAGGACTAGCCTAGCTAATTGTAGAGAAGCTCATTACTGAAAAAGCAACCACTAGGGAATGGCATTTTTTTCAGCCATCACAACTCATAAAACTCTACTAGAGCATAGAAGGACTGTAATTTGTTTTAGTAGAGGGAGTGTTCATGAGGATGAAGTTATACACCCTCGTAATATTAAAATACAAGACTACATACTTCTAAATGCAACCTCAACCCATTTCCATTGATCATATACAAACACATACACAGTGACTCTCCTCTGGGGTTCAGGCAGCTGGTTGCTGGCCCCCTAACAGGGTTCCCTTTCAAAGGGTTCCATGAAAGGATAGTTTGTGTGGCTCTTGGCTCCGGGTCCTCCTGAGCCTGTTTGGAGAGGCTGCCTGGGTCAACCAACACTCCCCATTCCATTTTTAGTGAACCTTGTGTCCCCACAATCAGTGATTGTATAGGGAGAATCATCAGGTGCACTCAGACCACTAACCACGGGTGGGTACTCCAGGGTAGAGCTAGGCAGTCTCAATGAGTATCTGAGCTGGAAGGGGAAAATCGCCTGCCTCTGACACTAATTCATGGGATCTTGAGCAAGTCCTTTCCTTTAGGTCTCAGTTTCCTCATCTGGAAAATTAGGGCATTGAATCAAATAATCTGTAGACCTCCTTCTAACTCTAAAATTCTATGTTCCAAAGTTCCTTCTAGCTCCAACATTCTGTAACTTAAGGTTTGATCCAGCTCTGACATTCTCAGTTCTAATATTTTTTAAGGTCTAGTCCAACTCTGACATATTCTATGGCATAAGGTCCCTTCCAACTTTGATATTCAGTGTTCCTTTATCCTAAGAGCCCTTCCAGCATTAAGATCTGTCTATGTATGTGCTGTCTCTCCAGAGAAACTTGGAATTCCTCAAAAGCAGGGAATGTATCTTCTTATGGGTTCCTCATGGGACTCTGCATCCAGTAAGGACTCAATATGTGCCTGCCAACTGACTGAAATGCCTTGGTCCTTGGATGAAAGGCACCATTCAAAATGTTCAAAGTATTAGTAAAGTATTCGTTATTTTTTCTAGGCCAATGACCCAGGGAATAGCAGGGGAGAGAAGAGAAGGAAGAGTTGTTGGTGAGTTTCCCCTCCTGGAAGGGCACCTCTGCTCAGAGAGATGAGCCCCTGAGATTACTAATCAGGATCAGCAGGAAGAGAATCAGCCCCATCTCCTGGCAGTGGAAAAGTATTGGCTTTTAAGCCTTGTTTGGCATTTAAGATCTTTTGTGGTCTACTAATAAGGTGGAGGTGACTGAGTTGATTTCCTGTGGTCTAGATGTGGTACAAGCCAAGTGTCTCCGGGGCTTATTGATGTCTCTGAATCTCTGCTGTGATCTTTTAGGAGACTACAGGCTCAATATAAAAAAAAAAAAATGAGTGATGATAGCCCCAAAGTTAATGTGATCATGGCTTCCATTCATAGAGACAGAGCCCGGAGAGTGAGAGAGCTGATAGTTACACTGAATTCAACCCTTGTCAGTTCCCTTCTGAAGTATTGTGTCCTCTTCTGGTACCACATTTCAGGAAGGACCTCAGGAAACTTGAGCAGGTCTAGAGGAAGGCAACCAGAATGGTGAGTGTGCTCAAAGCCATGCCACATAAGGATCATTGGAAAGAACTGGGATGTTTTGCCTGGAGAAGAGAAGACAAGAGGAATATGGCATCTCCAAGTATTTGAAGAGCTATCAAGTATAAGAGAGATTAGGCAAGTTCTGTTAGGCCCCACCAACAATCTAGGAGCAGTAGGTGGAAGTTGCAGAGATGGATTTTAGCTCCAAAGAAGGAAAAACAGTTTGAGCTGTCTCAGAATGTGCTGCCTCCTGAGGTAGTGAGTTTTCCCCATTATTGAAGGTCTTCCAGAAGAGACTAGATGAAGGATGTTGTGATGTAAATTCCTGTTCAGATGAGATATGATTCTGAGCTTCCTCCCATGATACCCACAAAAGGGTGATGCTACCTTTGCTCTAGGCCTCTGGCTTCAGGCAGCATCTGTGCAGGACCAGGGTTGGGAGCCACGTGAACCACAGCCAACTCACCCTGAAGATGGCCGTGGTCACAGCGGTGCATGAACCAGACTAGCAAGGGCAATTCACTTTCCCACATCTCTCCCAAGAGATCTAAAAAGACATTTCCCCCAGTTCAGCACCAAAGCCTCCTCCTCTCTCCTCACCCTAGCCCCCTTACCAAATCAGGTTTTGAGCCCTCACTAAGCTCATACTAAATCAAGCTTAGTCTCAGCATACAGAGCTCTGCCCTGGACCAAGCCTCAGGGTCTACTGTTCCCAGAAATGGGCACTGAACCCAACAATGGCTTCCCTCTCCTATTCCCCCTTTTGTTCTCACCATGCTCCTCTGTCTCAACCCCAAAATGGAGCTCCAAGTGTAAATTCTAAGGTAAAGGGAGCTGGAGATCATTGTGGTCTTTGCTTCTTATCCCATCTGCCAGAAGCCATTGCTGACCTTCACTCTTCCAATGGGACTCCTCCTGGATGACTCCCTCACCCCCCACCACACACAATGCCAAATGCCCCAGGTCAGATCTTGGCTTCTGGCTCCCAGGAAGAGGCCTCTGCATTCAGACTAGTCTTCAGGCTTTGAGCTGCAGGGTCTGCGGAACTCTTGCCCATACTCATGGATCCACTTGTTGGCCACTAGGAGAGATCAGGAGGAGGACCAACTCAATTCAATTCAATTTAGTTCATAGACTTATAGGATTTATAACTTGAAGAATCCTTAGAGGTCATCTAGGCCAATCTATTTTACAAAGGAACAAACAGGCCTGGAGATCAAATGACATAATACATGTAAGTCATTTTGCAAACTTTAAATCACTCTATGAATATTAGCTAGTAGAAGTAAATGACTTTCCCAGGTCACATAATTACTAAATGGCAGAGACTGAATTGAAACACAAATTTCTTGCCTGATCTTGGTTCAAAGAGGATTGTGCGTTCCCTGCCCAAACATCCCCTTCCTTATCCAGGAAAGGTCTTACCCCATTTGTCTCCGACCAGGACAGGGCAGCCAGCATGTAATGTATCTCCATCGCCCTCACCACTCCTGTGAAGGTTCCACCAAAACAGGGCTGCATTCTGTAAAGAAAGGGACATAGCCCCAGGGCAGAGTGACCTCCTATAGGCTCAGGCCTGTCCCTGCCCACACACAAATGCATGTCAACAAGCAATCCCCCTTCCAGATGCATACATAAACAAACACATGCATTCCATGGCTCAAAAACACCAAACCAGAAAAGCCCATTGTTGAGAGCAGGACTGTCTTGGACTTTTTTTTATATTCCCGGAATTTAGCACAGTGTCTCACACAGTAGGCACTTAATTAATGTTTATTGATTGACTCCAGTCCTGAGTATAAGGGCCCAGGGGTAGGGAACCTGTGGCCTCAAGGCCACGCATGGTCCTCAAGTGCAGCCCTTTGACTGAATCCAAACTTCACAAAACAAATCCTAAGCCTAAATCCTAAAGGATTTATTCCATGAAGTTTGGATTCAGTGAAAGGGCCACACTTGAGGACCTAGAAAGCCATGTATGGCCTCGAGGCCACAGGTTCCCCACCCCTGGACTAGGTGCTTAATAAATATATTGAAAAGGCTAATTTAATGGCACAAGTTTAAAGCTAGAAAAGACTCTAAGAATCATTTAGTCAAACTCCATATTATTCTAGAAGAGGAAACAGAGATCTAGAAAAGTGACTTGTCCAAAAAGTAACTTGGCCACTTAGAAATAAGTGGCACCCCAGAATTAGAACCCAGGTCCTCTTTCTCCAAATTTCATGCTTTTTCCACCAAACTACAGAGAATTGAATCAAACTGAGTTGAATTGAACTGAATTAAATTGAATAAGAGCACAACTGAGATGAGGCCCCAAGAAAAATGGTGGTATAATAAAAATGGCCCTGAACTGGGAGATTGGAGAATTTTGGTACAAGTTCTAATAACTTACTGTGTGACCTTGGGCACATCTCTACCCCTCTCTGGGCCTCTGGGAATCTTCAACAATAACAAATTACATTTATATAGCACTTAGTAGTTTATCAGGAGCTTAGATAAGCATTCTCTCATTTGATCTTCACAAATAGCTCTTGGAGAGAAGCAGAGAAGGGGTTATTTTAACCTCACTTTATAGAGGAGGAATTTGGGGTCCAGAGAAAGGAAGGGACTTAGGGCCACAGGAGAGAGAGATGCAGAGGCCTTCAAGACCATTTGGTACAACTGTCTGAAGCTGAGGCCCAGAAAGGAGAAAGGGCCTGCCCAAAGCTATACAGCTAGTAAATACCAGAGCTGGGTTTCAGATCCGGGTCTTCTGCCTCCATGTCCAGGGGTCTTGCCAACAAGACCCTTTCTAGTCCTAAAATAGGATCATTTTTCAATTTTATGATAAGAAATGAGTAAAGATTTTGCTGAAATGAAGGTGGAGCAGCTTGTTATAACTTGTTACTCCTCCCTCTCGAGTCACACTGCAAACACATTCAGGGGTCTCTTCCCAGGATGAGAGGGGGATATGGGACCTTACTCTACAGGCCCTATAACCCCAGTCCTATTGGTCCAAGCCAATTAGGCCATTCTTACCTTCACAACTGGGACACTGAAGTTGGCATAGATGAAGGCTGTAGACCCTCCAGCTTCCACCGAGCTCAGCTAGAAGGCAAAGAGAGGAAAAAAAGAGATGAGGAAGTCAACTGCCTTGCTCCTTGAAGTCTTGTGGTTTGACTACCTCCAGTCTCTGATCATACTCAACCTGAATCAAGACTGGTTAGCTACTTGGCTCAAACACTTTACCAGGTACTGCCTAAAGATGTTTCTTTCACAGCTAGGTGGATAGAACCCTGGGCCTCAAATCAAGAGGACCTAAATTTGGATACTTACTAGCTGTGTGACCCTGGACAAGTCACTGTAATTGTCTGCCTCAGTTTCTTCAACATAAAATGGGAATAATAATAGCACTTACCTCTCAGGGATTGTCATGAAGATCAAATGAGATAAGATTTGTAAAGCCCTTAGCATAGTGCCTGGCACATAGTAGGTGCTGGATAAATATTTGTTCCCTTCCATCCCCCACCCCCTGCCTCCAGGAGTCCTTCCTGCTCCTGCTTCCAGGAGAATTGGTAGGAAGTAATCCCTAAGCAATTTCTATATTTGAAAGCATAGGCCAGTCCCTATGTGATGGAAAATCACTCTGGGTGATAAATAGATATATAGATGGGTGGATGGAGGAATGAATGGATAAACAGATAAATGAACAGGTAGGTAAGTAAGTAGGCACATAGAGAGAGAAATACAGTGAGACAGACAGACTGACTACCTCCCTTGTCCATGGCCTTGCCCCTGAAGTGCTCAGTCTTGTCCCTGCTCCTCTAATTCAGCCCTCCCCTGAGCTCCTGCCCTACTCTGTAAACTTCATGGGATCCCATGCCTGCTTCGCTACACAGGTCATTGTCCCACTGTGATAATTTTCCCACACTCCCTGCGGCATGTACCTTATCCTACTCTGATGTCTGTTATTTTCAGATCCCATCTAGATGGTCAGAATGTATGAGTTTACATTCACACTGTTGTTGTTCAGTTGTGTCTGACCCTTTGTGACACCATTTTGGGGTTTTCTTGGCAAAGATACTAGAGTGGTTTTCCATTTCCTTCTCCAGCTCATTTTATGGATGAGGAAACTGAGGAAAACAGGGTGAAGTGACTTGCCCAGGGACACACGGTAAGTGTCTGAGGCTGGATTTTAACTCAGGAATATGAGTCTCCCTGACTTCAGGCCTGGAACTCTATCCACTATAGCGCCACCTAGCTGCCCCATTCACACTTGCATACATCTTTATGTCCCTTCTTTCTTGTTCCTCGTGACAACCCTGAGAGGAATTCCAAAATCTCTCCTATACCCTTTCATTATTCTATTTTTGGTTTTTTTTAATTGCATTTTCTATTATTACATTTAATTGTGAAATGGAACCCATCTGGTAGGATGATCAGGGCTTTCTTAAGAGGCAGTGTCATGTAGCGAGTAGAGCTAGGAGCCTGGAGCTAAATATGAGATCAAATTCAACCTTTAACACTTAATAGTTGTAGGACCTTAGGCAAGTAATTTATCCTCTCTGAACCTCAGGATCCTCATTGGCAAAATGAAGTACTACCTACCTTATAGGTTTGTTGTAGAGAAAGTACCTTGCAAACTTGAAGGAGTCACATAACAGGCATAGCTACTAGTTTAAATAAGCCAATGTATTTAGACTCAGTGCAATGATAGCATAATTTTAAAAATTTCTTAATTTGCACAATGCCATAAGTCTCCCTTTTTAAATATAAATTTTATATGTATACATAATTTATAACAACACATTTATTAAGCTATTACTTGACAATCATTGACAATTACAAACATTCAAATATATGCACAAGGTAAGAAGGAAGGAAAATAAGAAAAATGGGGATGTCAGCTGAAACCCCCATGAAGGCTGTAAATGATTTCTATACATGTCTGAAATTTCACGATAGGCTCTGGAAGGGACCAGAATTAAGCACTGATACAGCACCTACTATGTGCTAGCCACTCTGCTAAATGCTTTAAAAATATCTTATTTAAGACTTAGCTATTCTCAGCAGTACAATGATCCAAGACAATTTTGAAGGACTTATGATGAAAAATGCTATCCACACCCAGAGAAAGAACTGATGGAGTCTGAATGCAGAAAGAAGCATATTTTTTTTACTTTCTTTTTCTTTTTTTGGCCTGTGTATTCTTTCACAACATGGCTCACACGGAAATGTTTTGCATGACTGCAAAGGTATAATCTACATCAAATTGCTTGCCCTCTCAAAGAAGGAGCAGTGGAGAGAGGGAAGGAGGGAGGAAAGGAATTTGGGACTCAAAAAATTGTTTTACATGTAATTGAGAAATTACATTTACATGTAATTGAGAAAAATAAAATAAAACATTCTCTAAAAAAAAGCAAATATCTCATTTAATAATAACAGCTAGCATTTATATAGAGCTTACTATGTACCAGGCAGTATATACTAAGTGCTTTACAAACATCATCTCATTTGATCCTCATGACAACCCTAGGAGATAGATATTATTATTATCCCCATTTTACAGTTGGGGAAGCTGAGGTAGGCAGGAGGTTAAGTGACTAGCCCAGGGTCACACAGCTAGTAAGTTTCTGAGGCCAGATTTGAACTCAGGTGTTCCTGACTCCAAGCCCGGCGCTCTATCCACTGCACCACCTAGCTGCCTCTGGAACTGAAATCATTTCTTGCCTTTGAGTCTCAGTTTCCTCCTCTGTAAAATAGGGATAATAATTCTGGCAGGCACTGCTTTCTTCCCAGGGTCTCTGTGAGAACTTTGTAAGCCATAAAATCAAGAGGCAAAATGATGTAGTAGAAACATCACTGGATGCCAAGGAGACTAAATCCTAGCTCAGACACCGACTAGACAGATGACTGTGGGCACATCACTCCCCTCTTTAAGCTTTGGTTTCTTACACTGTAAAACAGAGGTGCTAAAGTGGTCAAGACTTAGCCCACAAAAAAAAAATAAAAATAATAAATAAATTAATTAATTAAAAGACTTAGCCCACAGTCATCCTATGACTTAAGTGCTCTGTAAACCTCAGAGCGCTAAGCAGAAGAATGACCCGGGAAGATCGAGGCTTTACCCCAGGCAGGTCAACAGAATTTTGCATCATTCAGCAACCCAGAAGTTCTTCCCCTGTCTGGCCCAATCTACTCCACTCTACTCTATGGGTCTCCATCCCCTAGTGCCCAAATTTGTCTTAAAAAGCTGATTTCAAGGTAATTTTTGTGCTATTCACCCAGGGCATGAAAATTGCTAGTCATGGCTCTGGATGGGAATGAGTGTGAGGAGCAGCTGGACACTCAAATGCTGTACTCAAGTCTCATAATCAACAAATGTTCTGCTAGAAGAAGCCTTCGATCCCTCCACACTCACATAGATCATGAAGGTTGCAACCCGGTTCCCGGAGTTCATTCGGTACAGAGGGCTGCTTGGTGACTGCAATGAAAGAGTCAAAGACAGAAAAAATAATGCAGATGATGATAATTCAGATTTACGAGAAGATGAAAATGTAAAGGGCAGGGCTAGCACCAAAGGGAATAAGTGTCCTTATCTTAGCTCTTAGCTAATCTTCCCTTAGCAAGTTCTCTTAGCAAATGCACAGGAAGAAATTCAGATGAATTTACAGGCCATCTAGAAGACAACCAGGTTTGAATCCTGACTGCCACTGTCACCTGCATGATCCTGGACAGCCACTTGTTGAGGATGTTTGCAGATTTCTTTGCAGGAACAGCTTAGACCAGCCTAGACTAGGTGGCCTCTGAGGTCCCTTCTGACTCTGAAAATCCTAAGATTCTGTGTTTCTGAGTGTTGGGTTCTAGATCAGGCTGTGCCCCTGACCCACTTCTCTGTGGTTCTCCATTTTCTCCTCTCTGAAATAAGAGGGCTAGGCTAAGTGGCCTCTCTCAGGGCCTTTTCCAGTTCTGATAATCTGTTTTTTCTTCTATGGTCCTTTACTGCCTGAAGATTTCAGTATCTCCTGTGTGAGTGAGCCCTGCAGCTTGAGATGTTTTAAGACAACACACCCTCCCCTCTGTTTCCCACCAAAGAGTTCCAGTCCCATCTCATCCTGCTACTTACTGTTGCATGGTCAAAGTGAGGTTCATAGTGTCCTCCAATTCCATAGTTCACCACCTGGAGGTGCTCCGCATAGGGGGGCTGTACATTGAGGCCAGTGAGGGCTGCAATTCTGCGGTCTAGGGACACCAACATCGGATCCACAGTGTCCTTCAGCCAGGCACTGAAACACACGGTACATGGACCCATCAGGAATCCTTACCCTGTCTTCCTCCAGGCCATTCTGTTCAGCGAGCTCCCAGCAGGCAGGAATGCCCCACTAACCAAGGAGACTTCACTCTAGCTTGTTGATAATTTCTTCCTCTTCTTTCCCTGGAACCATTCCTTCGTTCCTTAGGCAAAAGGTGCCTGGAATGCTCTCCCCTCCTCACCTCTGCCTGGAATCCCTGCTTTCGTTCCTGGTAGCCCTATCTCCCATGTGAGAACTTTCAAGATCCTATTAAGCTACTAATACCTGCCCCTCCAAGGTATCAACTTTCTATGTATTCTATACACACTTATACTTGGTATATTTTTGCATATATCGTATATACATATACTTGTAATCTCTCCCATTAAAATGTAAATCTCTGGAGGGAAACCACTGTTTCATGTTTTTCTTCTTGTCTCCAGGGCTAACACAGTGACTGGCACATAGTAGGGACCTTAATATATGCCTATTGATCTATCAAGGAATGCCCTTCCTTGCAGGGGAAAGGGCACTGAGCTGGGGAGTTAGGAGGTCTGGGTTTGAGTCCTAGTCTCCTCTATTTATATTTGTGTGACTTTAGCCAAGTCACCTTTCTCTCTCTGATCTTCAATTTCCTTTTCTGTAAAGTGAAGGGTCTTAACCAGATGGATGGTCTCTAAGGTCCTTCTTGGCACTGATATTCTTTTTGATGTTCTAAAATGCAGTATTCTAAGGCCGTGTTCCAGTTCTGTGTTCCTCTTCTCTGCTGTCAGTGGTGGGAGCAGTGTGGCAGAGTCATAACTAGGAATTTTGGCATCTGGGGCAGACTCTGTTGGAGGAGAGTCTAAGGTATGACCACGCCTATGCCTGTTGAGGTAGAGGGGAGACAGAGGTCGTGGGACAGGAGGAAGAACTTTGCAGAACTCTAAGACCAGGGTGTTTAAAAGGGGAGGAAATGGAGTGGGCACGACTGTGAGCCAGATACTGAACATACTGGGAATCAGGAAGAGGCATTTGAATGGCCTTAGATGACAGCAACAACGATCTGGGCTGAATGGAGTGAACTTCAAAGCAGGTTGTTCTTCACATTTTTGTGAGTCAAGCACCCCTCTGGTGGACCTGTGAACCCCTTGTCAGAATAATTTTTTGTTGCCTATGTTCAATGTCATTCCCCCTCCACTCCCCTGAAGAACATGGACCTCCTAAAATCTGTCCACTGCCCCTGAGGTGAAGAGTTTCTGCTTTAAAAGAAGAGAGGTATGTTTGAGAATCAAATGAATCAATGGATTTTAAGATGAAGAAACAGTCTTAAAGAGGGGAAATGATGTCCCAAGAATTCTAGGCAGCGCCGGGGACACGGTGAGAGGAGGTAGAGAAGAGGTAAGGGCCAGTTGCATTGGAAAGATGAGAAGAAGAAGGAGGTCATGGCAGCCCCACTCCCAACCCCCATGCGTTCCTCCTTACAATGCCAGAGGCAGGTATTTGAGCCTCTTGCCTGAATGTCTACAAAGCCATCCAGAGAATGAATCAAGAGATGGGCATGAAACCTCAAAAGGGTAAATTACAAATCAATGACCTGGCCCGTGTGGGGCCCAGCAAGCGTGCTTGAAAGGACCAGCTGTCTTCCTTTCCCCTCTACCCATAGACCTACTTTTGAGAATAGAGAATCAACTCAAGAACTAGTTGAAACAATTAACAACTTCAGCAAAGCTCCAGGATATAAAATAAATCCACATAAGTTATCAGCATTTCTATATATTCCCCACAAAACCCAGCAGGAACAGATAGAAAGAGAAATTCCATTTAAAATAACCGCGGACAACATAAAATACTAGAGAGTCTACCTGCCAAGACAAACCCAGGGATTATATGAACACAATTACAAAAACACTTTTCATACAAATAAAGACAGATCTAAACAACTGAAGAAACATTCATTGTTTATGGGTGGGCTGATGCAATATAATAAAAATGACAATTCTACCTAAATCTACTGATTTAGTGACATACCAATCAAACTACCAAAAAATTAATTTGTAGAGCTAGAAAAAATAGTAACAAAATTCGTCTGGAAGAACAAAAAGTCAAGAATATCAAGGGAATCGATGAAAAAAATGTTAAGTAAGGTGGCCTAGCAGTTCCAGATTTCAAACAATATTACAAAGTGGTAATCATCAAAACAATCTGGTAATGGATGAAACAGAGTGGTGCATCAGCGGAATAGGTTAGTTATATACAGTAGTAAGGGGCCATAGTAATCTAGTATTTGACAAACCCAAAGATGCAAACTTTGGGGGTAAGAACTCGACATTTGACAAAAATTGTTTGGAAAACTAGAAAGCAGTATGACAGAGACTAGGCACAGACCAGCATCTCCTATCATATATCAAGATAAGGTCAAAATGGATAAATGACTTAGACATAAAGGGTAATATTGTAGAGGGAGAAATGAACCCAGGGATGTAGAAATCCCAAACCAAAATTCCCAAGGCAAGGCCGCCTGGAATGAATTCGGGGGCCTAAGCATTCTTTAAGTCAAAGAGGCAAAGATTTATTACGCTTTAATAAAGCGGGCAAGAGTTCTTAGGGAACCTGCAACCATACAGGGCTACAGAGAAAGTTTAAGTACAAGATTTAGGGGTAAAATCTGTCAATCAGGTGTGTTGGGGTGGGATGATGGAGTGGTCAGGGCGTGATTAGAGGGTTGGTCAGTTCTTAAAGGAACATGCATTTTTTTGTATCTACTGCTCAGGTATCTTACCCAGAGTTCACTGGGAAATAGCCCAAAGGGGGCTAGCAGGAGGTGTGGTTTTGCCTGTGTAATGTCACTAAGTCACCAGGAGTTCAGGGCTAACTGGAGATGCTGGCTAGGTTTCATCAAGTGCCTTGTTAGTCAAGATTAATGCAAGCGAGTATACATTTGAACTATATCTAGGATACATGTAAGACTCAGTATATGGTCAGTTATCAACACCTGGGAATCAAACTATAATTGGGCATAGCCGCTTACTAAGGAAGAAGCAGAGATAATTTTGGGGCACACTGCCCTTTAGCTAGAGAGGCTGCCTGGGAAAGAATGTTTGAGAACTAGATGTATTCTGAAATTGGAATTCTGCCACAGGCACAGGCACCCAGGCAGAGGCTAAGGGGAAATGTGATGTTAGAATTAGGGTCCAAGCACAAGTACCCCATCAACATCGTAAGTAAATTAGGGGAGCATAGGGAAATGTACCTATCAGATCTATGTATTAAAAAAAAAGCTTATGACCAAACAAGAGACAGAGGGGATAACAAGAAGTAAAGTAGATAATTCTGATTACATGAAATTAAAAAGCTTTTCCACAAATAAAATTATTGCAGCCAAAATTAGAAGGAAAACAGGAAACTGAGGGGACATTTTAAAGCAAATTTCTCTGATAAAGGCCTCATTTCTCAAATATATATTAGGAACTGATCCAAATTTCCCCACCTGATAATGATCAAAGGATATGAACAGGCAGTTTTCAGAAGAAGAAATCAAAGCTATCAATAGTCACATGAAAAATATTCTAAATCTCTACTGATTAGAGAAATTAAAATTAAAACAGCTCTGAGACATGACTTCACACATATCAGATTGGCTAACACGACAAAACAGAAAAATGAAAAATGTTGGACAGGATATGGAAAAAATTGGGACACTAATGTACTATTGGTGGAGCTGTGAACTGATCTAACCATTCCGGAAAACAGTTTGGAACAATTCCCAAAGGGCATAAAACTGCATACCTTTGACCCAGCAATACAACTACTAAAATCTGTATCCCAAAGAGATCAAAGAAAATGTAAAAGGCCCTATTTGTACACAGTTGTTTTGTGGTGGCAGAGAGTTGACCGTGGAGGGGATGCCCATTAATTGGGGAACGATTGAACAAGTTGTGGTATATGATTGTGACGGAACACTATTATGCTGTAAGAAATGATGAACAGGATGCTGTCAGAAAAACCCAGAAGACTAGCATGAACATCATGATGCAAAGTGAAATAAGAAGAACCAGGAGAACATTGTACACAGCAACAGCAATATTGTAAGGAGGTTCTACTGTGAAAGAAAATAATCCAAGACAACTAACTTCAAAGGACCCATGATGAAGAATGCTATCTACCTACAGAGAGAGAACTGCTGAACTCTGAGTGCAGAATGAAACATAATTTTTTGAATTTTCTATATTTTCATTGTTTTATTTTATTTGTGTTTTACAACATGGCTAATATGGAAATACGTTTTGCATGACCTGACGTGTATAACTGAAATCAAATTGCCTTCTCAACAAGGGGAAGGGGAAGAAGGCAGGGAAAGAATTTGGAACACAAATTTTTTAAAAAATGATTGTTAAAATTTTTTTATGTGTAATTGGGAAAAATTTAGCAAGATGAATAAAAATAACTTTAAGAAAAACCACTGGACTGCCCTGAAAAGACATTGATTTTTCCTGACCCAAAGGGAAATGGAGGCTACACTGTGAGAATATTTAGACATGAGGGGATTAGGCTCAAGATTCCCAGACTCTGTGCCACTCAAATTCTATGCCACTCAGTGAACTCACAAGGGTGCAGGATATTTATTTATTTTGCCTAACCATTTAATAAATAGAACTGTTAGATATTTCTTTTGGTCTAGATGTCACCATGAAAAAGCATGTCTTAATAAAGGCAGTAAGGGTACTTTGAAAGGAGAAAGTTTGGGAACTTCTGGATTAGACTCAATAACCATTAAGATCTCCTCTATATATAATCTATGACCTAGGAGTCCCACTGACCACTTACTATCTGTGTGATCATGGGCTAGTCATTTCACTTTTCTGTGCCTCAGTTTCCCCTTCTGTAAACTGGGAGAGAATAATTTCCAGAGCATCTGAAGATTCGGGGACCCAATGATGCAAATCACTCCCTGGGTCTTAACATGCTATAGAAACTTTAAACTATTTTCATCAATCCCAGAGCTCCCTAATCAGCAGGCTGGTGCACAAGAGGGCCACCACAGAGAAGGACCTGGATCGGGTCAAGCTCCCTTACCTCTTGCTGATGCGGTATTCCACTTGTTGCTGCTTCTCCCCGGAGGCCACCACTGACCGCTGCAACTGATATGGAGAAGAGGGGGAAAGCAGGGGGAGGAGGTCACCATACAAAGGAAGGCTGCCCATGCGCCTCTGGAGACATGTATATATCACAGAATTGCAGAGGTAGGCATGGTAGAGGGGTCAGGAGAGATCTGGGTTCAAATCCCAGCCCTCACATTACTGGTAAGGTGTGAACCCCAATAGAGCCATTGATCACTCTGAGCCTCCTCTGTCAAATGGGGATAATAATCCTGTAACTACCATTTAGAAGAGACAGTTTTGTAACCTGCAAAACATCATAGAAATGGGAGGTGCTATTCTTACCACCTGAGCTACCTAGAACAAGTCACTTTAATCCAAGCCTCAGTTTCCATCTCTGTACAATAAGGCAGTTGGACTCAGATGCTAAGATCCCTTTTAGCTCCAAATCCTGCGACATTTCAACTCCATTCAGTAAGCATCTATGAAGCCCCTGCTATGTACCAGGCACTAAACAAGGTGCTATGAATAAGACAAAAAAATTATTCCTGCCTTCAAGGAGCTTATATTCTAACAGAGAAACAACATTACACAAATATGCCAATACTAAATATATACAAAGTAAAACAACGCAATTTTGGTCAGATTTCATGGATTCATATACACACAGGCCTACGATCTCTCATTTTCTCTCTCCTTGGGTGGTTTATGTGTTTAATACTAATATGGTTTCAAAATGTTTCTCAAGGTGACCTCTGACCCTAAGCATCAATTTTAAAATGCCAAGGAATCCAATCCCTATGAGATCATTTAACAGATGCTTCTCTCCCTCCAGCTTTAAGGCACTTTCAAGACTAGCCTTCATTTCTTAGGTTCCTTTTAAGCTAAGGGCTGATCATTCTCTCCAAAGCCTCCTATTTAGGACACCCTGTATTCTGTGCTCCTCTGCCCATATCTGCTGATTCACCACCACTAACACCATTTCTCATCCCATTCCCATAAAACCTAGTAGCAAATGGTGCTTACTTAGCACAGTGCTAGGTACATGGTAGCTAAGTCAGAGAGTCAGCAGTGCAGAGCAGTTGAGACAAAGCTAGACATGAAGTCCAAAGACCTGGGCACTCATCTTGGCTCTGCCAATAGTGAGTTGTGTGAATTTGGGCAAGTCATATTGCCTCCCTGACTTCAGTTTCTTCTTCTGTGAAATGGGAAGAATAGTCCAACTCAAGAAACTTTTATGTTATTAAATCCTATGTGCAGAGCCCTGTACTAGAGAATAGAGACACAGAGATTTTTTAAAAAATGACACAATCTCCACCCCCAATAAATCAACAAGCATTTATTAAGCCCTCATTATGTTTTAGACACTAGAGATACAAAGATTAAAAATAAAACAGTCCCTCAACACTGCTTACTCCTACCTCACTTCTACCACTGTGAACCGGAACCCTGAATCCCTGCCCCACTCAGACACTCAGGCCTCCTTTCCCCTTCTCCATAGTGCTGGGCTAATACCATCTAGGCCCCTGCTCACAGAGCTGACATGACTATAGGATCAAGTCATCACCATCTGTATACTCCAGGAAGTTGGAAGAACACAGCCCTGCCACTGGCATCTTACTATACCAACTAGTCCACTGGGGCTTTACCACCGGCCCTGCCGCTTACCCTCTCCAGAACTCTTGAGACTTCTGGATCTTTTCATTGTCCCTAAAGTTGAATTTTCTTATATGTATTGCTTTCCCTAATTAGAATGTGAGTTCCTTAAGAGCAGACTTTCTCTCTTTTATATTTGTATCCCTGGTGATTTGGCATATAGTAAGTGCTTAATAAATGTTCATTCATTCATTCATGGATGATACATTCTACCAGGGGAAACAAGAAGCTCCAAATCCAGGAGAGGAGTGATATGCATGCAATAACTTTAATACAAGTTAGAAAATGAGTAAGTCTATAGGAGAGGTTGGAGTAGTTGGGCAGATCTGAGGGGGAGTCATTAAGGGCTGGGGGGTGGATGTGGGGGTGACAATGAACTCGACACGCAGCAGGCAGTGCCTGAGAAGAGCCTCGAAGAAGGAAATGGACGTCAACAGGTGGAAAGAGGGATGTGTCCCCCTAACAGAGCAGAAGCTCCATGAGGGCAGGGACCGTATCTTATCTAGACTTGTATCTCCCTAAGCAGAAGTATGACTCTGCACATAGTATGCATTTGTTTCTTGAATGTAACTCTATGGAATTATAATGACCAAGCTTGTCCCCGTAAAAGAAACGAGGAAAAAGCTCTTTCCTCCCTCATTGCAGTGGTGGGGGACTCCAGGTTGTGGAATCCTACATATGCTGTCAGATTCAGAGGATGGACTGGTTAGTTTTGCTGAGAAATTTTTAAACATTTTTTTTCTTTCTTTCTTGTTACAAGCAATGGCTTTCTGAGTAGGGGAAGGGAAAGGATATATGGATACATATATAGTTTTCTTTTTTTATTATGAACTTAATTTTGAACAAAAACAAACGCTTCAATATACAAAAAAAGAACAAGAGGCTTATATTAGAAATTTGAATCTCTATTATGCAATTTGTTTTTAAAGAAATATATATACATTTATATATGTTATATATTTATAATTATATCATATTTATTCTATGTTATACTTATATATAACATATCATATGGAATATGATAGGTGTTGCTGTGGATAGAGCACTAGCTTGGAGTCAGGAAGACTTGAGTTCAAATCTAGCCTCAGACACTACTGTGTGTCCCTGGGCAAGTCACTTAACCTCTATTTCCTCATCTGTAGAATAGGGACAATAAGAACACCTACCTCCCAGGGTTGATGCAAGGATCAATTGAGATAATATTTGGGGGCAGGTAGGTGGTTCAGTGAGTAGAGCACCAGCCCTGGAGTCGGGAGGACCTGAGTTCAAATCCCTCCTCAGACATTTGACACTTACTGTGTGACTTTGGGCAAGTCACTTAACCCCAATTGCCCTGCCTTCCCCCCTCAAAAAAACAGATAATATTTGTAAAGTGCTTAGCACAGTGCCTGGCACGTAGTAGATGCTCTATAGATGTTAGCTATACACAAGATATACATATATGCATGCGTATTTATACATTTTATATAGGCTACATGTTACACTCACAGAATTTCAGTTAGAAGGGACCTCAGAAGCCATCTGGTTCAATTTATACCTGAAAGAGAATTCTTGCTGGGACGTACTGACAAATAGTCATCCAACCTTTTTTTGGATAACCTCTTTGGAAGAGCAACTCGCTATCTCCTGGAGCAGTCCATCTCTCATTAAGGCAGCTCTAGTTATTAGGAAGTTTTTCCTGACAACAAGCTTACATTTGCGCCTTCATCGTGGTACCTTCCCCCAGGTACGTTCCCCCTCCCGATTCTGCCGTCTGGGGCTGAGGAGGACAAAAGGAATCCCTCTTCCAATGTGATAGCCTTCAAATACTTGAAGACATCTATCATACGGCCCTCCCCCCATCCTTCCTTCACCCCTAGCCCCCATCCCCATCCCCCTCCCTCGGCCCCCCAGATTTCTCTTCTCTGGGTTAAAAACCCTCAGGTCCTTCAAATGATCCTCCTATGGGATGATCCCAAGCCCTTCACCATTCTGATACCCTTCTCTGGACATTCTCCAGATTATCAACATCCTTTCCTCCACTGCAGCTCTCTGAGCTTAAGCTATTCCTTCCCCAAGCCCCAAAACCCAAGCCTGTGCTCCTGCCAAGAACGGGGGACACTCACCCAGGGTGCTGCAAACCCCCTAATCTTCTGGGCCTCGGAGTCACTGACAAAGTCATGGTAGAGGACGATGTAGGGCTCCAGGTGAAGCACCTCCTTCCGCACAGGCTGGAGCAGCAGGTAGGGGCTGGCGTTGGTCTCATAGGCACAGTAGAGGCTCGGGATCTGGTAGTGGGTGGGCTGGGAGGGAAAGAGGGGGGACTAGTGAGAGAGAAGAAGGGGCCCAGGAACAAGACCTGCCCCACTAAGAATGGTAAGGCCTCTGAAAACTGGAATGTGGAGCCTGGGAAGCAGAGCTCTGCCCCTACACCAATTGACCTCATTTGTTCATCTTGAGTCCTGTTTCCCTTTCTAGGACTTGGTCACAGAATCAAAGAACACTAGAAATGGAAAGAACCTCAGAAGGCACCGTTCTAATTTTGTTTCACTATTGTTAGTGCCTCCCCTCTGGGATTACCTCCCATTTATACTGTATACATCTTACAGTACATAGTTGTTTATGGGCTGTCTCCCCTATTAGAATGGGAGCTCCTTGAGAGCAGGGACGGATTTTGCTTTTCTTTGTATCCCTACATTTAGCACAGTGCCTGGCACATAGTAGGTGCTTAATAAATGCTCGATGACTGACTGAACAATTCTGGAATCCTGTGGCCTCCCATCTCCATTCTGAGGAGGGTTACCTGGGAACCCAAAGTCTGGCACAGTCCCTCGTAGGTGTCCCTAGTCTGCAGGTGGGGGACATTAGGTCTCTTGATGGCCACCTCAGGTCCTGTCATATTGGATTTCTCTGCCAACAGCTTTTCATATTTCAGGATGTTCCTGGCCATTCTCTTGTTATTTGGATCTGAAAGAAGCCATCACAGGAAATTATAATAGCCATCACTGCCATTTCTATAGTGCCTTAAGGTTTTTCAAGGGGCTCTATTTCTATCTATCTATCTGTCTATCTATCTATCTATCTGTCTGTCTGTCTGTCTGTCTGTCTGTCTGTCTGTCTGTCTATCTACCTATCTATCTATCCATCCATCCATCTATCTATCTCTATCTCTCTCTCTATCCATCCATCCACCTATCCATCTAGTTACCCATCTGTACATCTGTCTATCCATCCATTTATCTATCTTTGTATCCATCTATCTGTCTACCCATCTACCTACCTATCCAAACAACCATTCATCTATCTATCTATCTATCTATCTATCTATCTATCTATCTATCTATCTATCTATCTATCTATCCATCCATCCATCCATCTGTCCATCTAGTTACCTGTCTATCCATCTGTCTATCTATCCATCTACTTCCCTATCCATCCATCTATCTATGCATCCATCTATCTTTCTATCCATCCATCTACTAATCTACATACCTATCCATCTATCTATCTATCTATTTATCTATCTATTCATCTATCTACCCATCTACCTACCTATCCATACATCTATCTAAGCATCTGTCCATCCATCTATCTATCAAAGATCCTAGGATCATAGATTTAGAGACGTAAGTGAATTTTGAGGTCCTCTAGTAGAGTTCCCTGATTTTACAGTTAGGAAACAGACCTAGAAATGTGAAAGGATTTTCCCAACGTCATACCAACAGTAAAGGGCAGAACCAGACCTGGACCTCAGGACCTCTCACTCCAAGTCTAAAATTCTTTTTGACTGTGCCACATTCTCTTACTTGTTCCCCAAAGACATTGTGAAGTAGGAGGGGTGAGGGTTCTTATCCTCAGTTTACAAAGGAGAAAATAGAAGTGGGTAATTATTGACTTGCTTATGGTCAGGCCACTAGTAAGTGTTGGAGCCAGGACTTAAGCTCATATTTTCCAATTTTAGTTTGAACCCTCTCATCAATTCCACACAGTTAACACAGTTACCATAATAGCTGACCATGGTTTCAATATTTCAGTCGGTTTTTTTTTTTGGCAGCCTTTACTAATAGGTAGCTTGGTGTGATGGGAATTACCCTAGACTGGGAAATAGGAAACCAAGTCCCAGCTCCTGTAATTCCCAACCCAACCTGCTGTATGAGCTATGTAAGAAATTTACTTCCTCTCCCTAAGCCCCAGTCTCCTATCTGTGCAAACTGAGCTGGCTCACTGTACTGAAAAGAGCCCTAGATTAGGTTCTATAAGAACACCGATGACGCAGATTCATTTCGCGTCCCTGGGAGTCAACTAGAATCATGGAATCTTGAAGTTGGGAGGGACCCAAGATCCTTTTCAATCTAGTCCTGAGCAGTAATCTCATCTACAAAGTTCCTAATATGGTCATTCAATCTCTGCTTGAAGACTTCCAAATGTGCAGTCTCTACTTGAAGACCTTCTGCTGTCACACATGCATAAGGGAGAGCTCACTGTCTCCCGAAGCAGCCCATTTCCCTTTTGGATGGATCTCATTGTTAGGAATCCCAAGCCAAAATCTGCCCCTCTGCAGCTCCTATACCTTCCTCCTAGTTCTGTACTCTTGGGGTGAAGCCAAAAAATGAATTCCTCATCGTCATGATATCCCTTCAAATACGTGAGAATAGACATCATGTCCCTGCCTCCAAGTCTTCTTTTCTCCAAGTTATACAATTCCAATTTCCTTCACCCAACACTATGACTTCCAGACCCCTTCTCATCCTGGTCAGATCCCTCTGGGAGTCCTGTAGTTTGTCAATGTTCTTCCTAAAATGTGGCACCAGGACTGGACTCCATTCTCCCCATGGTGTTTTATCAGGTCAGGACAGCATCACTCTTGTTCTAGACTGTATGCCTTTGAACGTAGCCCAAAATAGAGCTAGCTTCCATTGCTGCCATATCAACAGATTGTTGACTTGTACTGAATTTGTAGTCCATGAACACCTCTATATCTGTTTGACAGGAATGGCTGCTTAGCCATACCTCTTCATCCTCTGCTTGTATGGTTGATTTTTTGAATCCAAGTGTAGGACTTTGCATTTATACCAATAAAATTTCTTTTTAAGAGGTGGGCTTCAGTTTCCTTTGTAAAATGAGGGGAATTGATCAAATGAACTCTCGGGTCCTTTTCAGCTACAATGTTCTTTGAACCTGAGACTCCACGTCTAGATGTTCATTTTGCTGGTAACTTCTATCCCAGAATTAGGTTACATATGAACTAAGGTATTAGGTAAGGGCTAGGTTGAGCCTCATTAATCTGGATCTGCCAATATGCATGTGTGTCTGGGCAGAGAAGAAAGGAGTTTCTTACTTCTAAATCAAGGCATCCACAGAAGATCGCATTATAGAACCACAAATTTAGAGTTGGAAGAGACTTTAGCAATCATCTACTACAACTCCCTCAGTCTACTGATGAGAAAATTGAAACCCCAGGGAAGTTAATTACAATAGATAGAGTGCCGGGGCTGGAATCAAGAATACTTGAGTTCAAATGTGGCCTCAGACACTTCCTAGCTGTGTGAACCTAGGCAAGTTACTTAACCTTTGTCTGCCTTAGTTTGCTCATCTCAAATGGGGATAATAATACCACTTACCTCACAGGATTGTTGTGAAGATCAAATGGGTTCATAATTATAAACCATTTAGCACGGTACCTGGCATGTAGTTAGCACTATATAAAGGTTAGCTATTACAATTAGCCATGGTTACATAGGTGGTATGTGGCAGGGTCAGGATTCAGACCCAGATCTTCTGCCTCCATCTTTCCATTGCCACGCTTAAAAAACTCCAGGAAAGTCTAGAACCTGAGTTCCAGGGTCCGAGTACCCCAGGACTCTTGGATTTCTAAGAGCATAGGTTTAGAGTTGAAGAGACTAAAGATGTTACTTAAAATGAGATCAGGGCAGCTGTATATGGATTTCCTGTTTTTGTTGTTCAGTTGTATACAACTCTTTGTGACCCCATTTGGGGTTTTCTTAGCAAATATACTGGAATAGTTTGCCATTTCCTTCTCCAGCTCATTTTACAGATGAGGAAACTGAGGCAAACAGGGTTAAGTGACTTGCCCAGGGTCACACAGCTAGTAAATGTCTGAAGGCGGGTTTGAACTCAGGAAGATGAGTCTATCCACTGTGCCATCTGGTTGTAGTCCTAACCTACATTCTTGGTGGGCAGAGGGGTTGGGCTATAAGACCTCTTTTACCTACCGCCTGAGGATTTAAGGATGCAGGCTCTGGCAATCTCACATAGTTTGCTGATCCCTGAGCTAAATGATCTAAAGGGGAGCTAGTACCTTAGTTCATATGCAACCTAATTCTGGGATAGAAATATTCTCTTTGCCTCTATATCTCTGAAAAGAAAATGCTCTTATAAAATACTTCATGAAGTGGTTGTAAGAAATACTGAACAACTCTCATGGCAGTGAGATATAGTGAAAAGGACCCTAGGTTTGGAGTCAGAGGACCTGGGTTCAATTCCTGCCCTCCAAACTTGTTAGTCATGTTTAAATCATGGACAGAAAGTATGAACAAGACAGTGTAGCTTTGTTTCTTTGTTTGTTTTTGATGCATTGAACTAAGTGCCAGGGACCTGAGGGCTCATCCTCCTTCTGCCACTAATTTGCTGCTTGACATTGGCTAAGTAAGGCTCCTCTGCTCTCCAATCCTCAGCTTCCTCAATGGAAAAAGCAGGGATTCCACTTTGAGATTTCTATTATCCCTGCTAGTCCTAATATGCTAAATCAGTCAACTTCTCTGAGTCTCAGTTTTCTCATTCAGCAAATATTTCTTAAGCACATACTCCATGCCCAGCACAATGCTAGGTGCTTAGGAAGACCGGCAGTATAGATTACAGGTAATTCGTGCCTGTCCTCGCTGGAGCTACAGTCTAGCAGGAGGTTGAGGCTTCCACATAGACAAGTCACGTATAAATCATAGCATATGTCAAATACACATCTGTAACCTGGGGGAGAGGGGGAAGGGAACAACAATCCTTGCACTCCCAGTCTCTGAGGATCGCTGTAAGAAAAGGGCTTGCTAAATTATAAGACATTATAGAAATAGGAGCCAATTTAAAATAATAGTCAGTAGCAGTAGTAATCAGAACGAGACTCTGTTAGACTAAGGGAGGTCTGAGAGGAAAGCGGATGCTGGAAATATCAGCCCAAACGCCCAAGGGGAACTTGGGCTTGTTTACTTGTTTGTTTTCCAAACAATAATAATAGCTCCTGTTTCTAGATGTGCTTTAATGTTTGCAAAGGACTTTCTTCATAAAACTCCTATGAGTTATTGTGATCCCATTTTACAGATGAGAACATAATAAGAATAGCTAACATTTATATAGCACTTACTTTGTGCTGGGCATTGTGCTAATGACTTATTATTATTATCTCATTTGAGCCCCACAATAATCCTGGGAGGTAAGGGGTTATTATTGTCCCTATTTTACAGATGAAGAAACTGAGACGCAGAGGTTAAGTGATTTGTCCAGGATCAAGATGGATTTGAACTCAAGTCTTCCTGACTATGGGCCCAGTGCTCCACCCACCATACCGTCTAACTGCTAGAGCTAAATGGGGGCTCTAGAAATCGTACAATCCAACCATGTCATTTTAAAGACGAGGGGAGTGAAACCCAGAGACCTCATAGCTGTAATACACTCCCTGGAGAGAAAACTCCCTCTGTGGATGGGGACACTGATTTAGGGATTTGCCCTGGGTCATATATCCAGAATGTGTCAGAGATAGGACTCGAACCCAGGCCTTTTTGACTCCAAGGCAGGCCTACTAACCCTTATGAGATGTGACCTTCCAGGGGTTTGGTTAGGTAATAAATACGCATAGCTCCACATGTCCATCCCTATATAAATATGTCTCTTATTCAGGTTTTTTTTCAGCCATGTCTTATTATTCTTGACCTCATTTGGGGTTTTCTTGCCAAAGATAGTAGAATGGTTTGCCATTTCCCTCTCTAGCTCATTTTATAGACGAGAAACCTGAGGCAAACAGGGTTAAGTGACTTGCCCATGGTCACACGGCTAGTAAGTATCTGAGGCTGGATTTGAATTTGCGAAGATGAGTCTCCGTGACTCCAGGCCCAGAGCTCTTGCACCACCCAGATATGTTCTATCTCTATCTATATATGTGAGCCTTGAATCTGTCTGTGTGTCAGAGGTGAGCCTTGAACTCAGGTCTTCTTGACTCCAGGGTAGGAGCATCATCTCTTATGGCATGCTACCTTTCAGGGGCTGTATTAGGTAATAAATACTAATAGCTCTCACGTCTCTATCGCCTTCCTCACAACAACCCTAAGAGGTAGGCAAGTCAAATGTTAGCGCTCCCCTTTTTATAGGTAAAGAAACTGAGGTTCAAGGTCACATGATTTCAAGCTAGAAGAGCTCACTACCATTTTACAAGGGAGGAAACTGAGGCTTGGAAAGTTCAAGTGACTTGCCCAAAGTCAGCCAGGTAAGCTACCAGAGGCTAGATTTGCTCCCAGTTCCCCTGACTCCAGAGGCAGTTTTTCCTCTACCCTCCTGCCTCGTAGAGTTAGGAGATGTCCAAGCTGGGCCTAGGACCCAATTCTCTTGACTCTAGGTCCAGTGTTCTTCCATCTCCATCCCAAGGGTTCTTGAGGTGGTGCCAGAGAGGGGCCACCTTGTTTGGGGAGCTCAGAGCTGAACTCCACAGTTGGACAGTTCAAGGTATAGAACCACAGGAAAACGGGTGGGATTCAGAGGAAAAATCGATATCCTCAGGTAAACAGACAGAGTGGATCCTGCAGAGGTTTTCTCCTTCACACACAGCTCCCATTGATGCTTCTCAGTTCCAGATCTGTTTCCAAATCTCTGGCCTCTAAAATGTCTCTGAATTTGGTTTGTGTTCTCTCCACTCTACCCCCACCCTCAAAACTTGCTTCATATCTCAGCCAACACTGAGGTCTGACTAGGGGAGTGCAGGGAGGGGGAAAAGAGAGCTTCCTTCCTTAACAACTGCACATTTTAAAAAAAGGCTATGCCCCGATCTGTTGACATGCGAGTACATACGACTTTGAATAAACACATTCAGAAAATTAAGAACATGCCTCCAAAACAGAAAAATTAAATAATTGCTATCTGTGATGTCTGCATTCAGTTTATGGAGAGGAAAGATAGCCAAGAATCCTGGAATCCTAAAAGCCACAGGAGGTTACTTGGAGGAGTACGTGCTCGGGGCCAGGATGCCCAGCTCAGTCCCAGCTCTACCAGCCACTGTGCGACCTTTGTCAGGTAGCTTAACTTGGAGAAGTGGAGAGAAGGTGAGGATCTGGAACTGCTCAAATCTTGGCTCCAGCATTGCCTGTTTGTGAGCCCCTCAGGCAAATCACTTAAGCCCTGAACCCTCCTCTGTAGAATAAAGGCACTGGATTAGGTGATCATCAGGGTCCCTCCCCTCTTACTAGAAATCCATGAATCCCTACAAGCCATAGTTTGTGAGTCTTTAAGTAGGGAATGACAATGATACCTGCCATGCCTGCCTCACGACGAGGTTGTCACAAATACTCTAAGTGTTAAAAGCGATGTTACAAAAGTGAGTTGATTTGTATCGCTACCTACATCAATTTATTAAAGGCCACATGCCATAATGGTTACAGAACTGGCCTTACACCCAAGAAGCCCTGAATTCAAATCCTATTTCTGACGTATACTGACTGTGTGACCCTAGGCAAGTCATTCTCAGTGCCCTGGGCTCTCTCTTAAATTATAAATTGTAGAGAAGGAAATAATCTACACTGGCAGACAGAGTTTCCTCATCAATGAGCCCCCTACTTGGAAGTCAAAAGTCCCAACCTTACACATGGTTTCCTATTACAATATACCTGACATACACTCAGCCTGATTTAGCAGCTCGTGACAGAGAGCTCATTACTTCCCCAGATAGTTTCCTCCAGGAAAAGAAGCTTTTCAGTAAACCAGTAGCTTTCTGTTGTCATTACGTACTGTAGCGAAGGAACTCTTTGGAGAGACTGAGGGCGTTAGAAACGTTTCCTGCCTACGACAAAGAGGAAAGAATCTGGTTAGTTAGAATGTTCCAGGCATGCCAAACACCAGAAATGATAATTTTCTGTACTGTTTTGTGCTTTACAAAGCACTTTACCTACTGTCTTGTGAAGGAGATAATATACATATTATGTTCCCCATTTCACAGATGAGGAAACTGAGTGCCCAGAATCAGGCAGCGCACAAGTGTCGAGCCAATATTTGAAACCTTAAGACCAGCATTCTTTTCCCTACATTGTGCTATGTCCTCTAAGAAAATACCTCCAATGTACTTCTCACCACAGATAAACAAGGAAGCTCATTGAGATGGACCAACATAGACTAGAAACTGAGATGTTCTTTGTTCTAATCCAGGATCTGCAGCACCTTAATGTGGGGTTGTGGGAAAGCCACTGCTTCTGTTTCCCCATTTACATGAGAACTTCTCACCACTTTTCTAGGGTTCCAGATCTATAAGTGGAAGGAGTCTCAGAGGCAATCCAGTCCAGCTATCTCATTTTATAGTGCAGGTCATACAGACAGTAAGTGTCGGGAGCAGAATTTGAACTCAGGTTCTCAGATTCCACAACCAGTGTTCTTTCTCCTGTGCCATCCATACTGCTTCCCAAAGTCAACATCGTACAAATAAATGATTGAGTTATCCTTCTGAGCGAGAATGGCTGGGAGAGTTGGAAAACTGACAGAAATTAGGGTTAGACCCATACCTCTCTCCTCCTGGCAGAGAGATGGGGAACTACAGGGGCAGAATGTTGCATACATCATCTGACAGGGTCACCGTAACAGATTTTTGTTTAATTTTCTGCTTAATTGTTTTTCTTTGTTCCAGAGTGGGGGTATAGTAAATTAAGGTTTTCTCTAGAAATTACTGATATAAAAACAAGAGTTGTCAATAAAATCTATTGTTTTTTAAAAAAGAAAATTTTTAGAGCAATGTCTTAACACCCTGTACCACAATAAACTTAAAATGGATATACACCCTGAATATAAAAGGATCACATCATAAAAATAATTAGGACAAGAGAACATAACTTTACAACTGTCACTTGGGGGAGAATTCTTAACCAAAGGACCAAGGAGACCATAAAACACAAAATAAACCCATTTCAATTACCAAAGAAACCCTGACAACCTTAAAGAGCCTTTTTGCATGAATAAAACAAATGATCGCAAGAATAAGAAGAGAAACTACAGAATGGTTAAAACATCTGCATTGAATGTGATGAAGAAAAGTCTGAGATCCAAGATCTACAGGGAATTGACACAAACATAGCATGACAAAACTGATTTCCCAGCAGATAAGTAGGTAAACGATATGAACTGTTTTCAGAAGTTAAGCCAAAAGGAGAAACTGAGCATCTTCAGGGGCTCTTTCAAAAGATCAGACCCGGTCTGAACAAGACTAGAGTCCTTTGGGGAACCCTAGGCTAATATGTCTATAGTTTATATTTACTTATATCTGTATAAGTTGTTTCTCTCCAAAATAGATAAGCTCCAGAGGGCGGGGACTATCTCACATTTGTCTTTGTGTCCATAGCAAAAGAAGTCTTCAATAGAATTGCAAACAGTGAATGACACTTGAGAACATGCTCCAAACCACACCCTGAAAATTAGCAAAGATGGCCAAAAAAAGGGGAAAAAAATGCAACTCAGGAAGAGTCAATGTTGGAGTTACTGTGGGAAGACACACACTAACACACTTTTGATGGAGTGTAAATTGTTCCAACTCTTTAGAGTTGGTATCAATTTGGAATTATACATGAAAAAGGACTAAATTGTCCCCAGCCTTTGACCCAGCAATCTCACTGGTGGGCATGTACCCCCAAGGAAGTCAAAGATAGAGACAAAGGGCCAATATTCACCAAAATACTATAGCAACATTCTTTATGGTAGTAAAGAATTAGAAACAAAATAGGTATCCATTATTTGGGAATCACTAAACAAGCTGTGGTACGTGAATGTGATGGAATTCTATTAGGCCGTAAGAAATGAGGACTATGAGGAACTCATAGAAACTGTAAGATTGTGAACTTTTGCAGAATGAAACGAGTAGAACCAAAAGAACAATATACACAATAACTTATAATATTGCAAATGAAAAATTCATCAGAAGGAAGCTAAACACTTGGAAAGTTTGGAAAAAAAGATCTTAGAGAATAGATACAATACCTGCTGTGTGCCAGGTTCTGTGCTAAGCACTTTGCAAATATTAACACACACAATAACCCTGGGAGGTAGGTGTGATTATTATCCCCATTTTACAGTTAAGGAAATTGAGATTTAAGTGACTTGCCCAGGGTCATACATCTTATAAGTATCTGAGGCCATATTTGAACTCAGGTCTTCCTGAATCATGACCCAGTGCTCTATCTGCCATGCCACTAGCCACCTTCTCATGACAAAAAGGTGGGGGACTATTAGGGCAGAATGTTAAGTACATCGTCAAAGGGCTTTAGTGAAGTTCAATAGAAAATGAATAAGATATATATTTTTAAACTACCTTGAGATCTTAAAATGAGCAGTCACATTTTAGGGACTATTCTTTTCCTACAGTCTTTTTTTTTTTTTAGCCTCTAAGTGAGACTAAAAAAAATTATCTAAAAATGGGACTTGCTCTGAGAATCACAGAATCTTAGCACTCACCCTCAAAGAGCATTTAATTTAGACCATGTCCAGTATAAATTCTCTCTACAGCATCCCTGACAAGAGATCATTCAACCCTTGGGTGAAGACTATAGTGAGAAGGAATTTCCTCCCAAGACAGCCCATTCCATTTGGGGGATAGCTCTCTAATTTTTAGAGTTATCCTCACCTTGAACCTAAATCTCCCTCTCAGCTCCCTGAGGCCAGACAGAACAAACCCCATCTCTCTTCTGTGACCAGCCAGCCCTTCAAATAACTGAAGACAGCTCTCCTCTCTCCCCTGTGTCTTCTATGGACTGAACATTTTCAGACTTGGTGTTTCCTCACATCTACAAAAGAAGCAAGGAATTTGTGCATGAGGAGAGAAATATTTCCATAATGGTATCATACAACTAGAGAGCTTTCCACCCACTTTCCTGGAACTGAAAGCAGTCCTGTGTGGGTTTGTCTTAACATTTTGCTCTGCCATTCCAGCCTCTCTGAGTCTGGTCAAGGGTGAAATGAAGCCCTGACCTCAGCAAACTCCACAGGTCAAAGGAACTGGTGTCTGTGAGCTGGTTCCCCCTTCCACACCCTGCTGTAAAGATCAGGATGTGGGATATTTTGGATAGTCCCAGGGCTGGCCATCCTTTGCCAAATAGTTATTCAAAGACCATATATTTTTTTTTAAAAATCAGGATACATTTTCTTTCTTCTAAAATTTATTTTAAATAACTCTTTAAATTCTATTGGGGCCTTTTGTTTTTATTCTGCAAATATTTTCCTTTAACAGCATCCTGTCCCCCCCTCATCCCAACCCTTCCTTGTAAAAACAAGAACAACAAAATTCAAATAAAGTCAATAGAGGCAGAGACCACATTTGATTGCTGAACCACGTTCCATATCTGGAGTCCCCATATCTCTAAGGAATAGAGGAAGGCATGTGCCTTAGCAGTTCTCCAGGATTAGAGTGCTGTTTTCTTAAGAACAAAGGAGATATGTTCTTGGGCATCCCTGTTAAATCTCCATTTGTAATTATAAGTTCAATTTGTTACGACAGAATACTTGTTATATACCTTTTCTTCTAGTTTGAGCATATGACAAAACTAATATGAAATAATGAAAGATGGAAGGATCTGAGGGAAAGAAATACTGATGGAAATTTACTATATATGTGTGTGCATGCATTGTACACACATATGTATTGTGTTTGTGTACATGTATATATGTTAGTCTATATGTTATATATGTACATGCGTATGCACATAACATACATATATGTATATATACACATGTGTGTGCATTTATTTATTTATTTGTCCAGTCCTGTGACTTTATCAATGTAGGGAGCTCTCAATGAGGAAATCCTCTCTGTCAATACAGATTAACAACTGTCCTGCAACTTATTGTCTTCCAGAGTTGCCTGGGACATAGAGAAGCTAATGACTTGCCAAGGGTTTACACAGCTGATATGTGTCAGAGGCAAATCTTGAACTCAGATCTTCCTGAATCCAAGGTCAACTCATTATCCATGCTCAAACTACATATGCATTGACATCAAACAAAGGGCAAAACAAAGATATATGTGCCCAATAGCAATAATCCACTCCATGTATCAGGATTTTGTCCTTATCCTAGGATATGTTAAGATATATTCATTGTTGTTGTTCAGTCATTTATCAGTCATGTCTGACTCTTTGTGACTCCATTTTCGGGTTTTCTTGGCAAAGATACTGGAGTGGTTTTCCATTTCCTTCTCCAGCTCATTTTACAGATGAGGAACTTGAGGCAAACAAGATCATACAGAGTCACACTGTTAGCAAATGTCTAAGGCCAGATTTGAACTCAGCAAGATGAGTCTTCCAGACTCCAGGCCTGGCCCTCTATGTACTGCAGTACCTTAACATCCAGGAAATGTCCAGCCCTGCTTATTGGCCTGACTGACCTCTCTGGATATGTGTTTCTTTATACTTGGATTAAACAAACTACTCAGGCTAACTTTACAAAAATTAACCATCAATTCTTCTCTATTAATTAAAATTTTGAAAAGTAGATCAATGGAAGACAAGATAAGCAAGGCCAAGAAACAAAGGAATACAGTAACTCTGTGCTTGATAAACTCAAGAAAACAAACTTCCAGGGGAAGGACTATCTATTCCACAAGACTTGCTAGGACAATTGGAAAGCAGTTTGGAAGAAAATAGGTTTAGGCTAGTATTTTACACCATATATCACAATAAGCTCCAAATGAATATGCATCCTAAGTATAGAAGGTCATATCCTAAAAAAGAGGAGAATAGAAAATGATACCTTTCATAAGACTGGTTAGGGAGGAGGATCTATAACCGAGCAAGGAGATCACAAATGAAAAATAGATATTTCTGATTATATAAATTAAGCTTTTACACAAATATCAGTATATTTATATATTGATATATCATTGGATATTTGTACCTAACATGTATGTTCATATACATATATGCATACAATAGCATGTATTTGTGCATACATATATGTACATATGTATCTTGGAAAACACTGCAAATGGAGCATGAGTTAAGCTCAGAATTAGGCAGGACACTAAACCTTGCTTCAGGAAAGGTCCTTTAATGACTCCAAACTTCTCCCTTAAACAAAGGCCCATATTTTTAATATCAATATTGTACGCATTTTGTTTAGTTACACATCAAGGATTATTACATTCTCTGAAGAAATTAAATATGAGTATCACTTGGTCAGAAATGGAGAGACCCATGGTGAAGGTGGGTAGGTTGTAATAGATGGCAAGAAACTATGAAAAAGAACCAAAATAAAGGAAATTATTTTAAATATATCTATATATTATATGTAGATACATAGACTGGTGAGAGGGTGAGAGCAAGCAAAAAGCTAGTGGAGAGTCCATATATTCCACTGATATCCTATAATGTCAAGTGAAACTAAGAAAGGTCCATGTATGTTGAGTGGACAACCTGTGGTAGATTTATAGAAGGATTTGGACAAGAGTCACAGAGGCATGGATGGGTTGTGATTGGTATCATTAGAGAAAGCATCCACACTGAAATCACAGTTCCATTTGAGTACTGAACAAACAAAATCAATGCAACTAGAATAAGAAGATAAACTATTGAGTAGGAAAAATTTGCATCAAATATCTGATAAAAAAGTCTGATATCCAAGATATATTTAAAAAAGGGTATATAACATATATCTATCTGTCTATCTATCTATCTATCTATCTATCTATCTATCTATCTATCTATCTATCTATCTATTATGACTAAGAACCATCACAGTAGATTCATGGTTAAAGGATATGAACAAATAGGTTTCAAAAGAATAAATAGAAATTATCAATAACTATATTAAAACATATTGCATATCATTAATAAAACAAATATAAATTTTAAAAACTGAAGTATCACCCAATATTTATCAAATTGGCAAAGACGATGACATGGAAGTAGTCAGTGTTGGAGAGGCTTTGGGAAGACAGACAGATTAATATAATGTTGGTGGATCCTAGAATTGGTTTAATCATCCTGAAAAATAATTTTGAATTATATTTCAAAAATTAGCTAAACTGTTTGTAACCTTTGACCCAACAATACCACTTTTGGACATATAACCCAAAGAGGTCAAAGGCAGAAAAGTAGAATTGCAGTGGAATATTTATATTTAACTTTTAAAAATAAATATGAGATATATAAAAAGTAGGTGCTTAACAAATGTTTATTGACTGACTAACTGAAGTAATGAAAAAAGAAGAAAACAGAGCCAGAAAAGTATACACACTGACTGAATGAATAAATGTTATATTCATTTATTCAGCCTATCTGTACACAATGCCAAGTCCTGAGGGAAGATACAAAATTTAGCTAAGCAGCTCTTTTGGTAGTAGCAAAGAACTCAACCTGGGTGGGCTGAGTGGGGTGGGGTGGGATTCCATCTACTGGGGAGCTAAACAAATTATGATACATGAATGTAATGGAATATTAGTGTGCTGTAAGAAATGATGAAATTGACAGTTTCAGAGAAACCTGTGAAGACCTTCTATGAACTGATATAGAATGAAGTCAGTCGAAACAGAACTATTTATATGATAACACAACATTGTACAGAAAAATAACTTTGAAAGACTTGATAACTCTCATCAATGCAATGACCAACTCTGATTCCAGAGCACTAATAACGAAGCATATTCCCTACCTCTTGGCAGAGAGGTGATAGATTCAAGATGAAGAATCAGACAAACATTTTTGGACTCAGCCAACTAGGGAATTTGTTTTTTTTGGCCTGTTACAAGGGCTTTGTTTTTCTTTTCTTTTTTTTTTCCATTGAGAGGTGGGGGTAGGATAGGAAAGGGAAAGGGAAACAAAAAATAAATGGTCATTGAGGTGCTTTTTTTTTGAAGCAGAGAAGGGAAGATAAGGAAAGTCAGGGGGCACCAGTACAACTTTGAAAGCTACAGATTGAATTTATTATATAGTTAAACATAAAAACATAATAGAGATCTGCCACTTGGTGTACAATTTTCTTTTTTTTTTTGGTTTACTATGCACATGGAAATGCCTATGTTGTTTGTTAAGTTAGGGATTTAAAACAAGTTTAACTCAGATGTTGTCTCTGCCCCACTGCAGCTCATGCTTCAGATAAGGGTTGTACTAGATGACCCCTGAGGTCCCTTACAACCACTAGTCTGACTCCCTCTGTCCCACCTATGCTCCTACCTGGAAATAAGCAAAAGCCAAGTAGTCCAGAGCATCTTCTAGGCTCCCCTCATCCTCTGTATTCCATTCCCCATAGGAGCCTCGGAAGAGGCTGACGGCCACTTCCAGCCATGTGATAGCATGGTAGTAATCCCCCATGTCATAGGCTACCTACAAGAAAGCAGAAAAGTCAAGATGAAGGCCTCACTCCCCTCCCACTCCCAAGTAAGGAAACAACATGGAGACTCAAGAGATAAGGGAGATTCTGGATTTCCAGTGGGAATCTTGTGTCATCACCAATTTTTAAGATAAAGTCTATGAGAAAGGATTCATGGTATTGGAAGGGACACTGACCTTGGGAGTCACAAGATCTAGGTCTGAGTCCTGGATCTGCTACTTATAAATATTTATGTTTGTTGGTTGTTGGTTTTATATTGCATAAATCACCTAATCTCTCTAAGCCTCAGTTTACTCATCAGGAAAAGGAGATACTAATATTTATACTATTTTCTTTTATTGTGAGAATCAAACGAAAAAATTCAGCTTGAGCATTTTATAAACACTTTTTTAAAGCCTCATTCAGCCTTGACTAAAATATTACTTGGATGCCTCTTTGTGGCACAGAAATGATCTTCTGTTCTCAAAGGCCCACCCCTGGTTGATGGCATCCTTAGATGGATCCTACCAAGCTAGAAAAGCTTTGAGTGTAGGCCTGGTAAAGGACTACTGTCTGAAGACCAGCCTGGCTAAATTTAGAGAGGGGAGGAATGTTTCAAGCCAGAGCAGGTCCCAAAGACCATTTACTAAGTTTGGGAATAACAGAGGAAATATTTAAGGTTGGAGAGAGTACCCATAGCTACACCATCACAAATTCTTGAAATTATGAGTGTGGTAGCTTGGTGGCACAGTGGATAAGAGGGCTACGCTCTATCTACAGACATGAGAACCTGAATTCAAATCACACTTATTAGCTGTGTGACCTTGGACAAGTCATTTAACCTCTGTCTCAGTTTCCTCGACTATAAAATAGTGATAATAATAGCCTCCTACTTCCCAGGGTTGTTGTGATGATCAAAAGGGATAACATCTGTAAAGTGCTTAGCACCTAGTAGGTATTTAATAAATGCTTGTTTCCTTCTTTCCTATAAATCCCATTTATAACATTATAATTTATAATAACATTATATTTATTATATGGTACATATTATACATAATAGTATATAGTATATATAGTATATATAATAGTATATACTCATATATATTTCTAATTAACAAGCATTTATTTTCTCTATCCTACTTCCTCCCCCACTGACAATTGAACAACAACAAAAAAGAAAAAGAAAATTATTATTCAACTTTTGAAACACCCTATAGATCACAAAGTATGCAAGGGAAATGTAAACCATGTATTAAATTAGTTCCTGGGAAGGCAAGATCATTTCTGCCTGGGAAGACCTGAGAAGGCTTCTTGGTGGAGGAGTCATCAGAACTGAGTCTTGAAGGATAGGTAAGATTTCAACCTTCAGAAACTGAAGGAGAGTGTTCTTAGCTTACAAAAGGAATTGGCCAAGGCACAAGGGTCAGAGTGCCCCAGATGGAAACAGCAGATAATGGCAATTCAGATTCTCTAGAATGTTAAGGACAGGAGGAGATAGAAAGCTGGGATAAGGCTCAACCCTAGATTGGGAAGGGCCAGAGACATCAGGGAAAGTAGGAACTTGATTTGCTAAGCAATGGGGAACCATGGCAGGGACTTGAGTGATGACCAGACCTGTGCCTAAGATGGTGCTATGCAGGATGGTTTGGAGCAGGGAGAGAGTGGAGGACAGAAGATGTTAGGAGGTCATTGCCGTAGTCTAGGCAGCTGGTAATGAAGGTTTGGACTAAGGCAGAGGCCGTGGGCATTACTGAGGAGGAGACATGCAAGGGCCTCCCTCCAGTCAGATAATATTTAGGAGGCACTCTAGCTGAACAGGCTAATTAATGACTTGACTGTGTGATGCAGTGGCAGGAGCATTTGGGTCTGTCTGGCTCTGATATATATTAGTTCTGTGACCCTGCACAAGTGTTTTTGAGTCTCAAGCTCTTCTTCTTTGATGGATTGTATACCTCAAAGGCTAAGTTGGAGAGAATCCTTTTTATAAACCTAATTAAATGCTACAGAATTGGGAGCTATTTTTAGTTCCTATCTTACCTCTGCTACTGACTCAAAGTATGATTGAAGCTCTGTGCCTCAGTTTCCCTGGCTGTAGGCAGAGTGGGAAGTGAAGTATAACTAATAAAAAGTAACTGTAGGTAGGTTATTCTGCCAAGGAAATGGTTTAAGTCAGGAGCGTTTCCAAGTGGCTTCTAGGAAATGACCCACTGAAAGAGAACATCTGGCTTTGGTTGTTGAGAGGTCTCTTCCTGCTGGTGTCACTTACGTTATAGTCATACAGGAGAGCACAGAAATCCTGCTTTGAATTTAAACTAGCCACAAGCATGCCCCTCTGAGCTCTGATTCCTGACTCTCCTGAGCAACAGTTCAATATGGTGAGTGTATGGTGTGGTGAGCCTTTGTCTGGGGCTTTGAATCTTCCAAAGGAGGAGTAGATGTGCCCACTGAGGGGCCCGGGGACATCCCAATGGAGGCATACTCTTCACCATAGAGAACATCTCCTCATTATGAAGAATGGCACCTCCCTAAATCTCATTGACTGAGGATGCATTGGTTGATTCTGGCTGCTGTAGTCTGAACTACCCTTGGCTGCACCAAGGGTCAGTTGCTGACATTTATGAAGGTGTCTCATCCCGCATACCACTGCCTGAATCATCTTCCTCATGCATGGATTCTATCAGGCCACTCTTCCGCTCAAGTCCCTACAGTTCCAGGACCCAGCCTTCCAGAAAGAGAAGAGGAAATGTTTGGACAACATCAGACTCTCAGAAAGAAAAGTATGCCAGACCCCAGCCAAGCCCTGGCTTTGGCTGATGGGAAACCAACTGCCCTTAGGGCAGTCCAGCCCACAATTCTCATTATTAGGAATATTTTTTTTTTCCTTTGAGTTAAAACTTATCTCCTTCTAACTCTCCTCAACTGCTTGGAGTTCTGTCCTTTGAGGCCAAGCAGAGTAAGTCTAAGCCTTGGCAGCCCTTAAAACACTTGAAGACAGGCATCATACTCCTCCCAAATTTTCTTTAAGTCAACTACTCCTAGTTTTTTGTTTTTGGCAAGGCAGTCAGGGTTAAGCGACTTGCCCAGGGTCACACAGTTGGTAGATGACTGAGGCTGGATTTGAACTCAAGTCCTCCTGACTCCAGGACTGGGGCTCTATCCTCTGCACGACCTAGCCACCTCTCTCCCAATTCTTTCAACTGATCTTTCTACAATCTAGTCCTTAGTCCCATTCTCATTATGGGTGCCCTCCATAGGGCCTATTCAGCCGTCAGCAGCCTTCCTAAACAACAGAATGCCTTTACCTTACCCACATGGAAGCAGTCATCTGCTGAGAGGGGAAAAACCTGGCTGGGCCTGTATAAGTCAGTGACATCAGAGCCGGTGACTCTCTGAAAGGTCCCATGTGCTAGTCCTTTCACACTCAGCATGTACACATCTTGTAGACGCATCAGGGCCCGGGCTGCCCCCTCCAGGTCCTCAAAGACAGGGAGGTCCTGCTCCACTTTTACATAGCCATCCTTCAAGGCTGTGAAATCATAAAAATAAATGCATTCATTCGTCTTACATTTATTGAGCACTTACTGCATGTGAGCACAATATAATTCCCAACCCAAAGAGATTCAGCGCTGCCCAGAATGTCAGATCCGGGAGAGACTTTAAACCACAAAATCTTAGAGCTGAGAGAGACATTAGAACATAGAATGTCACAGCTGGGAGAGGCCTTAGAACACAGACCATCAGAGATGGGAGGGGCCTTAGAACACAGAATGTCAGAGCTAGGAGGGACCTCAGAACATAGAATAAAACACAGAATGTCAGAACTTTAGAGCATACAGAGCTGGGGGGGAACCCTGGAACACAGACTATCAGAGCTAGAAGAGATCTTAAAATCTAGAATGTCAGATATGGGAGGGATTTTAAATTACAGAATCTCAGGAGCAGGGAGGGGCTTCAGAACACAGCTTCAGAGCCATACATCATCTAGTCCAACACCTTCATTTTAAAGGTAAGGAAACTGAGGCCTAGACAAAGGGAAATGACTTTCACAATGTATGTCAGTGTGACTAGCATGACCACATACTAGAATGACTACAAAGCTAGTAAGTTACAGAATCAGTCCTTGAACCCAGGTTCCATGAAGCTTACAAAGATATCTGGAAATGCTTAGTATCAAACTGGGTCCAATTCCACGATGTCAAGTCTTAAGAAAACTGTCCCTAAGACATCAAAAGTTCAGTTCACCCTAATGCACTATGGTCCTCCAGTTCCCTAACTTCCTCCTAAAGATGGATAATTCTTAGATCAGTGTCTACTTTCTAAATGGGGGGGGAGGGGAGAGAGACAGAGAGGGGGGAGGGAATATGTTTGTGTGAGACAGAGACAGAAACAGAGATTAAGAAGCTCAAGAATTCCTCTGACCTGTGGCAGGAGCCTTTTTTCACCGTTCAGTGTAAGAGGATCAAATACCTGCCCTTTTAGATCATTACTCTTCTCACTACCCCATCACAGTCTATCTCCTTTCCATCCAGGGGCCTTGCAGGCAATTGCTCCCATCACTGTCACACCTGCATTATATTGTGTCCTGGTTCACTTCATATTTTACATACCTTTTGTGCAATTGAGAGGAAGCCCAGCCCAGTAGCTGGAGAGCTGCTCTCAGAGCAAGGGAGACCTGGTTTCAAGGCCCACCTTTGACACATGCTGGCTGTGACACCATAGGCAAGTTCCTTAACTTCTCAGGGCCTTCCTAAGACTAGAAGTCATCAAGGAGGTGCCAACCTGCACTGGAAGAGGGAGTTTCTTCACCTGTTTGCTTCCTATGCCAATAAAATGACAGGCTCAGTTCCTATTACTCCTTTTGTGCCATTGCCATATTCTACTATATTATTGAAAAATGCAATGTTTAACCAATGTTCACTGTCAGCAGAGCAGAGTGCTAGGCACGGGGGGGCATCAACCCAAGTCCCCGGTCTCATGAAGCTCACGGTCTAGTCCAGGGGTGGGTCAGACACAAACCCAGACAGCTGTAATATGCAACATTACACAATGAGTGAATTAGAGTTGTCAGGAATGTGCTATATAAGGTCTGAGGGGGAAGGTCATTAATGGCAGGGGAGGAGCAGGGAGGAGAGAACAGGAAGGACACCAGGGCCTTTCTGGGAGACAAGATCCTTAGGTTTGGCTTTAAGGGATGGGCTACATTTGGAGGACAGGTTTGTTCTGTGAAGTCTGCATTCAATCAAAAGGCTGCACTTGAGTACCTAGAGGGCCATATGTGGCTTCGAGGCAGCAGGTTCCCCACACCTGGTTTAAGGTATTAACAGCATGCGCAAAAGCATTGAGCCACAACCATTCTGGGGAGCAATTCGGAACTATGCCCAAAGGGCTATAAAAATGTGCATGCCCTTTGACCCAGCAATACCATTTCTAGGGCTATATCCCAAAGAGATCACACAGGTGGGAAAGGGACCTGTACATACAAAAATATTTATAGCAGCTTTTTTTGTGGTGGCCAAGAATTGGAAATTAAAGTGATGCCCATCAGCTGGCGAAAGGCTAAACAAGTTGTGTGTGAATGAAATGGAATACTATTGTGCCATAAGAAATGATGAGCAGGCAGACTTCAGAAAACCCTGGAAAGACTTATATGAATGGATGCTGAGTGAAATGAGCAGAACCAGGGGAACACGGTACACAGTAACAGCCACAGTGACTGATTTTGATAGACTTAGCCCTTATCAGCAATGCAAGGACCTGAAACAATTCTGAAGGACTCATGATCAAAAATGCCATCTACACCCAGAGAAAGAACTAGGGAGTCTGAATGTAGAGCGAAGCAGGCTATTTTCTTTTTTTGTTTTGTTTTATTTTGGTTTTTTTTTCTTTCTCATGGTTTCTCCCATTCATTATAATTCTTCTATATAATGTGACTAATGTGGAAATATGTTTAATAGGAGTATATATATGGAGCCTATGTCAGAGCGCAGGCCACCTTGGGGAGGGAGGAGGAGAAAATTTAAAACTTATGAAAGTGAATGTTGGAAACTAAAAATAAATAAATTAACTAATAAAAAAAGCATTGAGGCAGGAGGCTTCCTGGGGTATTTGGAGTCCAAAATAGTCTAATGTGACTGGATTGTGTGGAGGTCAGTATGGTGGGAGAATAGTCAGGTAGTTATGAAGGATGTTATTATGTAGGGTCTTCAACAACCCAGGTAAAGAAAGCAGTTTGAACTTTAAAATAAGGTACCAGGAAGCCACTCAAGACTTTTAAGCAGTGGAATGATGTGCCTTGGTCCATGCATGAGAAAAATTATTCTGAAAGGGGTATGAAAGATGGATTGGGAGATGAGAGTGTGATAAGGGGAAGTTATTTCAATAGTCCATGTAGGTAGTAATGAGGATCTGTTCTAGAGTCAGTGTGGAGATCAGAGAGGAGAGGGTGAATACAAGAGATATTTCAAAGTAGAAACAGCTGGGACATGATAAGTGATTGAACATGAAAGGTGAGGGAGGAGGGTTCGAATCAAGGATAACCCCAAGGTTACACATGGAGAGATGGAACAAGAAGAAGATTTGAGAAAAAAAGATGATAAACTTAGCTTTATTCATATTGGGGGCAGGGCAGGATGGTACAGTGGAACCCTGGAGTCAGAGGACCTGGGTTCAAATCCCACCTCTGATACTTATCATCTGTGTGACTGTGTATGTCTTAGCTTCCTCATGTGTAAAATGAACCTGACCCAGAGGGCCTCTGAGCTCCCTTCTATCTCTATACCTGTGAACCTAAATTCAGGTGGGAAGGTGGTACAGTGGATAGAGAGCCGGGCCTGGAGTCAGGAAGACCTGAGTTCAAATCTGTCCTCAGATACATTTCATGACTGAAATGACTCAACAACAACAACTTGAGAAATATGGATCTGGGGTTCAAAAGAGAGGCCAGGACTGGAGGAATCAATTTGGGAGTCAACTACAAAGAAATCAAAGAAGCTAATGAAACTGCTGAAAGAGAAGAGAAGAGGAGAGGAGAGGAGAGGACACACCCACATTTGGTGGTCAGGAAGATGAGGAGCCTGTGAAAGAAAGAGGCAAAGACTGGCTGGTACAGAATACAGGAGCCTGCAAGGCAATTACCAAGGAAGGGATTGGGGAGGGGAAGGGGCAGCCGTGGTAGTGACCAATAGTAGGAAGGTGTTCGAGCATTAAATTGTGGATAAGAGGACCTAGATGGGTTTCAAAGCTGTTACAATGGGAAGTATGGAGCAGATGAGGAAATCACCAGTTCTGGGGATAAGCCCGGAGGGTCCAGGGAATTCTAATAGTCACCGGCAGACAAGAAAATGTTGAACATCACACACACACACACACACACACACACACACACACAATAATCATTCTGACACTTAACTGGCTTAAAGTTTGCAAAGTGCTTTACATACATTATCTGATTTGAGCCTTAAGACAACCCCAAGTTATTAGTAAATATTTAATAACCAGTTCCCTAGAGGGAAAAAATTGTCTATTCTGCATCATTAACATTTGTCCTTATCACTTTTTAAAATCTAGACGAGCCACAAAACAATCAAGTCCTGATTTGTAGCATTTGTCTGTTTCCAATAAATGTTCATGCTGAAAATTTAACAATCGACTCTCACTGTATGTCGGTTCCGGCATACTGACCAGTATGTTAGAACTGACTTATAGAGAGAGTGGATTGTTAAATGATCACATAGCTAGTAAATATCAGAGGCAGGAGGTGAAACCTTGTCTTCCTGACTCCAAATCTGACTTTCCGTTCACTTTGCTGTGTTGCCTCTTACAAAATGTGCCATGAATACTTATTAGCAATCAGCAAACACCCAAAATTAGAAATAAAGGTTCAGTGTGTCTGATCAAGTAAGAGAGGCAGCTTGGGAGAGTGGAAAGAAGACCTGGGCTGGAATTCTGGCTCAGGCATCTACAAGGTGGGTGACTCTGGGCAAGTCACAGAACAACTTTGTACCTTTTTGATTGCTAGCCCTCTAATTAATTGCTATCACTTGTAATTAACTAATTAAACTAATTAATTAATAATTAATGCTAGCAATTTTAATTAATTGCTAGCATTTATAAAGGGCACTCAAAAAGTCTTGGATCCGCTATAAGCTATGAAAGCTTAACAGCTTTTAAATCGCTCTTGAGGCTTAACATGACACTAAGACTTTTAGGGATACCCTATATAGTACTTTAAGATTTTAAAAACACTTTATATATGCTAAGTCACTTGATCCTCATGATAACCTTGGGGGGTAGTGCTATTATTATCCCCATTTTACAGATGGAAGGGAATAATAACCTTTGACCACCCTACCTCATTGGATTGTTGTGAGAAATGTATTTTGTGAGTCATGGTTGCTTAGTTTTGAGTTTCTATACAGGCACTGGGAGGATGTTACTATAGGGAAGATCTTTTTTTTTTCTTACATTTCTTTTTGAGGGGGGAAGGAAGGGCAATTGGGTTAAGTGACTTGGCCAAGGTCACATAGCTAGTAAGTCTGTCAAGTGTCTGGGATCACATCTGAACTCAGGTCCTCTTGACTCCAGGGCACCTAGCTGCCCCAAGGGAGGATCTTACTAAGGGGGAATGTGAGAGCAGATCATGCCCAGGGCTTTCTCCCTATCCCTCCCCCATCTCTCTCTCTTCCCCTCCCCCATCCCCACGGGAAGACAATTAACCAGGACTGAACTAGAGTCCTCTCTCTCTGCGCTCTCCCCACCCCCTCCCAAGCTTCCTCATGGCATAAGGGTGACCCTGGATTCACACAAGCTAAGCCAGCAGGGCAGGGAGAGTTAGAAGGGTTTCATCAGCGACCTGGTGATGGACCCTGGGCTTATCACCAAGCACCAGCTCAGCTAAGTGTGGACAAGCTCATCCCCAGAGGGGTAAATTTTTTGGAGCCAACAACTCATCAGAGGCAGTGTGGTACTGTGGGGGAAGTACTGTGAGAACCTGGGTTCAAATACCAACTCTGCCACTTAATACTTGTGCGACCTTGGGCAAGTGACTTCACCTCTCTGAGCCTCAGTTTCCTCATCTGTAAAATGGGGATAGTAATACTACTTACCTCCCAGGGCTGCTGTGAGGATCAAGTGGGATAATAATTATAAAGTGCTTAGCACATTGCCTGGCACATAGTAAGTGTTATATAAATGTTTACTATTATTATTATTAGATTGGGTTCTGAGGCCCATTCTGACCTTCAATACATGATCCTTTCTATGTTTTTCTTATTAGGCCAATAGCTCCCTTGTGGCCCCAGTAAGAAAATGGCACACACTCAAAGATTCACAGCTATAAGGGACCTCACAGGTCGTCTAATCTAGCCTTATCATTTTACCCAGTAAAGAAACTGAGGCCCAGAAACCTGAAGTAATCTGCCCCTCAACAGTTTTTTTCTCTGACTCCAAATCCATCATTGCCCAGTCTCATACCACTCTGAGATTCTTTCTCCTGGATACACAAGAACAAGCTTGCTGGTTCATTGTCCAATCCCAGGCTCATCTCCGCCAAAAAAGAAGCTCCCTAACGACTCACAGGCTTTGGATGCTGGGCCCATATCATTTACCCGATTGCGGGGTTAGCACATGCCCCTTTCCTCGACCCAAAGCGGGGAGGAGAATAACAGAACAATTTGTCCTTTTTTTACCCCAAGATCTCCAAAAATGATGTTATCAAAACAAGGGAGGCAGAACAATTTCCTTGTGCAAACAGGAAGACGGGAGCTGCTCCCAATAATCGCAGAGAGGGCACGATCGACTCTGACGCTGTCTGTGGGCAGCACACAAAAGCAGGGGCAGCCCAGTCCCCTCTGCCGATCTTACCTAAATTGGCTCTTTTAAAAAAACAAGTCCATTTTATTTTGTTTTCAGATCCACATGTTCTCCCTCCCTTCTCCGCTTTGAGAAAGCAAGAAAAAACAAAACCGCTGTTACAGAAATGTATAGTCAAGCAAAACAAATCCCAAATTGTCTATGTTAAAAAAAATGTGACCCCATCTGTATTCTGATTCTGTCACTTCTCTGTATAGAGAATATACTATAGTGTGCTTCAATATAAATCCTCTTATAATCGTAGGTGGTCATCGTGCTTAATTGGCTCTTTTGTTGAGGTGAGCAGGCTGACAGAAAGGAGAAAAAGAGATGGGGTACCTCTTCTTGGCCTCTCAGAAATTGGAAAGGCCTCTCCAGGGAGTCCAGTTACCTGGGTGGCTTTCCCTGTGTCTATGTTTGTATTCCCTTGGACAGCATGCACCCTCATGCACTGGGCATTGCTTCAGGTTGCCCGAGGTATTGGGCACATCAAAGAGCATAGCATTTGGGGCCCCATGTCCTTGACAACACATTCTGGGCCCTGACTCTTCCCTTGGATGGGACCGAGTTAGTAGTCAGAGGACCCTAGAAGTCATGGCTCTGGGCTAATGGACTAGGACGGCCTTCCCAGATAAATCAATAGAATCCCTCCCAACCTCCGCCCATTCCCGCTCAGTACCTCGGATGTTCTCACTGGCCTCCAGGCTGTACACAACATTCCTCCAATCAGACTGTAGCCGCTTAATGAGGGTGTAGGCCAGCAGAGGGTTACCCACAAGGGTGGCTGACCCCTCATGCAAAGAGAGAACCTTGTTGTAGAACCTGCAAGACAGGAGAACAGTGACCTCTCCCCCCATCCACCACAATCTCTGCCCTAAGGGAGGAACTGCCTGGCTTCTGAGGCTTTCAACACAATGAAGCAAAAAGAAATTCCAAGCCAGGTACTGCTCTGAACAGGAGATCATGGAAACTCAAAGCCATGTGGCAAGGGCCAGGGGAGGGGGAGAAGGACAGACCTGGGAGGTCTGAATCCAGGCCTAAAACTCAGCCACTGTGAGTCTAGCTTCAGCTTTAACGACTAATGACTGTGTCAGTGTCCAGAGTGAGTGAGGTAATGGGACATCCCAATGTCCCCTGTCCTGCTCAGATCCCTTCAATCCAATATCATCCAACAGACATTTATTAAGTTCCTGTTACATTCTGGTCAACGAAAGCAAGAGAGCCACCATCAGAATCAGAAAGACCACCATCAGAAATCACACACAGTGATTGTGTGACTTTGGGTAAGTCACTTAAACCTCTCTTCAATTCTCTAAGATTGTAAGTGGTAAATACGGGGCTGATCTGCATTGGAGGAAGGAATTTCCTAAGTGGGCGTACCCTTCACCAATGAAATCACCTGACCATCCCTGTAAGAAAAAATAGTGCCAAGCCATGGGCTAGGGGCCAGGAATAGGGTCGGGTGAGGGATGCGACACTTAATCTTAGGAATCTTGATCTATTTCAGTCTCTGTACCCCTTGGCTTCCAGTAAACCTTCCTATATGCCTTTTTCAATATGAAGGGAAGTAAATTAATAGAGTTTATCATGGACATAAGAAATAAAATAAAGAGACTCATTTCAAAAGACAACATAGTTATTTATGAGAATTTCCTCATACTCTTTGACAAGCTTCTTGCAGCCCAGGTTGGGAATCTCTGACTTACAAGGATAGATACAATAATACGGAATGGGGGGAAAGGGGAGGGCCATAGCGCTGTGCTACTGTTTCCCATCTGGATGCCACATTTTGGGAAGGGCCCTGGCAATCCTGTGGGTGTTCAGGTCTGAAGATCTTGTCACAACAGATCAGATGACCCTGGGCTAGTCCCTTAACCTCTCTTAGCCTATTTCTTCATATGTAAAATGAGACTAATGGTGGCACCTCCCTCACAGGGTTATTGTGAGAGAGGATCAAAAGAAATAACCTAAGTCAAGTCAACAAGCATTTATTAAGAGACTATGTGCCAGGTACCATGCTAAGCCAGGATCAGAAACTGGGGGATATTTATCCTGGAAAAGGAAATACTTAGGAGAGACATGATAGCAGATATTTGAAGGTCTGTCAGAAAGCAGGTCTAGAAGACATGGGAAGGAGTACGGTGCCTGGCACATAGTAGGCGATTAATAAATGTTGACTGATTGATTAAATAGATCTCAGCTCCCCACAAGGAAAATCTTCCTAATAATTAGAGCTGCCCTTTTCTGAAGCAATGGTAATACTGAGCTAACTATAGCTTCCAAAACAAGGAGATGAAGGGAGAGGTGGGGGAAGAGAGGAGGGAAGGAAGATGGCCAGGGTGGGTAGGTGGATGGATGGGATGTGTGAAGGAGAAGGAGATAAAGCAAGGACTGAACTAGAACTGACATGGGGTATGCCTTATACCAAGTACTGAAGCTTCAAGACAGGAAAGTAGGAACTGGAGATACTGCAGCTCACAATACTTCTGGGGAAGGTCAACAGTTCAATTGCAGCTTAGACCCTTAGACAGGTCTGGAACTGGTCCACGGAGAACTTAAGAAGACTAGAGAAGCAGCTAGACAGTGCAATTGGCCTATAGTCAGGAAGATCTGAGTTCCAATCCTGCCTCAGACACTTAACTAGCCTTTGGCCCTGGGCAAATGGGAAATGGAAATGATAATTGCATTTTTTAAAATTTCTTTAATTTTAATTTTTTAATTTAATATATTTAGTTTTCAGCATTGATTTTCACAGGAGTTTAAATTACAAATTTTCTCCCCATTTCTATCCTCCCCCCCTCTCCAAGATGACACATATTCTGGTTGCCCTGTTCCCCAGTCAGCCCTCCCTTCTGTCACCCCACTCCCCTCCCATCCCCTTTTCCCTTTCTTTGTTGTAGGGCAAGATAAATTTCTACGCCCCATTGCCTGTGTATCTTATTTTCTAGTTGCATGTGAAAACTTTTTTTTTGAACATCTGTTTTTAAAACTTTGAGTTCCAAATTCTCTCCCCTCTTCCCTTCCCACCTGCCTTCCCTAAGAAGTCAAGCAATTCAACATAGGCTACATGTGTTATCATTATGTATAATCTTTCCACAATACTCATGTTGTGAAAGACTAACTATATTTTGCTCCTTCCTAA
>CM053622.1:712319413-712354398 GCA_028646595.1 Phalanger gymnotis
ACAACTTACTTGACCCTTGAGTTTTTCAGCAGAGTATGACTGCTTGTAGAGTAAAGAGTACTATGTTCCAAGCATGGGGGGATGTGCCAGCTCTGCCACACCAGCACTCCTCCTTCTCCAAGAACCCCCAACCTAGACTGGACTTAGATCTTCAGCAGGCTCTGCACTCCTGCTCTGATCCTCCACTTAATTCCTCCCACCAGGTGGGCCTGGGGCCAGAAGCAACTGCAGCTGTAGTTCTGTAGCTGCCCCACCTCCACTGCTCTCGGGCGATGGCTGAACCGCAAACTCTATCCCCCTGTCTCCAGCAGCTTTTCCCACTAACCTTCTCTGTTGTCTTTGGTGTTTGTGGGTTGAGAAGTGTGGTAACTGCCGCAGCAAACTGATTCAAGGCGCTAGGGCATGCTCCGCCTGACTCCTGGTCTGGTTGGTCCCCGCCGCCCATGCTGGGCTGTGCTCCACTCCGCTCCGCTCCGATCCCAGCTCTGTGTGGGAAAGACCTCACCCAGCAACCATCCAGGCTGTCCTGGGCTGGAGCCCTGCTTCCCTCTGCTATTTTGTGGGTTCTGCAGTTCTAGAATTGGTTCAGAGCCATTTTTATAGGTTTTTGGAGGGACTTGGCGGGGAGCTCATGCTAGTCCCTGCTTTCCAGCTGCCATCTTTGTTCCACCCCCAATAATAATTGCATTTACCTCATTGGGTTGTTGTGAAGATCAAAAAAGGTAACATAAATTATATCAACAAGTCTTTATTAAGAGACTGCTATGTGTAGTATCTTTGCCAAGAAAACCCCAAATGGGGCCACAAAGACTGGGACGTCACCGAAACAACTGAACAGCAAATGTGCAGACCACTGTGTGAAGACCTGGCAATATACTGCAAAACTTAAAGTGACATATAAATACGACTACCTATCAAATAAAATTGTTTTTTTTCTGGCATTCAAGGCCCTCCCCCAGTGAGATGGTCACAAGGTGATAACTTAAAAAAAAAACTACAGAAACACATTAAACTACCTACTAAAGCATGGAAGGACTGCCATTCGTGTTATTGGAGGTAATATTCATATAGATGAAGTCACAGATCTATACATCATTGAAATGTGTGGGTCGAATGTTAAAATTAAGTGACTTGAACTTTAAAGGCAGTGTAGAGAGATTGTTCAAATCCTGGCTTTGACGCCTGGCCCATCATGGGGCCAAGGACAAATCACTCTTACCTCTCTGAGGTTTAGTTTCTTTTTCCATGAAATGGTGTCAATAATACCTAAAATACTGAGAGTTAGCATGGCATAGCGAAGATAGAAGCCAATCCACAGGGTCAGGGGGACCTGATTCTTAACACTAGTAAGTGTTAGGGCATAGTAATTACATAATAGTATGTCTTTGGATGAGTCACTTAACCTCTGGCTGCCCTCTCCCTGTCCCTTGGCAAATCACAAGATCACAGAGTCAGAGCTGAGGGGAGAAAACACCTTAGAAGCCATGGATTCCAGTTCTCTCATTTTACAGATAAGGAAACTGAGTCTCAGAGAGCTTTAGATTTGCCCAAGGTCCTATAGCAAATGGGTAAGTGTCTGAGGCAAGGATTGAACTCAGGGCTTCCTGATTCCAAATCCATCACTCTATCCACCCATCTGCCTGACACTCTAAGATTAAATTATAGAACATGTTGATTGGTAGAGAGAGTTTTCTTACTGAGAGTCCCTTAAACCAATGAAATCACAAATCATGTAGCACTGACTTCATAGGGCTGTTATGACCATCAGATGAATATATATATATATGTATGTATGTGTATTTATGTATATATATATGCATATATAGACATACATAGTGCTTTACAAACCATAAAGTCTATGTGAATGTCAGCTGGTTAGTAATATTATTTTGGAAAGGCTACTGACTTAGAAGTCAGGAGATCTGGGATCATCTCCTGCTTCCAACACTAACTACTTGTACAAACCCGAGTAAGCCGTTTGAATTCTCGCCTCAGTTTCCTTTTCTGTAAAATGAGGCTTTTATAATTCCTGTGCACCCTATCTCACTAGTTTGTCATGAGTAAAGTACTTTGTAAACCTCAAAGGGCCAGAGAATATGATCTGTGATTTGTAGCCATTCCTGCCGTTGTGTGTGTATGGCGAGGTGTCCAGAGGTCCTGAGAATGGGTGGATATGGTCAGTGATTTCCATTCCTCATCCCCTGCATGACTACCAGGCCATAAAACGTCATCCAGTGGACAAGCCCTGACATTGGCCAGATATCCAGCCAGGCCTCCAGGATTATCTCCAGAAGGGGAAAGTGAGACACAGTGGGGAGTAGGGAGAAGCCCACAGATGATGACTCGCTATGAATCAGAGACATTACAACAGTCTGACATTATTTCTTCCTGCTCCCTGAAAAGCCTCAAGTCCCACTGTGAATTCCCTTGCTCCTTCCAAGCATTCTGGCTTCTGTCTAGGCTCACCAATTCCACCCCAACTCTGCCACATAGGGTTTTGCTGTCACACAAAGAAAGAAGTAATCTGCTGACACCTGAGACCAGTCGAAAAGTTTAGATGTTGGCTGGCTGCCCAGTCTTGTATCCAACAGAGCTGATTTCTAGGGGCCCCAGTCCTGGATGCCAGATTCAAATCTCATAGTTTCTTAAAAGCATATTTCCCTTGCTGGCAAATACTGCTGAAAGTGGAAAATCAGATCCTTTCTTTAAAGAATTTGCACATAAAACTTGTAACCCAATCTCTGCCTCAGCCCTAGGAGCCTCAGGGGTTTGGACATTCTCAGCATATGGGCAGCTTCCACCCAAGCTGTTTCTCATTTGGTTCTCAGACATGGGAAAGCCACTGGCTTTGTCTCAGCCCAGCCAATGCAATATTTCTCAAACTCATTCAACTACAAAATAATCTGGGCTTTGGAAAACAATGATGTTGTAAGTGGTAGAGGCTGAAAGTATGGAATGCCAAAGGGATAAAGGAGAGACTGGGAAATTTCAGAGCAAAATAGAAGAAATGAAAGCCTACTTTCATATTGAAAAATTGCCACAGGTAAAGAATTTTTTATATATTTTTGGAAACACCTTTTACTTAGACTCCCATATTTGAAACCGAGGAGCTAGTGACTGTGATCCTTCTCCTCATGTCTTGTATCCAAGCTGTCACTAATGCCTACTGATTCACCTCCTTGATAGGTCTCACATCTTCCTTTCTCTCTATTCCCATAGCATCTCCCTAGATTATTGCAAAACCCCCTAACAGACCTCCCTTTCATCACACTTCTCTTGCCTCCCTCCAATCCATTCTTCATCCTGCTGCCAGAATAATCTTCTTTGTACATAGATTGAGTCACTCTTCTGCTCAAAAATCTTCAGTAGTTCCCTAGTGCATACCAAGCAAAGCTTAAGCTTTGTCTGGCCCTTGAGGCCCTCCACAATCTGGAACCACTCTCTTTAACAGACTTATCTCCTATTATTTCTCTCCCTATACTGTACATTCTAGCCAAATTGGACATCTCTCTATTCCCCAGATGAATTAAGGTGCTTTTCCTCTTCTTTACATTTGCTTATAATGCTTCTTATACCCAGAATATGCTTCTCTTCCCCTAACGAATTCCTACCTAACTCAAACACCCTCTCCTCCAGGAAGCCTTCTCTGATCTCTGGGGGCTAACCACCATCCCTCTCAGACCTTGTAGAGCACTTTGAGCTTATGTGAAATTGTATTACACTTATCTATAGTTGAATCTGATCTTCCTACTAGACAGTGAGCTCCATGAAGACATTTGTGGGTGTCAGCCTCTGTGAAGGCTATTTCTTATCTGAATTTTGAGTCTTTTCTTAACAGGAAACACAGAAAGACATTTCACAATGTTTGCTGAATGAATTAATACCTATGAATCATTTTGATGATTTCTTGTATGTATCATCCCATGTGAGACCTTACAGCTTCATGGAACAAACACATCTGGGAAGATATCAACCTAAGGCCCCAGTCACAGAATTCTGAACAACCGATAGAGGTTACTCCAGGTGCTTTACCGATTCTCCGACTACAACACCAATTCTAGGGCTTAACCTGGAATTCACCTTCCAGTGATAGTGGGCATGGTTTTTATTAATGGAGGACATTATAGTCGCCTCAGTAAATATTTCATTTCTTAATTTAAGAAGCCACAGAACCATAAATCATTAGAGTTGGAAGAGATACTAGCTGTCTTCTACACTCAGGCTAGCCAGCATGCTTGCTCAGGTCAAAAGAAGCCCTCCTGAAGCCAGGAACAAAAATGTTTTATCTGATTAGGCAGCACTAAGAATTCTTCTTTCAACTAGGCCATGGACCTTTTAGGGCTATAGTCAGAATTTTCTCTAAATTTTGTATCTATTCCAGCAACTAATTCTCTCTCTCCTCATCTTTTTTGTCTTCTTTTTTTTTCTTTCTCTCTCTCCCCTTCTCCCTCTTCTCTCCTCTTTCACTTTTCTCCTCTTCTTTCTCTCTCCTCCCTCTCTCTTCCCTCCCCTCACCTCCCCTCTCTCTTTTCCCTCCTTCCCTTCCCCTCTCCTCCTCTTCCCTTCCTTCCTCTCCTCTCCTCTCCTCTCCTCTCCTCTCCTCTCCTTTCGTCTCCTTTCCTCTCCTCCCCTCTCCTCTCTCCTGTCCTGTCCTCTCCTTCCTTCCCCTTCTCCTCCCCTCCCCTCCCCTCTCCTGCTATCTCCTCTCCCTTCCCCCCTCTCTCTTTCTCTCTCTCTCCCTCCCCTCCCCCTTTCTTCTCCCTCACATGTGTGTATGTTAATATATATGTGCATTAAGGTTTGTAAAGTTTTTTCACATACCTCGCTTATCTCATTTTGTAGTCTGTGTAAGCAAGTCTGTATCTGCTCAAATCTGGGACAGAAGCTGAATATAATTAGTTACATAATTAGATTCTCATTACCCCCACAAATATGGATTTATGCATCTAGGCCCCTACCAAAAAATAGTACTCCCCAAAACTGGGAGGGACCTTAGAGACTGCCAAGGGTTCTCACTTATTTTTTGTCATGGACCCCTCTGTTATTCTGATGAAGCCAACAGACCCTTTCTCATAATAATGTCTTTAAGGGCATAAAATAAAATACATAGGATTACAAAGGAAACCAATTACATTAAAATAAGTTATCAAAAATTAAAAAAATATGTTTATAGACTCCAGGTTGAGAATCCTGACCAACCCCACATTTATGGAGGTCCAAAGATGGACAGTGATGCATCCATGGCCACACAGGATGTTTCTGATCTGTTGCCATTGCATCATCTTGCAAATGGGTAAATTGAAGACCAGAGGTTAAGTGACTTGAACAAGGTCACAGAGGTAAGTATCAGAGCCTGGATTAAAACCTACTTTTCTGACCTTAAATACATTGCTTTTGGTACCATGTTCCTCTACGGAGGAAGTAGAGGGACCTCCAAATTCTCATCGAGTGGCGGATGGAGTAGAGCAATCTTATACAGAAAGAGATTTGTGCTAAGATTGAACCTAGAGCAAGGTTATGGCAAAGATTCAGTGACAGCAGCCAGTGCTTAGTTCCCTCTCTGTGACATGACAGGGACAGATTCTGGCATGACGTATGAGACGTGATGTTCACAGATGTAGAGCAGATAAAATTCTACCTTGCCTTCAAGATCCAACTGAAATGACCCCTACTCCATGAAGCTTTCCCTGATCTCCCATATCTCCTAACCCTACCCACCCCCTATCTAAAAACCAGAGAGGATCACAGTTATAAGGGCTCTCAAAGGGCAAGGAAACCTACAGAAATGGCTTAATCTCATTAAATGATATTTGAGGATGATCATAAAATCTCAAGAGTTGGAAGACGCTTCACATGGGTCATGCAGTCCAGTCCATGTCTAAGCAAGTATCCTCTTTAGAGTACCCCCAACAAGTGGTCACCCACCTTCCCTTTGAAGACCTCTAGTGATGGAGAACTCACTACCTCTCCCACTCTGCTTTTGGATAATTCTCATTGTTAGAGAGTTGCTTTTGTGTGCATATATATAATTGTATATATTATGTATATATAATAATATATAATATAATAAATAATATTATGTATATATAACATTCTATATAGACTATTATAGAATATATATATACATATTGAACTGAAATCTGCTTCCCCATAACTACTAGTCGTTGCTTCAAACTCTGCCCCCTGGAGCCATATTTAGTTTTAATTTATTAAATTCAGCCCAATCTTTTGGCCTACCAACATCTTTTTGGATCCAGTCTCTGATATCCAAGAGTAAAATCTCACATTTGGCTTTGGAACACCAATTTGTTAAGTACAAGATGGACAGGTATGGCTGGACATTTAGTGGACTGAAAGCTCCATGAGAGTTAAAAGGGCAATATGGACGCCAAAAACCCTGACACAATCTTAGAGGGCATTGAGATACCCAGAGTACAGGAGCAGGGACAGCATACGGGACAATCCTGCCAGGCCCTTCATCTAGAGTCCTGTGTTCAGGCTGAGAGGCCAATTTTGAAAAAGATACCGGCAAACTGGAGCATGTGCAGAGTAGGTGGACCAGCACGGATGAGGGTCCCCAAGATCATGTCATTTGGGGACTAAATGAAACAACTGAGGATGCTACCCCAGAGAAAAGAAGATTTAGGGTGTGACATCTGAAGGAAAGAGGGAAGAGACTCCTTGTTTGGCTCCAGAGATAGAACCAAGAGTGATGAGTAGAAGTTGCTTAGAGATAGATACCAGCTAGATTTAAGGAAAATCTTCCTAATGACTGGAGCCATACGAAAGTAGAATGGACTGCCTCAGGAAGTAGTGATGGCTGGACACCCGCTTGTAAGGTAGATTGGTGATTCTTTTTCACATTTGAGGTGGATGGGATCTGGCCTCTGAAGTTCCTTCCCTTCCTGCAGGGATGTGATTCTGTAAGTGAGGGATAAGCTGGTGAAGGCAGCAAGTGTAGACCTCTTAAGCATTGTCTGTTTGCTTAGCACAGCGTCTGGCATGATAGTCAGCACTTAATAAATGTTTGTTAACTAATATACTCAGCACCGAGAATACAAGAATAGCTATGACAGGTCCTGCCATGAAGAAGTTTACAATCTAGGGGATTTAGAAGCATATATGTACTTTCTGTATATTTCGTGTCACTACATACTAAACTCTTATTTGTACTGTAGTTATGTATGTCCATGGGTGTGCTGGTAAATGTTTAATAACTAGCCCCTGGGGAGAAAGGGAAACAGAAACTTTTACGTTTAAGTTTAGGCTGAATTATTAACATTTTTCCCCACTCCTGTCTAGACTCAACAATTAACAAAACAATGAATCAAACCCTGACACATCATTTGCCAGTTTCCAAAGTGCAGCTGGGTAGTGCAATGGATAGAGAACTGGGCTTAGAATCAGGAAGCTTCATCTTCATGAATTCAAATCCAGCTGTATGACCCTGGGTAAGTCACTCAACCCTTGTTTGCCTCAGTTCTTCACCTGTAAAATGAGCTGGAGAAGGAAATTGCAAACCACTCCAGTGTCTTTGCCAAGAAAACCCCAAATGGGATCACAGAGTCAACTGAAACGACTGAACAACAAAGTGAAAATGCTCATACTGAAAGTTTAACAATTATGCTCTCAAAAGCTAGTGTGAACTGGCTCCAGTCTGCCCCTGTTGGGTGTCCATATCTGAGCTCCCTATTTGTATCATAAGAAAAGAGATTCAGAGCTGGGAGTCACCCTGGGGGTCATCTAGTCCAACTCCCTCTTTTTACAGATGGGGGAATGAAGACCACAATGGTTAAATGGTTTGCCCAAGGTCAGATGAGTAAAAAGGGGCTGGGCCAGGTCTTCTGATTCCAAATCCAATATTCTTTCCCAGACATCACACTGATCCTTAAAGGTAGGAACTATGTCTTTCTTTTCTCTCTGTCTCTGTGTCTCTCTGTGTCTCCACCTGTCTCTCTGTTTGTCTCTGTCTATCACTCTGTCTCAGTCTTTCTGTCTGTCTCTTTTTCTTTCTGTCTGTCTCTGTCTCTCTCTGTCTCTTTGTCTCTGTCTCTGTTTCTGTCTCTCTCTGTCTCTCTCTCTCCTTCTCTCTCTCTTTCTCCAACAGCACCCAACAGAGTGCCTTAGAAAAGCCAGGTACTTAATAAAAATTTGTAGAAGTTGATGCTAGGGGCAATGGGAACTTGTAGCTGGGCAACAGCAGGAGAATGGGACCAGGCTGTGTGTGGAACAAGAAACTCAGACAATAGTAGGGATACAAATAGCCTATTTATGCAGGAGCTTTGATTCCCTATAGAATCACAGAATGTCAGAATGAGGGGGGGTAGGGGAGAGAACTTAGCATGTAGAATATTGGGCTCAACCAATCACTCAATCAACATTTATTAAGAGCCCACTATGTGCCAGGCACTATTCTAAGCACAAGAGATACAAAAAGAGGCAAAAGACAATCCCTGCCCACCAGGTGCTCACAGTCTAATGGAATGAACCTTAAAATGCAGGATGTCCAAGCTAGACAGAAGATAAGCTCCCATTTATATAGTGCTTTAAGGTTTGCAGATTGATAAACATACATTATGTCATTTGATCATAGGATGTCGGTATGGGAGAGACCTAAGATACCATTTAGTCCAACCTCTTCGTTTTACAGATAGGAAAACTGAGGCCCAGGGAGGCAGTAACTAACTTGCCCGAGGTCACACAATGGCGGAGATGGGACTAGTTTAGTATTAGTACTAGTTTAGTATTATGGGACGAGGTTTAGTATTCTTTTCCATTGCTCTTACTTTGGGAATTAAAGTATGTTTTCTGGCTCTTTCTGTACTTGGATGCACAAAATACTGGACAAGTATTCTATTTCAAAGAAATTGATGAAAGTAAAGCTTTTTGGAAGATGGAAGAAAAAAAGATTCTTAAGATTCCCCCACCATTACATCATCATCAAAACTGCCATTATCATTTATTTTTAAGGCACATGCTCATGCATATTTTATACATGTAGATAAACTATGTCACACATACTTGCTGGCTAACTGACCAAAAAAATACATCATTCTTCATATGTGCAGTCATATTTGGTAGGATACCAATGTTCAGCTGTTCATTGAATCACAAACAGAATCTCTCTCTTTCTCCCATGTGTATTAATCTCTATCTGTGTCTGCTGTCTGTCAGCCGTAAGTATAAAACACAATCATTCCAAGTCACAGGAGTCAGGAGTCATCAGGGACTGGTGTCAAGGTCACAGCCAGGCCCCTAAAGTCTCACACTGTTTCATGTCTCTGGCCCCACTCAGTCTGCATAATCTACAGTGCTATACATTCACACAGGGCAACACTGACTCATTCAGTGTGACCCATACAATGTCACATACATACTCAGTATCATTGGCACACAGAGTTAATATTAACACACCATCCTTCACACGTACACACCGATCCTGCACAGTGTCTCCATTCAGTTCAATTCCATTTAAAACCCATTCCTTGAGTACTATGGGGAGATATTCCTTCAGGTATTAAACAAACACCTGTTATGTGCAAAACCCTGTGTGCTGGGCACTAGGGATGACACAAACAGAATTAATACAAGGTCTTAGTTTAGATTTCATCTAGTTTGTGATTTCATCAGTGTAGGGATCTCCCAGTAAGGAAACTCACTATACCAATGCAGACCAGATCTGTAACTATTTTGTGTCTTAACAGTTTTAGAAAATTTCCTGGGTTAAGTGGCTCGCCCAGGGTCAGGAAGGCATTATTAAGTCAGAGGGAGATTTGAAGTCTTTCTGACTGTCTTTCTTGCTCTCTATCTACTGTGCTGCCCTGCCTCCAAGGTCTTTATTACAGAGCTGGCTAAGCACCTCAGTCCTGTTCTTCTCTCTTTCACCCATTTAGTCTTTCTTTTACACAATGTTAAACCATGCTGTCTCCGGGTCCCTGTGTCTCGCAGTGTCTCGGATAGGAGCCCAGTTAGGTTTTACTGTGACAATGTCACACGTGCTACTACCTCACAGCACAAGGCTTTCTACAGTGTCACACATTGTATCTCAGGAGTCACATATCTTCCTTGGCATATCCTGTGTCTCAGGCTGTCAGTCTCAAAATATACACCCTAATGGCTATTCCATAGCGTTTTAAGGGTGGCAAAATGCTGTACACAATCTCACCTGATCTTCACGTATCACACACCCGGATACACCCAGTCAGTACCATACACTTCAAGTGTCACTGCCCCCCACGGGGGTAGCCACAGAGTCAGTGGGTCAGGATCCCGTGAGCTTCCACACAGAGGCACACACACACACACACACACACACACACACACACACACTCACACCCTCACACTCACGCTCTCACACTCACACTCACACTCACTCATCCCAGCCGGCTACGAGCACCTACCTGCGCAGGTCCCGCAGACGGGCCTCCTCACCCCGCACGTAGCCTTCCAGCAGCCGCAGCAGCTCCCGCTCGGGACCCAGAGCCCGCTCCACGCTCTGCAGTGCCGAGAACTTGTCTTCCCCGCGGCCCCGGCCCAGGCTGACCCCCGCCTCCTTGCCCCGAACCCCGGGCCCGGCCCCGGCTCCCAGTTCCAGGGCCGGCAGCACCCGCAGCACCGGCAGCACCAGCAGCACCAGCGCCGCCGGGGGGCCCATCCCGCCAGGGGCTGCACTGCCCTCCCAGAGCACTCTTTCCTCCCTCCGATCTCCTTAACACTCCTGGGCTCCCTCCTCTTGGGCTCCGTCCTCTTCGTCTTCCTCCTCACATCTCTCCTCCGCTGCCCCTTGCCTTTCTTTCCCCTCTCTTCTCCTCCCCTTTCTTTGCTCCACTCCCTCCTTCCCTCTTCACTTCCCTTCACCTTCCTTCTACAGCTTTCTCCCCATTTCCTGACTCTCCTTTCACACCTTCCCTTGTTCTTATTCTCTGCTTTTTCACCTCCACCACTTTATAAATTCGTCCTCCCCGTCTCGCGGTCCGTTTTCTCCTTTCTCTGCTCTTTCTTCCTCTCCTCTTTAGTTCCCTTCCCCCTTCCCTTCCTTTTTACCAAATAGCTCTGCCCCTTCCCCTCTAGCCCCCCTTCCTCCTCTGCCTGTTCCCTCCCCCACTTATACATTTATCTTGTTTTCCCTCTCATTCTCTCCCCTATACCACTCTTCCCTCAGCTCCTTCTCTGTTTTCTTCCCCCTTATCTTTTTTTCACCTCTTTCTCTTTTCTTTCTTCTCTTTGCTCCACACCCTTCTTTTCTCTTGAGTTCCCATCACTTTTACTTTACCCTCCCACCTGGCTATGTCCCCATCTCCCTTTTCTCATTATGCTTTCTCCTTCTTTCATTGCTCCTTAAACCTCAACTCTGAAATTTCAGAGTGTAGAAGGAGCCCTGGCTGGGAGACGAGATCTGAATTCTGGTCCCAGCTCTGCAGCCGGCTCATCGTCTAGCCCTGGACGAATCATTCCCTCCACCCAGGCTTCATTTTCCTCCTGGGTAAAATAAGGGGCTTGGAATAAATGATCTCTTAAGGTTCCTTCCAGGCCCAATGGTTGAGGCCCCTCACAATTCTGACATTTGTGTTAAGGTCCCTTCCCCATCTAACATCCATCTAACATTCTCTTTAAGGAGCCATTCCAGACTTCTCTCTCTCCAATGCCAGATGATAGGCAATGTGGTGCAAGGCACTAGATTTGGAGGCAGAAAGAGACCTGGGCTCTAATCCTAATTCTAACATTTACTAGCTGAGTGTCCATGAGCCAATCACTCGCAATCTGGATCTCCTCTGTCCTTACCTATAAAATGGGGACAAGTTATACTTGGAATGCCTTCTGAAGAAGGTTATAAAGTAAACTTTATAAACCTTAAAGTCATATATAAAAGAGTATTAAAAGAAAAGAATATTAGGTTTGGAGTCAAAGGACCAGAGTTTGAGTCCTGGCTTTGCCACTTTGGGCATTTGACTTAACTTCTCTGAGCCTCAGTTTCCTCATCTTTGGCATAGGAGGATTAGACTACATAACTTCTAAGGTCCCTTCTAGCTCCAAGTCTGTATATGCCTATATGATAGCATTGGTTGTTTCAAGATCCCCTCCAGCTCTTTCTGGCGATAAGCCTTTCTCTTAGGACTGGTGTCCCCAGGAAATAAGTCCTAGGTACAGGATGAAAAGAACTCTTTGTGGTGCCCTCAGCCTGCCCTAGTAACCTAAATATTTAGTTCTTTTCAGTCTTCACTGGAGAGGACAGCCACGGACCACAGAACGTCAGAGCTAGAAAGACCCTTAGAGATCATCTAATCCAAACCCTTCATTTTTACAGAGGTGGAAACTGAGGCCGAGGTGAAGGAATCTTCTTAAAATCACACATCAGAGTCAGTTGCATAGCCAGGGCTAGGAGCCAGGTCTTCTTCCGGCCTAAGGCACTTGATGTTCTCTGGCTTCTTGCCTAAGTACTTGATCAGGGGAAAGCTGCTAGTTAGAAGATAACCTTCTTTGCTAGTGTCGGGATCTTGCCTGGGTGTTTTTCTTCTTTCTTCTCCAGTGAGAACTCCAAGAACCAAGTGAAAGTAGCTCCATCTTATCCATCTTATACTCCTGCCTGTCAGGGAAGGTCATAGAATTCTTAGGATTTAAAACTGGAGGAAGCAACTAATCCAACCTTGTCATTTTTACAGAGAAGGAAAATGCCCCAAGAGAAGTAACTTGCTCAGTGCTGAAAGAGTGGTAGGATCTGGATGCCGACTCAACGCCAGCTTCTGACTTCACATCCAGAACTCTTTTGACAGTCCCACATTGCCATTTCTAAGTAAAAAGACCAGTGTGGGGGAGAAGTGATTCAGTCGTCTCTGACTTCATGACCCCATATAGGGTTTTCTTGGCAGAGATACTGGAGTGGTTTGCCATTTCCTTCTCCAGGTCATTTTACAGGTGAAGAAACTGAGGCAAACAGGGTTAGGTGACTTGCCCAGGGTCACACATCTGGTGTCTGAGGCCAGACTTGAACTCATAAAGAGGAGTCTTTCTGACTCCAGGCCCAGCCCTCTATCCACTGTGCCGCCTCACTGCTGGGAAGATAGCACGGCTAGCCCCTGTTTTGGAGAAAAAAACAAACAAACTGGCAGGGAATAGATGGGGAAGAAAGTAGTTCATGGAGAGGGCAGTGTTCAGGTTGGTTCTAGGATTCTAAAGCCAAGGGTGCCCCCTGGTGGAGCTCTGGAATGTATGCCCTTTCTGACAATTTTCTCTCATTTCCTCAGTTTCCCATGTTGACACTTTTCTAGTATTATATGAGAACTGCCCTACCATGTTTCACTGAAGACTGTACCATTTGTCATTTGCTTAAAAATGAAGAGTGCTATCTGGGACCTATTTCTAGGTTACATGATTTAATTTTCTATTTACTGAGCCTGTGCCTTAAGTTAGTATTGTGCTAAGAACAGGGAAAAAAGCAAGACATCAAAGTCTCTCACCTGCCATTAAGCACTTTCAGGTCTGCTGTGGTCTCCTGAAAAGTACTAGGAGGCAGGCAGCGTAGTGAAAAGAGCACTGCATTTGGAATAAGGACTAGGCTCCCATCCCCGCTGACACTATTTCACCTTAGGCCAGTTACTTTGCCTGAGCCTCAATTTATTCATCTCTAAAGTGGGAATAATACATTCACTACACCTCATTTGCTCTCTTTAAGACTCCAGCTCAGGAGCTACCTCCTTAAACAAGAGGTCTTTCCCAGTAATCTCCCCAAATCACATACACAGACACACTCACATACACATCTCTTTACTTAGATGACAACACGGTGAATCCTAGAACGGAAGCTCCCTGAGGGCAAGAATTTTTTTCACTTTCACTTTTTTCTTTGTATCCCTAGACAGTGTTTGGCACGTAGCAGGGACTTAATAAATCTTTATTCATTGATGTAAAGATCAAATTAAATAGTATAAGACCTCCCCCCACCCCAGTTCCATAGCACTTTATGGCTTGTGATGTGTTATCATTACTAGATTGAAAACCTGGACCTCTGGGTTTTGCCACTAACACTGTGTAGTCTTGGGCAACCCCGTAATTCTACTGCAACTCAGGCCTATACAGGAAAAGGGACCTGTCCACAGGCTTAGTGTACACTTGCCCACAAACTCGGAGGACACCAAAAGACAGTATGTAATAAAGTGCTTCATTTATTCAATAAATCTTTGTTGAGAAACATTGCATGTAGAGCCCAGAGCTTGGCCTTGGCGGGGTGGGAGAGAATAAGATGAACATAGTTCCTGCCCTAAGTTCTTAAACTCTATCAAGAAAGATAATATTTCTGAAGAACTTGTTAATTTTTTAATTTTAATCTCTTTTGGTTTTTGTTCTCAACAAATACAAAACTTTAGTATTTTCTTTATATTAAAAAAGAGGGTTGTATACAAAGCCATAATTCTCTATTATATATAGCTTGCATTTTTTAAAGAATATATAGTAAATTCATGTTAGTTCCAGAGCTGTCTTTCCTGTTTTCTGAACTTCCCTCTGGAACTTTGTAAATCTTCTAGCATAATCCTGAGAGGCAGGTAGTATAAATATCCCCATTTGTACAGATGAAGAACATAGGCTTAGAGAAGACAAATGCTTCAATTTTAATTTAACTCAATAGCTGTACAGTTATACAGGCTATATATAGCCTATGCTAGGCAGGAAAGAGACAAAGATGAAAATGTCTCTGCCTTCATATTTCTTCCAGTGCTGAGTACAAGAAAGTTCTGCATGCATATGCTGAATAAATCTCATTCAATCTTAAAAAACAAAAGAGGAAAGCTGAGGCATAGAGGTAGAGACTAATTTACCCTAACTTGGGGAGGTCTCTTTAAAATGCACATAATTTCTCCCTTTTTTTTCAGTGGCCATAACATTGCATAGAGTACTCCTAGATTTGTCAGTGGATGACAGATGAAGTTGAAAAGAACCAGAGAAGTAGTAACACTTGGAAACTTTCACAGACTGACCTTTTATATTATTTTCCCTCTCTGGGTCTGTTTCTTCCACTTAAAAAAATGGATGGGGAGGGAGGGAGGGAGGGAGGGAGGGAGAGAGAGAGAGAGGCAGAGACAGAGACAGAGAGACAGACAGAGAGGAAAGAGAGAGAGACAGAGAGAGAGACAGAGACAGACAGAGAGAGAGGAAAGAGAGACAGAGAGAGACAGAGAGAGAGACAGACAGAGAGAGGAAAGAGAGAGACAGAGACAGAGACAGAGAGACAGACAGGGAGAGAGAGGAAAGAGAGAGAGACAGACAGACAGACAGAGAGACAGAGACAGAGACAGAGAAACAGAGACAGAGAAACAGAGACAGAAAGACAGAGACAAAGACAAGGACAGAGAGACAGAGACAAAAAAAGAGAGACAGAGACACAGAGAGACAGATGGAGAGAAAGATACAGAGACAGACACACTAAGGTTCCTAATGCTTTGTCTTCTAAAGACGCTTCCTACCTCTCATCTTGAGCCTGAGACATTGAAAGGTGGTTTTGTCCACCAGGTGGCAGCAGGAATCTAGGAAGTCAGATCAATCACAGTAATTAAGGTTACATTTTACCACCCCTTCTCTACTTCCCAAATTGCGAAACTTCAGTCCGGCTAAAATGATCTACATGTTGGTGTTCCCACCCTCAGCATTACTTGTATGTTCCTTTCTATTCTCAATGCAAAAATCCCCCTAACTTGCTTGTGCTTGACCACTGTCAAATACCCTCCTCAGCCCAGCCCATTCCATTATTGGGAGAAAATTTCTATTTCATTTAAACCTAAATTTGCCTTCCTATAACTTTCCCCTCCCCCCACATAGTCCTAGGTCCCAGAAATATAATAGGCATACGCCTTAGGAGTACTCTAGGTCATAGGGACCTCCCACCAAAGTTAACGAAGGCAAAATTGTTAGATGGATTCCCTTCAGGCCCCTGACGTAGGAGCAGGGGATCCAGAGCAGCAGCTCCCTTCTTGGCTTCTGGAAGGGAACTACTCTGGAAGAACCTATCTGCGATGGTATGGAGGTGATCCTGGGCTCTCCAAAACTATGCCAATGGAGCATAAACACTGGCAGGTCCTATCAATCTGGATTCTTTGTGTGATGGACTGTGGTCTCAACAACAGCCCTGTACAGCGCATTTCATCATCGGAAAGGGCCGGCCACCACTCGATGTCATTTTTTTTTCAGCCGAAGCAGCTCATGAAAACCATCCGAAGAACAAATTAAAACGTAACTGGGAAATACTTAACAAAATAAAAAATACATAAATAGTATCACACTTGAAAACTAAGTCAATATGCCACTCACTGGCATCTTTATGTACAAATTAGGCCCCATTTTATGTGAATTTGACATCACAGCTTTACATCAGTGAAGGGAATACTCACACTGACAAATTTACGGATCCTTAAAGTATTGAAGGTCTGAATAACGGGGAAAGACTAGAATAGGATTTGACAGTCATTGTGTTCTTTGGAACATGATGTAGTCTATATTCGAGGGAACGGGAACAGTGTCTGTGTCATTTCTTTGGCCTTCTTTTGGCAAGCATGGGGTCGGGGGGAGGAAGAAAGTCAATCATTGGGTCTGAATGGCTAGGACATCCCCAAATCTACCACACCACCATTAGGAGCTCTTTGATCAGGGGAGAGTATCTTGGCTTACAGAAAGTAATGTGGCCCTGTATGCTCAAATCAGCAGGGCAGTCCTGCTCCAGAAAACAGCATTATGTTTGAGCCACAAAAGGAAGATGGATGTTCCAAGCCTAAAAAGAACCACCAGCTAATCTTGGCACGGGTAGTAGTTAAAAATGGGATTACAAGACAGCTTTCAATAGTCTTCTTTCATACATTTCTAACTACCTTAACCTGGTGCACTCATTCTAAATTTATAGATACTCTTTTCTCTTGTATGTGAGCCCTAGAAAATGTTGCCTTGTAGTCGTGTGATAGGCAGGGAAGGAAACATCAAAAAGAAACTCATGCTTGATTTGGGGACCTGGCGATAGTGGCAGTGTCAGGAAAAGGGAAACAAGTAATTAGAATGAGTGAAGCAGATCCCTGACCCTAACAGGGCGCCAAGACAGAGCCTAGGAAGGGCTTTGAAGTTTGGTGCCAGAGGTTGGAATTTAGAGATTGGGAAGTCAACAAAATGGTAAAGGAGAATGTCCTGGAACCAAGGCCATGCTCCCATGGATCAGTTCCTGAGATCTGGAATCCTTAAAAAGCTGACTAAAGTCAGCAAGGCCCACGAGGAATGGATCCTTTTGAAGGCAGCAGAAAGAACAAGGCACAAGGAGTCAGAAGATATGCATTTGAGCCTCAGCTCTGCTGTTTATTAATTGGGGACCTTGGGCAAGCAGCTTTCCCTGAGGCTGTTTCCTCTTCTGGTAAAAAGAGAGGGTGGGACTTCAGGGGTACTTAACTTGGGGCCTTTGAACTTAATGAAAAGGGTTTGGGGGACAATTCTTTCTATAAAGTGGTTTCCTTTGTAATCTTATGTATTTTACTTCACGTATTTAAAAACATGATTTTGACTTGGGGTCCATAGGCTTTGCCAGACTGCCAAGGGGGTCTATGACACACACAAAGTTTAACCCCCCAGAATAAGATGACCTCTAAGATTCCTTCTAATGAGAACATTCTGTGATTCCATGTAGTGGATTGCTTTGCAAATATAGTAATGAGGAAATGGTCAGGGTGGGGACAAAAAGTACCACAGGGAATCTCATGATCAAGCTGAGATAAAGACATCAGTGGGAAATATTCAAATTCTAAAGAAATCCGTGGCCAGCCAGTAACAAGGTGGTTATGTTTGACTGAGAATAGAGAGAAATCGTTAGGTGCTGGGAGTATAGCAGCCATAACTTTGGCATTTCTCAGCAGAAGCTGTTCCCTGGCCCCCAGGGGTGTTCTCACAGGCTACAAATCAAGTGAATTCTCAGAATAGATTTTGTTAACTAAGATGTTAGTTTGCTTTTCAGATTACTGCCTTGGTCTTGGCCAACTTCAGTCTTCCCTTCCCTACAGTCCCTTGGTTATAGAACTATTTTCCACAGTCAATTATGAGATAAGAGATTATTAGCATTCACAGAAATATTCAATTAGGAGCTGTACAGGTGCATCCTGGTCTTTGATTTCTTGGAGTCTGACTGAATTAGTTGGTACTGAAAATTTTAAGAAAGTGCAGTCAGTTGGAAAGTAGGGGTTTATAACAAAGTATTATAGTTGTAATGGACCTTGGACACCCCAACTCAATCTTATTTTATGAAGCAGAGGACTGAGGCCCAACAAATTAAAATGATTAGTACAAGGCATCATAGCTAGTTAGTAGGAAAAGTAGGGCTAGAACCCAAGCTTGCTATAGATATATAGAACTTTGAAAGTCATTCTTATTTCTGAGACAGCTTTAGTGCAGTGCAAAGATCTGGGTTTAAATTCTGGCTCTGCCATTCACAAGGTGGGTCAATGGGGTTGCCACTTCTCTGAATTTCAGTTTCCTTGCCTGTAGAAAAGGGACAATCCTATTGTCTTATTTACCTCACAGGGTTGTTGTTAAACTACAAAGCACTACATAACTGTGCCTTATTAAGGATTTCCTGACACTATGTTAGAAATACTATGCTATCTCAAAGCTCAAAGAAGGTTTGAGAATATGTGCCTGAGTGTTTTAAGTAGATATTCAGCACCTTACAGCTGCACCACCTGGGGAGATACAAATATTTAAGTTAATGCTAACAAAACCAAAACAAAGCAGAAGAACTCACACATATGGAAACTTATTATGAAGAGAACAGTTTATTACTAACAACACTTTATTCAGCTAAAACCACGAAAATAATCCATACACAAATGCTTAGGAAAAAGTGCAAATTTTCACAAGCAATATTTATAACACACCCTGGTCTCACAATAGGAAAATCATCTGCAACAAAGAAGGTATTGACCTGATGGAGTTAAGGTGGCCTAAACAAAGTCACAATTCTAATTTCTGACCCCTGGGTGCAAACCTTTATAGTCACACACCTAATAAGGAAAATAACACTTCATTTGCAACAGTGCATATGATCCCCCAACTTTCAACAGAATAAAGCAAAGAAGGGGTATGTGCAGTTATGCCTGCAAGAACAGTCAGGGTGCTGTAAACATTATCCATACTTCACTTCTGTCAGTTTAAGCACGTCTCATCAGATACATTGCTTTCTATAATTAGGTTAAAAATACATGAGGTTCAAATAAGTTTGGACTCCGTTGGGAGGATATGCTAGCAGACTTAAGAAGGGAATTCCTTACGGGATCAATTCTATAACTCCATTAGCAATTGACCTTCACCTACCTCACCCTTAAAATATAGATTGTAGGAGGATTAAGATATCTCTCGCTGAATATTGGTAATGAGATGGACTTTTCAGATCACCCAGTACAGTTCTATCATTTCACAGTGGAAGAAAGTGAGGTCCAGAGGGGAGAACTAATTTGTCCAAGGTCATAAACCAAAGTCAGGACTAGGGTCCAGGTCTCTTGATGCCTAATGTCTTTCTGTCAGAATTTGCTGGGGAAGAGGTCTTTGAATATTGTGCAGATCTATACAGGTCATTTTTCTCTGGTCACTAAGACATTTCTAAACCCAACAACCACACTCATACTCTTATCCCTCAGCTTCTGAGTGAGCTTCTCAGATGGTACTTTGAAGCTAAGCTTCAATTCATTGAGTTGCACAAACTGAGTCAAAGCTCTCTCCTAAATGCTGCTGGAACTGGGAAGTAAGGAGGTGTTACAGTGGAAAATCCTTGGACTTTCAAAATACTTGGACTTGAACAGGAGTCAAAGGAGCAACCAAGTCCCCTTTCTAGTACTTGCCCAAGATTGCCCAGCTAGCAATCTACTTTATCTTTCTGAGCCTCAGTTTCTTAATATGTAAAATGAAGATATTTTGTCCTGCTTATTTCATAGTTATTGAGATAATAGTTATAAAAATAATAAAAGATTGTGTGTATAAAGTACTTTGTAAACAATAAAGCACTATATAAATATGAGACATTTAATCAGTAGAGCTGCATATAGTAGGCATTAAAGACAATATGCCATTATCCCAATAGGAATGGAAAGGCAGCATAGTATAATGGAAGGAGCAATGGACTTGGAGCCAGGAAACCAGGGCTCATGGCTCTGACACTGAACTTCAGCTGTCTGACTGGCCTTTTTAAAAAATTTATTTCTAAGCTTTATCTCTCTATGCTTCAGTTCTTTGATTATAAAAACAAGGATGATAATCCTTGTTCTACCTACCTTGCATTGACAGGAATACTCTATTCTCTGCACACACGCAAAAAAAACTGAACATAGATATGTGGTTGCTTAGCAAACATCATCTGAATAAATTTGGCAAAGAGAATCTTTATTGCTTTTAATTTCTACAAGTGTTATTATAATCAGTTAAATAATGGTAAAGGATTAGAAAGCTAATTAGTCAATAAGTTTATCAAACTACTGTTAAGTAGGTTCAATCCATGCCTAAAAAACTATTGATCCTAGAGGGCAGGGATATATGTGTGTTTTTGATGTGGTACCTTACGTGCTTCAATAACTTTATATGACTTTACTATTAAATGCCATGAGGATACTGGTAACAGAACTAGGAGGATTCCTTAAGAATCCTCATTTGCAGACTAGGAAACCAAGAGGTGAAGAGACACTGCAAGTTAGAGGCAAGAGAAGAACCCGTGTTGAGGCTCACAGTCCAATGCAGGGGTTAGGAACCTGCAGCCTCAAGGCCACATGTGGCCCTCTAGGTCCTCAAGTGTGGCCCTTTGACTGAATCCAAATTTCACAGAACAAATCTCCTTAATAAACATAATTTGTTCTGTGAAGTCTAGATTCATTCAAAGAACTTGAGTCAGCACTTGAGGACCTAGAAGGCTACAAGTGTCCTCAAGGCTACAGGTTCCCCACCCCTGGTCCAATGCTTTTACATTATGTCGCCTTGCTTCTAGTACTGAAACTAGAAAGAAGAAAGCTTGCTGACCAAGATAACAAAGTGGTGACTTTAAGTAAACATTATTTTTTGAAAACTAAGACAGATAGGGGTTATGAGTATAGCTGTGCTGTTTAGATAGGCAGACAGAACACTTCTCTGACTTCTGTTCTTTCTAGCTGTCCAATACTTTGAGACAAAGAACGAAGGTTTATTATGAATATTTTTAAAATCCTTGGATGAATAGCAGTGAATAAACAAACTAAAAATCAAATGTTCAAATAGTCATTGGTTTAGGTGAAAACAATTGTTTCCCCATAAGCTTCTCAAAACCATCTCCGAAAACATGAATTTCAAAAAATTCATAATAAATTAACAGTATTCAGACAAACCCAAAGGAGTTTTGAACAGGTTCAATTTTTTTGCCCCCACATTTCTGTTTGGTGGTAACAAAACAAACAATCCACAAATGAACTCCATCAGTAAGGTAATAGGATGATAGCTTTTCACAGTCACAAAATAATAGAAATGGGTAGAAGAAAAAGGATAGAAAAGGGCAAAAGGAAACTTTTTTTTTCCAAATGGAATCATATGGATGTTTTAAGCATTATCAACATGAATAGAAAACATTTGTAGCAAACATTGTTAGTAGCACTTCACAGAGCATTCATTTTCAAGATTATGTCCTCTAGCTAAAAATGATGTTGTTTCATTGATCATTGACATATTCCAGAAATACATACAATCTACTTAAGAAACAAGGGTCCATTTCTTGAAATAACATATCCCCAAGCCTCCAATTTCTCAAACCTTCTGGATTTGCCAAAGTTTCTACATCTATATGGTAAATATTTTATACATAAAGACAAACAAAGCAAAAAGCTCTGGGCATTCCTTAAAATGGAAAGATCTGTCTTCAGGTCATTATGACGAAATGAATGAAAAATGAAGTCTAAGAATATATTTATTATATTTGTTGCTGCCTTTCTTACTCAACTCTTGGAAAATATTTGCAATATTATCTTCTAAATTCAGAAGGAAACCCAATTATCAATTTATTTGGGCTTTAAAACATTTAAACCCACCAAAAATGCCTGAAGGAATTAGAAGTCAGTATGAGTCTACATTCCCATCTCCAGGATATCTCAAATCAGAAGAAAAAGTGGCTTGCTTTTTAAAGCCTTCGAGAGTCTGCATGTTCTCCTCACACATTCTAAATGTTCAACAATCCATGTTAGGAAGTTCTTCCACCTTAACTCAGATTCCTAAGAATGAAAAAGACCTAAAAGATCTAATCCAAACCTCTCCTTTTAACTATGGGGAAAATGAGGCCTAGAGAAGGTAAGGGGAGTGATTTGCCCAGGTCATGTAGCTCTCCTGCTACTTTCCCATTACCTTGTCTCCTCTAGCTTTGTCTTCCCTGGAAATGGAGAACAGCTAATCATCTTTCTCAGTTCAAGTGTTGCTTTCCTTTTGAGGACCAATTAAATTATCCTTCAGTCTTCTCTGAGGCTGGAGGGTCAGGATTCCTTCAACCTTTTCTCATGGGTCTTAATTCCAAGTCCATTAATTTTTTAATTATCTTCCTTCTACATTTATCATACTTTCCAAGTTCTTTACTTTGTTGCAGTGCCTGAATGGAGCCTGACACAATAATCAGGCCCACCAACTACAAGAGAGGAATTCTCTCCCACTCTCTGCCCTTTATCATATTGATATTGGCTCTTTAAAGCAGTTAGCAGTAGGTTCACTTTTAGTCTCTCCATTAAAACTCCAGGACAAGTCATATCACCTGCCTGTCCTCAAGTTTTTTCATTTTAGAAATGGAGATAAATTTTTGTCACAAAGTTATGGTGAGCAAAATACTTTGTAAACTACAGAGCAAATGTAAATTAACACAAGTTCCTCATAGCTAGAAGTGTCCAGGGGCTAAATCAAAGGCTCTTAACCTAAAGTCCATGACCTTAGTTCAAAATACACACATATTCAAATAAATTGTATTTCAGTATAATTGAAATTGAATCTATTTCATTTTATGCATTTAAAAGCATCATTCTGAGATGTTGTCCATACATTTTACCAAGCTGCCAAAGGAGTCCAGGACACAAAAGAAATTAAAAAGTTCTGGGCTAGATGGTCACTTGGAGATGTTGAAGAAGAGATATTTTGGGGGTACATGCTGAACTAGAGGCCCTTGGAAATCCTTTCCACCTCAGATTCTGTAACTATTACTGTTCAACTTCCTTATATTGCTGTGATACTGTACTGGTCTAAACATAATCTGTACTTTCCCCACATAAATTTGGCTTGAATAAAGTGTAGCCTCTTACTGGTGGATTTTTTTGGTATGTAAATACCTATATGTGTATATATTTACACAGTATTCTCCCTTTCAAAAGAGAATGGTCTATATTCAAATCAACATTTATGTGTTCTGTTTACACACAATCTCTCATTTTCATCTTGTTTTTGTGTTATAACTATTTAATTTTCTTCCATAAATGTACATTCCTCTCTATACTAGCCTGATGGACCTTTCTGGTAACTTCTCCAATTAATATTTTTAATTAACTTAAAAATTATGTCTCCCAACTTAGAACTCTGACCCTTCTTTTCAAGTTTCTGGGAAGCCTCAAAACTTTGTATCTCCCACAAACTAATGCAAATCTATCCCTGTTCTATCTTCTATATTGTAAGAGAAAATGTTAAAAACAACAACAACATTGAGCTAAAGTCCTAGGTCTATATAACTAAGCCTGCCATTGTTTAAAACTGACACTTTGGCCAGCTGCACATCTACATACAAACCCTAGGACCCCAGAAATTTACAGCCAGATGGGATCTCAGATCAATCCTTCATTTGACACATGAATTTCTCCTACAACATACAGGATGAAGGGGTATCCAACCTCTGTATGAACATCTTTAATGATGGGAAACTTACTCCCTTAAAGATAAAATCATGAGGAAATTCTTCCTTATATTAGGCCAAACTCTACCTCCCTGTAAACTCCATACACTGGTTCTAGTTCTCACCTGAGTCCATGTGAACATATCTAATCGCTATTTTTAATGACAATCCTCCAAATATATGAAGCTGGCAATCACACTGGTCTTCTCTTCTTTATCATCCCTGAAGCTATATTCTTGGAAAATTTTGAAAGATTTGTGTAAGTTAAATAAGTCTAGAGACAGCATAGCGTACTAGTTTGGAAGACCTGGTAAAGTCCTGCCTCTGACACAAATTAGCTGCATGACTATGAGCAAGTCACTTAACCTCTTAAAGGCAACTTTCTAAAACTAAACCTTCCATGTGTTGTTGATTATTTTGAGGGAGGAGTGGGGGCAGGGATTTCCACATCAGGAGATTCCCCATACAAATAAAAATAACAGGTCTTGTAAACAAGATAAAGCAAAAGAAAAAAAAAGTTAAAAATACTCAATTCTGGAAATAATAATCCAAGCAGCAAAGATTTTTCACCTTGAATTCAATGTTGTATACTTGTGAAGTGGCCAAATAAAATTGTTCTCTTCATTATCAGAAACATATAACGTGGCTTTAATGAGTGAAGGAGACAACCCATCTTTTTTAGCTTTGTTCTATTTTGTAGATACTTAAATACAGATTTTTACTACAAAAAAAATATTGATCATATGGGTTCTTGTGCAACAAAGACAATCTCCTACATTACAATATACATTCATAGAACCAAACAAAAATTTACGAGTTTTTTCCTATTTAGTGCAAAGCCTTTGTCACCATCAATTATACACAAAAAAACGTGGTTCTCTTTATAACTGGTTACTCGCCTTTATGCAAGTCATCCATGATCCAGCTTCAAGGGACAAGGGTGGGGAGAGATAAGGGGAAAACAAACATTTTTTTTTTCACACTGGTGGCAAAATAGTTTTTAAATGTAATTTTGAGCTCAAATAAGTGAACAGATGTAATAACTTCAAACTGGAGCTATGATTTTACTCTACCAGACTGGCTGGGTAGTGACATATGTTGGGTCAATGAAATTCTATCAGCTGTTTCCTCTTACTTGAGGGCCTTAATATCTAAGGAACATTTACCCTTGTGTACTTTGCATTCTTTATGCAATAACTATCTATAAAGTGTAACTATGAACAGTCCAAGGGGGCACTAAACAAACTAATCAGTAAAATGGAAGTTTTTTCCCTTTTTAGAGTTTTTCACAAGAGTGCTAAATCAACTAACCAATGGCAATTTTGTAAAGATACAGCTATATGGAATGAAAGCAAATCATCTCATCAGAAAGGGTGGAGAAATCAACCTGATTCTAAAGTAAATGTTTTTGATAATAATCCAATATTTGGTTCCACATTAAAACCTACATGTCAGCTTTTAAAGAGTAGGAACTGCATTGTTGATACATGATATTTCCATGCTGTTTAGTATTTAAATGCTGAAACCAGACAGGAGGAAAACTTGCTATCCAAGGCAAAAGAGTAGTGGCTTATCTTCTAGTAACCAACTGAAGGCTAAAGACCCTTCTTTAACTACATTTGAAAACTAAGTTATTGATATCTGAGGGTGCCCAACTGGGCCACCAAAGGGGAGGGCAGAAGAATCCCCGTCATCTTCCCACTTAAATATATTATATCTGTAAAACTTTTAAGAGATAATTATGAAAAGGAAATGAAGTTTAAAAATTACTTTCAAATTCTGTGTGTTAGCTGAAAAGTAGTGTTTAAAAAGGGATGAAATAAAATATTAAATAATAATTGGTCTGGATTAGGACAACTTTCTCCACACTGATTTTTTTAAAAAGAATCTTAGAAAACAAGTGAATTTCAAAGAAGCCATAATAAATTAACACACTATCCAAAAACCCCATTAACAGAATTATCTTTATCACAGCAGATGAAGCTGCTTAAAAAGATCTGTTTAAGTGAAGTTAATTTATTTTTAATCGAAATTTGGATCTCTATCACAATTCTCCTTACAAATAGTGACACTGAATTTTAACATGGAAATCCCTAACAAAAGTAGTATATAATTTAATACCTGCTTCTTTTGACGATCTTATGTGATATTTTTAAAAACACCCTAGTTATCTGACAAAGTAGGTCGAGCACCTTTCCCATCTGGAAGAATTGTACAAAAAGGCAAAGTGCTGACCACCACCTCTATAAACACACTCTTATGTTCAATGGCCCCTGTTTGAGAGGGAAAATATAGCTAGAAGTTGTGGGGACAGTATCTCAGCTCACACCAAAGCCCTTGGAAGGCACTGAGAGATTTGTCAAAAACAAAGCTTCCCAAGAGAGTTGCCACTATTGTTTGATAAACATTAGTATTTTAAAGATACACACGGGAAAAGTACAACTGATAAAGAGCACCTGAAACAAAGGTGCTAAACCGTACGCCATAACACCATCTTGTCCTAATCTAAATATTGTAACTACTCTACTTTAACATACTTGTAAATGAAGACCCCTGCCAGTGCCAGAGGGATACTAAAGAAGCTGCACTGTATTCTCACCAACATGATACTTTATTCCCCTAAATAACTTGACAACCACAAACAATATTTGGAACATTTAGCTAATTTTTGTCTGAACTGTACTAGACACGATGACACACACGAAAATAAACCTAATCAAATTACAAGAGGAAAATTCACTCCTGCATGACCTCTACAGAGCTCTTCAAGTTGAAGGCTGGAGAGAGTATGTTTTTAATGCTCAGTGTATGTGACTTTTGGTCAAAATAACTGAAAATCTCAATTATTTCATTTGCTTTCAAATTTAAGTCTTTCAAGCTTATGCAACTAAATCAGGTGACAAAAAAGATCCTACTTCATTACAGATCTTATAGGAGTGAGTTCTGAAATAGATAAATGTACACAATATCAAGGTTAGATGTAGGTCTTGGATCTTTTGTTCCACATGACAGTGCAAAGAGCCATTTGTAGAGCAACCGCCTACTAGACGTCTAAGCAGATCGCCAGATCAGTCCATTCTTACTGGGCTCCAGAAAATTCTCAATCAGAGCTTCAATGAGTTTCTTCAGTTCTTCTTCCAGTAAAGCAATATCACTGAAGAGAAAAAAAAAATTAAAAGCTTAGATACACTGTAACTCAAAACATTATCCTAATTATTCAAGGGTCCATGATTTCATTCATATCAGGAATTGTAGGCAAATGCCCTCAGAACTCTGTTCATTGAGTGGCCATGGCCAAAAACACTCATTTGACAGCCAAGCCTCTGGGGATGCACCTTTCTGCATGCAGTCTGGCCTCAGCTAACAACACATAGTCCACTGCTAAGCCCCTGCTCAAAGCCTTTTCAGCTTCATAGGACCTGCCAAAGTTTTTTTTCTCCTGATAGAGCTTTCAAAAACTTTGTAAGATGAGGCTTTGGAAAAGGAATTTAACAGAAGAACTTGCAGCCTTAAAAAGCAAAAATTAAATTAAAAATCCTTCCCAAATTAAAAAAAAATTCAAATAGGCTTATATCTGCTAAAATAGTAACAGCTCACAACTACAAAATTGTTATTTATTACTTTTTAAATGTAAATTTCTTCATAAAAAGTCTCATCATAATATTCCTGTGAGGTAGTTAGTATAAATATTACTATGTACATATTAAAAATGAGAAAACTGAAGTCCAAATAAATTTACTGATAACACATTGACTTTGAAGAAGCACTAGGTTAAATACTTGACTTTCTGTTGAGGAAAAAAAGGAGGTTTCTGTAATGGCCAAAGAACTTTGGTAGGAGAAAAAGGTTTTAGCTGGAATAAAGCAAAAAAATATTCCTAGGCCACATGACTTAATGATGCAAAACAAAAATAACAGGAACTTGACTAAACCGAGATCCTGGAATCAGCATTAATCTCTAGTACACAACCTGTGGAGAACATTCAGTTCCAGTATTATACAATAATAAGGTGAAATCTGAAATCTTCATGGTTAAGTAGACAAGGTGTAACTGCCAAATAATGAAAAAGGGTTGAGTATTTACTGATGTGTCCAGTATAACGTAAGCTCCTTTAGGGCAGGAACTGTCTCACCTTCATATTTACACGCTAGAGACTAGCATGGTGGTTGGCACAAAGTAAATGATTAATAAATGCTTGCTGATTGTCAAGACAAGAGCATGGTATGTTAAAAGGAACAATGGATGCACTCAGGTGACCTTATTCTGGTTTTACCAAATCCTGGCTTGAGCCAATAACCACCTCTTAGCCCCTCAGTTTCTTCATCTGTAAAATGGAGATAACAATATTTGCACTGCTGGCCTCACAGGGGCAAGAAAAAACTCTTTTAAAACTGGGAAGTGAGTAAACCCTACAGTTTTAAACTCAGTTTAAACTTCAGTCATTGGTAAATAGAAAACAGAAAACTACTGACTGCAGTGTGCTAAGAGATGCAGAGTTTACTTCTTATGACTTGGCAAAGTCATAAATGCCCTCATGTTAAGATTCAGTGCTCACCTCTGGTCAGGGGATGCACACATCTCGGCATAATACTTTATCTTTGGTTCAGTTCCACTTGTCCGTAGCGTAGCCACACAACCATTTTGAAAGGTGAATGTAATCATTTGGCTGCTTTTACTCACCGGCAGCACCTATGTATAAGAGTAATGACAGGTGAACCCCTAACAAGTGTCCTTTCTTCTTGTGCTCATACACTGCACTTTACCTGGATTAATAAAATTACTAAATTCGCCTAATATTTACTAAGTGCTTACCTTGTCCCAGGTGTTTGTGCTCAGGGCTGGGGATAAAAAGATTAAACAAGAAACAGTCACTGTTTTCAAGAAGTTTACACCCTAGTGGTAAAAGCAAAATAAATTCCAATCATGTTAGAACGTGACCAAAAGGACAGAGAGGTAAAGGCAATCTACTAAGAAAGAGGCTAGGAGAGAATGATTCTTACAATTGGGGAAGTGCAGTATACAATTAGAAATGCTTTCTTAGAGGAGGTGGCCCTTGAGCCTGGAAAAGAAAGAATTTTACTAAATGAATGAATTTAGGGAATCGATGATGCCTCTTAAGGCATCATCGATTCCCCAAATTTAAAACTCCCTTTTCTCTGTGACATGCCTAAGTGGAAAGAATATTTGCTGAGCTGTCAATAAGCTACATTAATATCACTATCTTCTCTCTCACGTGCATTAATACTTTATACTTTGATAGATATGTGAATTTGTCAGTGTGATAACTCCGTAGTACAGACCAAAACACTTCCATGCCTTTTTAGCTTATGAAATTCCTGTCCATGTCCTCCAGAGGTTCTAACTTGGGGCACTGGGGATTTTCATTTAATTCTTTTAATATTTTAATATCTTGGCCCTCTTCCCATTCTTCTATAATTTCTCATTCTTACTATTTGGCTCAACTAAACCATCTCATGTAAGTACTTGGTCATGTCTCACAGGCTGTGTCTCATTCAAAAGCCACTGCCAACAATAAGCAGCACTCTACTGGTGCCCATGATATAACTTCTTCTCTTATTTCTTTGGATTCTGTTTTTCCTTTGAAGCATACCTTCCATTCTTTCCATGAACATTCTCTTGGATAACCTGATTTCTTCTGTATACATTTGGTCAGATCCAGCCATCCTTCTCAAAATTTTCTCACATACCTCATGGGATACTAAGAGAGTAGAGTCTAAATTTAGGTTTCCATGATCATCTCTGATGAAGAGAGATGACTAGACATACTGGCAGAGCAGTTCTATTTCATATTTATTTTTCCTCTTTCAAGTTTCACCTTCAAATACTCTTTCAATAGTCTGGTTTTGCTGGATCTCATGCCACACTCTATACGCAGCCTCATTCTTTACTTAGCAGCTTTTTGCTGTTTTATAAACAAGGATGTTCATGATCTTTATTCTTCTTTATTAATGTTGTACAAGTGAGCTTATACTCTAAACCAGTGGCAGTCTCAGCTGCCAAATCTCTCCACTTAACAAACAGATCAAATGTCTGCTAGTCCACACAGTTTTGGTCTCTTACGATAACTATTTTACAACAGTTATATTTTTCTACAGTCAAATTCTTTACTTCTGTCCACTTTCCACTTCTGACAATATGCTAACCTTGAAGCTGCTATAAATGAACATGTCTTCTCATCGTTCCATTTTTTTTTCAATTTAGCATTTACTTTGACATTTCCTCTAACCGGTTAATAATACGACTACACAAAGATAAGTGATTTTGAAATGACTGCTATATCTATGTTATTTTTTTTTGCCTAAGATAGTAAAATTCATTTTCTGTAATGCTGAATTAACCAACAAGTATTTGTTGGTTGCAAGTTGTTAGTAGTAGACATCGCAGAAGATAAAATGCAAAGGATGAAACAATCCCTACTTGCAATGAGCTTATATTGTAATGGTGGAGATAAGTACACACAAAATGCACACAGCATCAATATCAAAGTTAATAAATATAAAAATACACAAAATAATTAAATATAAGGTAGCTGGGGGTGGGGGGAACTAGTAGTTAGAAAAGAGATCAGAAATGGTTTCATGCAGACAAGAGACTTTATGAGGCAGAGGTAAGGAGGCAACATTTTCCAAGCATTGTGTATTAGGAGAAAAAAATCAATCTGACTGGATCAAAGAGTAGTGGGAGAGGCACAGAGTAATGTCCAGTGAAAATGGGATGGTCAGTTGGGCTTTGGTTGTGAAGGTCTTTAAAACCTCAACAGAAGAGTTTATAGTTTATCCTAGAAACAAGCCAATGGAATTGGCTGAGTAGAGGAGTCACATGGTCAGCTCTGTATTTAAGGAAGACTTCTTTGGCAGCAAGGCATAGAATGGCCTGGTGTGGGGAGAGACTTGAAGCAGGGTGAACAATCAGAAGAGTGATGCAATAATCTAGGAGAGGTGATGAAGGTTTGATCTAAGGTAGTAGCTATGTGAGTACAGAGAAGGGGCTAGAATTTGAAAGATGTGAAAATAGAAGCTGCAAGATTTGACAAATGATTGGATACGTGGAATAGTAGAGGGGGAAAGAGTCTAGGGCAATGCTGAGATTTCAAACCTGGTGGTGCCTTCAAAAGAAGTTGTGAAATATGGAAGCTAGGCGAGCTTAAGGGGAAAGACAATGAATTCTGTTTTAAACATGTTAAGTTTAAGATGTGTCTTGGACACCCAGTTTGAAATGTCCAGTAGTAACTGGTGATGTGGGACTGAAAATCTGACAAGAGACTGGGACTAAATATATGGATCTGGGAGTCACTGGAATAGAGATAATTAAGACTACAGGAATTGGTGAAGTTAGTGAGAATGTGGAGAGAGAAGGAGACCTAGGACAGAACCTTAGGGAGAATCAATAGTTAGGTGCACGATGTAAATGATGAGCCAGCAAAGGAGAGTGAGAAGGAATAGACACAAAGGTAGAAGGAAAATCAGGAAAGAATATCTAGGAGGAAAAAGTCAACAGTGGAAAGGACAGTTTCAGCTGAATGATAAGGTCAGCAAAGGGCTGAATCGGGGAGAGGGAAGTGGAGGCAGCATAGACAACTTTTTCTAGGAGTTTGGCTGAAAATGGGAGGAGAGATTTAGGATCATAGTTTAATGGGGCAACAGAGTCTAAGTGAAGGTTTTTTAAGGACAGGGGAGACTGTGGCATGTTTTAAAGCAGTGGGGAAGAAAACCAGTTGATAATGAGAGGCTGAATATGAGTGATAAAAGATATTAAAGGTGATAAAAATATCAAATACTTGCTGATTTTCTTGAATTAGTCATAACACTCAGACACGAGGCTTGAATAGTCTACAAACCTTAAGTATTTTTCCATTTTTTGATTCTGAATCATATTTTCCAAATTGCTTTTTTCATGGTGGTCTGTTTGCTTTTGCTTATCGTGACCACTGAAATTTGAGAAGACTGAGTTCCATCAAATGATGATGTTTCTTGTTGTCTCTGGGCACACCATGAAACCAACTCTTCCCGCCTTTTAACTTCACTCTCAGAGGAGATTCTTTGAGCCACGTTTCCATTTAGCTACAAATTCATGTCATCTGGCTTCATTTAGAGAAAGAATGTCAATACATATGTGATTATATTCCTATAGTCTATTATCAACTGAATGGCGATTACACAAACATCTCACACTGAATATACAATTAATTAAATTAATTCTTGTAGATCATTTAAGAGCTTTGTGCAGCTCTGCACACCCCTTGCCATATTATGACAATGAGTTGAGAAGTAGAAGAGGGTCATTCATATAGTACTAAGGGATATGTTATATTCACAGCCATAGTTATGGAGTTCCATGGCCCCCTAAAAAAAACATCAACTGATGGGAAATTCTGGAAAGCCTTTGCTTACATAGCTAACCAGGTCCTCTGACAACAGAAAATCTGTCACCAGTCCTGTACCTGAAGTCATGTTAGCATAGCAGGTCTTTCTAGAGCTTCCATTCTGCTGGTATTGCTTCCAGAACAAAGGATCACCTCAACACTATCATAAAAGCAAAATCAAAGTACAGAGACAAATGCAGGGGCTTTATGCTAGAGTACATTTGGTTCTAGGTCCCAATCAACATCTATTATCAACTCTCAGGTTGTACAACACTATGCCTTCTGAGGTTTCATAATTTAAGTAAAATGAAGCTCCTGTTTTTGAGAAACTCATTTTCTCAGGGAAAAATTAGACGAACCAATGTCTATAAATAGAACAGAGAATTAAGGAGAACCCAGTATGAATCCACCTAAACAGCAGTGTGGTCTAGTATAAACAAGTACAGAGTTGGAAACAGAATACTAGGTTCACATTCTAGTGCTGCTGTTTATTGCCTGACTTTAAGCAGGTCACCGGGTCTCAGTTCTTCTAAGATGTCTACTAGGAATACCACAGAATCTCACAGTTGGAAGAGTCATTCAAATCCACCTAATCTGACTGGTATCTGAATAGCAATTCCTTCTATATGCCTCTAAAAAGTGATAAGCATTTGCATGAAGACTTTTGGTGAAGAGGGAACCTATGCACCTAAGAGGCAAGCCATTCATTTTCGGTTAGCTCCAGTGGTAAGTTTTCTTTTATCATCAGGCTTAATTCTGTTGCTCTGCAATTTCTAACCCCTGTTCCTACTTTTGCCTTTTGAACCACGAAAAAGTCTAACCTTTCATCCCCATCGATGCCCTTTAAATAGTTGAAGATAGCTATAATCCTACGCCCTTACCAGACCTATTGCACACCAAGTAGTTTCTTTTCCAGGCTAAACATCTCTAGTTTTTTAAGTGCTCATCATATGGGCATTCATGATTTTAAGGACCTTCACTTTCAGCTGTCTTCCCTCTAGACATTCTCCAGCTTATCGATGTCCTTCCTGAAATGTAGTTCATAGAGCTGAATTTAACACTCTAGATATAGTCTGATTAGGGCAAAATAGAATAGGAGTATTACTTGCCTAAATCCCAAATTCTCTTAATGTAATTAAGATTTAATTAACTTTTTTATCTAGTCCACATCTCCATCTCTTCCACATGAAAAATCATGAAAAACCTTGTCAAGTGCTTTGCTTAAAACCTAGGTAAACTATGTTTGCACCATTAACTGATCTACCAATATAATAATCATATAAAAAAGGAAATGAGGTTAAGTTTGTCATGCCGCATTCTTGGGTCTTTGTAAATCACTTAATAAACATTTATTCAGCACCCACTACGTGTCAGGCACTGTGCTAAACTGTGGATACAAAGAAAGGCAAAAGACAATCACCACTCTCAAGGAAATCAGTCTGATGGGGAGACATGTATGTAACAATATGTATAAATAAGCTACATATGGGACAAATTAGAGATAATCAACAGAGGGAATAACTGCTTCCCCCTCCCAACGTTGTTAGCCCTTTAATAAGACATTCTGTAATTCTGAAATGAATTTAAGATGTTTACTGGCATATTTGCAGGCTGCATAGTTTTTCGGTTTTTGAAAATTTGAACTTTTGCCCTTCTCTAATCCTTCAGTACCTCTCCCATTTTCTATCAACTTTCACAAATCACTGACAGTTGATCGGCAGTAACATCCACCAGTTTCTTTAGGACCTAGGGATATAGTACATTTGGTACTAAAGACTTGAATACATCAAAGTCAAGTAGATGATCTCTTACTATCTCCCTACACAGCATTAATATCAGCTCCCAATTAGCTAGGCCAAAGATCATGCTTCTTGGTAAAAGAAACTGAAGCAAAATCAGAGTTAAACAGTTCCACTTTCTCCAACTATCTGGTTTCCACCTTGAGCAATAGTTCTTTTCCTCTTCTGATCCTTTTTTCTCCTCCCAATAATTTATAAATAAAATGAAACAACCTCTTTGTGTTGATTCTAACTTTTTCTGCTGGCCTCAGCTGAGTGTTAGCACATTTGATGAGGTTCTTACACAACTGGGCCACACTTTTCATTCACCTCTGTTACCTGCCCTTGATTCAGTTTTCTACATGTTTTTTTTTTAAATTCCAAGTTGATGACTTTCCTGTACATCTATCCATCTCAGTCTCTTTAGACAGCTTCCCATTTTCTCATTATAATTTTCTTTGTATCTTAAGAGTTTCGTATTTTTTGTTTTATTGTAAAATGTTTCATTGCTGTCTTTTACCTTTATGTTAGTCATTTCAACATCCCTTCCAATGTGAACCCTTCCTCATAAGAAAAACAAAACAATCTGATATAAATCTGACAATACTGTCATAGTAGTAGTTCTGCCTATATCACTCCCTCCCCACCACCCACCATGAAGGAAGGTGGTATGTTTCATTATCTAAGCTCAATTTTTCAAGAGTTATTTTTTTCCTTTTTGTGATCTTTGAATTGCTCTTACTGTAGTCATTGTGTGGGCTGTTCTTTTGGTTCTGCTTATTTCACTCAGGCATGAATTCTTACAAATCTTTCCAAGTTTCCATGGAATAATATTTCACTATTAACACATGAATATTATTTTTTTTTAAATTTATTTTTAATATGTTTAGTTTTCAGCATTGATTTTCACATGCGTTTGAATTACAGATTTTCTCCCCATTTCCACCCCCCC